>PVLA01002004.1:0-302106 GCA_004027455.1 Hydrochoerus hydrochaeris | reverse complement strand
CTCAGTGTTTGTTGAATGATTGGGTGCATCTAAGTGGAGGGACAATTTAAAATTGTATATAGAGCAGGGTTCACCACTCTTATTTGTTCCAGATTAGTGGAAGCTAAGGGGTTTGTACTTTTTGTTCTGAGTACCAGAGACTTCAGAAAAACTGACAGGATCCAAGGTACTGGTCAGTGCTGGAGTGACATCTGTTGTTGAAAAGGAGGCATAACAATTTCAAACCAAAGCAATGTTAGACTTCAAAGACAAGATAGAAGGAAATCCCCCATATTTGCTATATTGCATACTCTCATCCTTCCAAGAAAAGCTCAGACCACTGACTTGCCCCAGGCTGGCAAAATCAACCAAAGAATGCAGCATTTAGTTGCTTTATGTACCTCAGTTGCTATCAACTCAGGCTGTCCTCGAAACTATCCAGTTGCTAACAGGGGTGGGAATAGGTTTGATTCTCAGCTTGGACACTGGTAGGCTCATAAGAGGTGCTGCCTTTTCTTTCTCTGGAATGGGCATGGCTGGCATAGCTTACCAGGAAGCCTGGCTGGTTGATTTCTTGGTTGGTCCCCCAAGTCCCTGCATGGCAGATTATCAGGAGATGTTGAGTTTTCTCTTCCTGGAGTGCACGCAGGTTACATGGCTTCACATCCATTTACCTTTAAAAATCTCCAGTTTATCTTTCTTTATTGCTGAAACGTACTCCATTGTTTAAAAAGATAATGTCTTTTTTATCCATTCCTTGGTTGATGGGCATTTGGGTTGTTTCTAAGATCTAGCTTGTAAACTTATTTTGAAATTGTTAGATTTCAAATCTAACAATTCAGCTTGTTTCTTTTTATATTCTGTGAGGAACAAGGTTACAATGACTTAGGCATAATATTTTTCCTGCATTTTTAAATTACTTCCTCAGGATAGATTCCCAGAAGCAGAGTTCCTAGGTCAAAAGGTTTGATCATTTTAAACCTTCTTCTTCCTTTTTGTGGTACTGGGGATTGAACTCAGGGTCCTCTACATGCTAGGCAAGCACTCTACCACTAAGCCACACAACCCCCTTAAAGATTTTTTTTTTTTTTTTTGGTACCAGGGATTGAACTCACAAGCTCACACTTGTGGGGCAGAGCTAAACCCCCAGGCCTAAAGATTGATAGCTGTTGTAAAAGAGCTCTTTAAAGAAACTGGTTAAACTGACCTCACTGCTTCCAGTTCTGCTGAGAGTGGTGCGTTATTGATGATGGGGAAGTTGTACCTGTACCACACATCACAGTTTTGAAAAATTAAGTTTGTGTGTCATAAAATTATGGGGTATATAGAGGAAAAGACTCACTTGTTATGTGGTTAAAAATACCAGGTCAAAACAGATTAATCTTTGCCAAAGTCAGACGGCTAACCCAGCAAGTCAGGGTCCAGAACTCAGTAAGGTCTCAGAATGTTCTTCACAGTTCTGGTGCCTCATGACTGTCTGTACAAATGTTAGTTACTGTCTCTAATATGCAGGTGGGCTTGTTATCAGAGAAGTCTGATGGAAGAGAAGGAACAGAACCTTAACCTAAACCATCATTTGTGTCTGAGGCAACAACTCAGGGAGTCAGACTCCTCTATCTGGTGAATCTGTATTTCAATTGTAGGTTTCTTCTATTTCTGAAAATTTCCCCCCAAAAAATTTTAATCGTAAAATCTGAACCTAGAAACTTTGAAAATCTTAACAAATTTTCTAACCCAGTCTTTTCCTTTCTCAGCCAGTGCATTGGCCAAAGTCACAAAAGCAAGTAGTGCACTTTTCCTTGTGTCAACCCAGGTATAAGGTTCTGGGTTACCTAATTCTCCACAGGGCTCTGCCAGGTAAGGAACCTTGCAGTCTGGCTCCCTCTGGTGGCAGACATGAGCCAGTGCAACCCCAAGAATGGGTCAGAGTGTCCTGGGGATGGTTCTGGGTGGGCTACTGGGCTTTGAGTTCTGTTAGGAACTTGAACAAACTTATATATTTATATTCACCCTGCTCTAAGCCATCTCCCTCAAAAGTCTATGGAATTCACAATCAGTGTGGGATATCTGAGACTTCTTTAAAATGTGAAGTCAGGAAATGTGGAGACACTTAAATTGGAAAAGTGAGTATGAAGTAATGGGTTTTGTTAGACCAAATGAAATTTAGAGCACATTTCTTATCTAACACACACACACACATACACACACACAGAGTCTGTTTGTCTTTCTGTGTCTCTCGTGGAAGTAGGGCTCAAACTGAGGGTCTCATGCATGCCAACCAACTACTTTTCTACTGACCTACACCCACCGCCCCTGATGGATATCCCTAAATACATATTCTGTACTTCACCCATTTTAAAAACATTTTTTATTTCTTTTGTGCTAGGGATCAAACTCATGACCTTGTGCTTGCCAGGCAGGCACTTATGTCGCTGAGCTAAATCCCCAGCCTTGTATTTCACTCTTTAAAACTGTAGCAGTATTCTCCCACATTTTTTCTGTGAGATAATTCCATATAAAAAACAAGACTTTTCTGACTGCAGAGTACATAAGGGAAATGCTTTTTTTCATTGTCAGATCTTATGGGAAATATTTCTATTTTATAGTTATATACATGCATACATAAACACATGCACGCAAGTATATGTAAGGTAACAGGCACAATAAAACAATACATAGCCAGGAACAGTAGTGCATGCCTGGAGTCATAACTACTCAGTAAGCTGAAGTGAGAAAATCATGAGCCCATGAGTTTGAGACCAGTCTCAACAACACAACAAAAACCAGTTAAGAAAAATACACAGTATATTTATATATTTGATATATAAACTTTATTAAAATACAGTCACTGTCACATATTCTTTGAACATTATTCTTTGATATCTGTTTTATCTTGTAAGATTAAAAGGATACAATGTTTGCTGTGGTGGTGGTGGTGCTAGAGACTGGCACTGAGCTACATTTCCAGCCCTTGTGAAGTTTATTTTGTGACAAGGTCTTGTTATATAACTAAATTGCCCAGGCTCTGTTCTAAATTACAGATCTCCTGACTCAACCAACTACAGAGTCTGTTTTTTTTGGGACTGTGATCTTAGCAGAAGTGTGGAACATTTGAAATGAAAACAGGCATATATGTACATACCCCCAAAGTATGAGCTCAGTGGTCTAGAAAGACTAGGCAAATTTAAATTAGACCCATCCTGGTAACTAGTTCTGGGAATTTCAGATGTCCTTTTTTTTGGTTAAATCATCAAGAGCATGCACCTGCAAGTTTTCTGCTGAATTCATCTGGATGCAGCCGCAAAGGCTGTTCTGGGGGATAAGTAACTGGAATGCCTTTCCTGTTCTGTCATCAGTTCTCCCTTTCCCTCCCCATCAAGCCAAACAGGGCAAGCTAAGGAAGATGCAGCTGTGCAAAGGCAACTGTTATTACAGTGTGAGCTAGAGGAGGCTGACATGTTGGTCACACATCGATAGGATGACAGCTTTGTTTCCAGTTTCAGTGATCCATTCAAGGTTGTTTCCTCTTGTGTGCAGCGGAGGTGAAAGAAATGGCTGAGAAGGCAGCTAGTGGGGAGCTCCCAGTCCTTCCTTGGCATCCTCAGAGCAGTTTGACTTTGAAGAGTGAGGCTGTCTGCAGGCCCAGTTCCTTGTTGTGGCCCCCTGCTAGGGGCCCAGAAACACTGGGCTGGCAGCAAGGTGTACAGTTTCACTGGGAGAAGGAACCAGGAGGAAATGATGTCACCTTGGTGAAAGTGCACAGCTGTGGCCGTGTCAGTGAGAAATGTGGCAGACAGCCTGGGCCACAAAGCTTTGCCGGTAAGTTCAGTTGGGGAAACTGGGTTGAGTGAATGCTAACAAGTTATATCAGCTCCCCAAAATGTGTTAATTTTCTGGCATCTCTTTTCTTTCCTTTTTAAAAAATTTATTTTTATTTTCTTTAGCTTTTTCACATTGGGTCTTGCTGTGTAGTTCAGGCTGGCCTTGATGTCACTGTGTAGCACAGGCTGGCCTCAAACTCTCAGTGATCCTTTTGCCTCAGCCTCCTCATGGCATATTTCTTTTGCTTGATCCTCTCTCTTTTACTACCTTTTCTGGAAACTTGAATGCCAAGGGAAAGCAGTATACCCTTTACATCCTGTAGTGCTTCTTAGGTGCATAGGTATTCAGAGATACACAGATTTGTCCATTGCTTAAAATTCCTCCATCCAAAGAAAATATGATAAAGGTTATGTCCTGACCATGGTCCTGGATCTAACCTGGCAAAGAATCAAATCTTTCTTACCTAAGAGTGGAGACAGGCCATCAGTGCCTCCTGTTTGTTTCTTGGCATTATATTCTAGGCTAGAAATAAATCCACTGGGTCTATTCCAGAGGAATCCAGAGACAGTTGATATTTATTATCCTCAGTTTACAGATTTACAAGTTACAACTGAAGAGTGCATTTTCACCTGATAGTTTGTTCTTGTTGAGGATAATGGGATATCATTGAGCCCCCCCCCCCAAGAGACATCTATAGTAATCATTTATCTTAGGCAGAAAATCTGGCGTGATTTTTGGTATTTAGAATCTGTTCCTCATCAAATGTCACTCTTGAGTGATGGCTGGGAAGGATAGATGATCCAGGGCTGCAATTTGGGCCCAGGCTAAATTAACAGCCTCTACTCTGGGCTCTGGACCTTATGCATGGCCAGTCTTGAGCAAATGCATGTGGAACTCCCTTTTGTCCCTTTTGTGCTGTTCCAGTATCACTGAAAGTCTATGACATTGACTGCGTTATAATCATTAAGTATTGGGCACCCCCCCAACAATAAGTGCAACCAGAGCCTAGTGAGGCCTTTCGAACAAGTTCTGATGCATCCATGACCATCGAGAAGTCTTACAGTGTAAGTTATATGGCCTGGAAAACTCAGTTGAGCCCAAGGCCCTAGTAAAGCAGAACCCAGGTATTCTTATGTATTATGAGACTAATATCTATAGTATTTAGATGTTGTGGGACCACAGTCATATAATGAATAGAGATAGAGATTGGAATGATACAATACAAAATGCAATAGTAGTAAAATATAAGCTCTTTTGAACACAGTACAGTGTTGTACTTAATTGTGTTATACAAACCTCTCAGAAAGACTATTCTTTTAGACACTAAGAGCTGGAAGGACATGCTACATTGCATATACCAACTAGACTGTAGAGGCAGGTCTAGTCAGGAAAGTGGGGAAGGCGTGCAGTGGGGGCAGCCAGGGAAATTTGGGTGTGCTGTGAGTGGTAAAGGGGAATGTACTTAAGTGCACAGGGAGAGGAAGTTTGTGCCAAAGATAGTATCCAAGGAAAGAAGCTGCAAAAATCTCTTCAAAGGAATGTGGATACTTGAAGGTGGAAGAAAGGAATCAGTTGTCTGGCCATGTCACTACTGGGACTGAATATAGCAAAATAAGCAGAAAAAGAAAGGCTAAAGTAGAGATACTCTGTTACTTTTTAATATTTCAGTTTTGTTCTTATTCTTGAGATTACATTGTTTAAAACTCATGTTCCTTCATTTATCTTTAAATTGGTACCTGAAGGAATGCAAGCGCAGAGCAGCCTTAGACTCCTCATGTGCAGACCAATGTCAGCGTGTGGACTGTGGACTATATCTGTGCCCTGGAGGCATCGGGGGTTGCAAATTGGGTCCTCAGCTTGAGTTGTCTGGGATCTGTCTTCTCACTTAGAATTTTAAACGGAAAAGTGGTCTCACCCCCACCCCTTGTGCAAATGAGAAGCTGAGACATAGGATCGTGATTCCTCCAGACTTATTCCAAGCAGTTTACGATTACTTCTCTTCACCACGAAGGTGAGCAGAGGCACCCACACAAATGAGCTGAGAAAGCCAGCTCCTTGTTCAGCTGACTGCTGGGCAGTCTTCTGTAATGCTGTGATTAACACTGCACCCAACAGTAAAGGAGTGGTTTACAATGAACAGCAATTTAAGTGTGATTTCCTACATTATTAATAGGATCAGGCTATACCATCATTGTATTCACTAGAGTCTTCAGAGGACATAACAGATCAATTGTTAAATACAGATCATGAATATTTTTATTCCTTGTCTGCTCAAGGAAACTTAACCTTTAAAGGTAAAAATTACTTCCAAATATATTGGTGTATTTTGAAATTTCTCCATTGACTCACTTCCTTTAAATCACTTTTCTTGAGCAAATAGTTTATACATGAAAATATCTAATGTCATATTCATAGTGTTTTCAAACATATGTTAAGTTTTTCTAAAATACTGTTTTTGGGAATGGAAGGTCATATGATATTTTCCCCAAAATTGTGATTCTTACATTCACAGGACACTTCCTTTTCTTTTCTTTTCTTTTCTTTTCAGAGGATAAAACAAAGGAAAATAAAATAAAACAGTAAAACCAATTCAAATAAACCAGTATACGTGATACAGGACTTCAAAACCTTATGAAATCAGCAGTAGTTACCACAATGCCTATAATCAAGCAAAACAAAAGAGAATAAAACCCAACCCAACAAAATAATGAAAATGATATGCTTTCCAGGAGAGGATCACTTCCTGGTGAGACCTTGTTCTTTCCCTCCACAGTCCACGAATGGTACTGACTCACCTAGAGAGGTTTGGGTCTGGCTGTCCCCACTCTGGCAGTGGCCTGTGGATGGCGCTCGTTTCTAGGAGGGGATCCTCTTTGTGCGGCCTAGTTCTCTCCCTCTGCAGTCTGTGAATAGTGCTGACTCATGTAGAGAGTCTGGAGCTGGCTGTATGCAAACTTTGTTCTTTCTTCCAAAACAGTTTTACCCGCTCTACCTGATTCACATACTGTTTCTGTGGAGAAGAAAATGCCATCATTTTTCTCTGTGAAAAAGAATCAGTCACCTATAAATGTAGGGAATTAAACCTAGTTGGTGGCAGGAGAGCTAGGATTAAATATTAAGGCTCTGGAACAAAGATGACTATCTTAGTATACAACATTTTCTTGGGAGTCTGCTAGATTTGCAAGAACTTCGTTAAAAAAATTTTGTTTTTTTGTTTTTTTGAGACAGGGTCTCATTATTCCATGATGGCCTTGAACTTACATCAGTCCTCATGCTGTGTAGCCCAGGCTGTCCTCCAGCATGCAGCAGGCCTCCTGCTCCAGCCTCCCGAGTGCTAGGATTATAGACCTGCACCACCACTCTCAACTAGAATTTATCTTAATTTATAAAACAAAATTCATTGGATCCTCTTATGTAATTTCTGCTTTAGTTCTCCCTCTGACTTGCCACTTTTTTTGGAATCTTTTATCAGTATGAGAAGTGGGGTGGAAGAAAAGCAGAAATTTACATTCTAGTCACAGCATTTGACTGACAAGAATCCTAGGATGCATCAGAAGTATAATGTTCTGCCACAGTTCCAGGCTGGGGAGGTTCACTTGAGATTTGCACAGCCTGAAGAAAAGTCACAGAACTGTGTGAATCTCTGACATGTCTTTAATACTTCAGCAGGGAGTAACACTGATAAGTCTTTCTTAAGTATGATGTACAAAGCTGGCAAGTTGTCAAAAAGTTGTATAACACAGATACAGACTACTTGTTTACATGTTTACCATGCACATACTGGTTACATAACATGTTGACTCTAGCAAGCGGAAGGCCTAGGTGGCAAGCCTGAACCTGGCTATGTTTGGTACCCTGACCACACACTTCACGTCACCCCAAAGGGCTTTTTGCTCTGTGTGAATCATCTGTGTGATTTTCCTGATAAGAAGTATGCAGGATTGTACCCATAATCCACAACAACAATGTAGGCTGCAGCAGCAGACTACTAATAACTACCTCTCAGCAGTGTACCTGAGAATAATGCCATCATGAAGTTAGGGACACCCACCATTCTTGCAGGAGATCTATCAATGTTTATGTAGTTTTTCTGGCCAAGCACCCAATGCCTGACTAACTGTGGCATGTTTATCTGGTGTGTAAACACAACATTTAGAACCTATTTAAGGTACAAATGCCACCTCACGAGGCTGAGAATATCCAAGACCATCCTGTTCTGCAAAGCAGTTTTGTGTAACTGATGAGCTTCATTTAACAGTCTTAAGGCCTATTGAGTATAATTAAAAGAATGGGCAGTATGCAAGACAAGAGCAGTAACTTTAGCTTTAGTAACTAGGGTAGTACCCTGGGTGGGGGTGGGGAACTAGCTGGTAATACTACCATGTTGTGTGCTTTCCTCATGCCTTGCTCTGAAAGCCTCTCAGCTGCTAGGCACAGTAGGTAAAGTTTTCAGTGTTCATTCTGGGTGTCCCTATGTGCAGCATTTTGTCCAGTGGTTGCTATAGGCCCTTTGGGAGTGTGTGCACAGACATACTGCACATTACTCATAGATAGCCTGGACGTTGGCCAGCATCATGAGAAGGCCTCAAGTTTGTGCTGACAAAGTTTTTTTTACCCCACATGCAACAATTATCAATCTGGCCAAGTGCCTATGCCCACCCCGGTGGCTTTTTCTAGCCATCTTACTTTTTTTTTTTTTTTTTTTGAGACAAGGTCTCACTATGTATTGAATGGCCTTGAATTTACCATGTAGCCCAGGCTGATCTTGAACTCAAGGTGATCCTCCTGCCTCTGCCTCCTGAGTGCTGGGATAACAGTCATGTGCCACTGTGCCTGGCTGTAGCCATCTTACCTTAGACAGGGTATCTGCTTCATCATTCCTAGGGAATGCTAATGGGTTATGACCAGTGACATAATACACTGTTACTTGTTTTTGATGGCTCAGGGCCCACAAATCTCCTCAAATGGCTTTGTCCAAGGGAGAGGAATGTATCACTGTCTGGTCATTCAAGTACCATGTGGTGATCCATAACAGTTGGTCCTGTCTGTATTGCTCAGCAATCATGAATGGAGATGGCTCATCTCTTAGTTACTTTTCTCATTGTAAAGACAGATACCCAACACCCAATGTTGCAGGAAGAAAGGCCTATTTTGGCTCACAGATTATAGAGGTTTGGAGTCATAATCTGCTGGCTCCAAAGCAGGGTGGCATGGCACAGGGGAATCACAGAGGAGAAAAAAAACCGGTTCATGGTGTGGAAGGCAGAAGGCAGGAGCCACTGAAAGCAGCAAGCAGCAAGCAATGGCAGCATCCTTCTTTCTATCCCTTATATTCTATCCAGACTATGTCCTTTTAAGGGAGATAGCACTCACATCCAGGGTGGGCCTTCCCATTATCCATACCCAAAACTATGCCAAACCAATCAATGGATTAATTTAGTAATCACACACCCTTAATTCCAGCATCGCACACTTTGTCCCCGCATCACACACTAGCTTCAGCCACCTCTGAAAAGTCCTATCTAGTGAGTTCAATCCCTGGTACTGATAAAAAAAAAAAAAAGAAGGAAAGAAAGAAAGAAAGAAAGAAAGAAAGAAAGAAAGAAAGAAAGAAAGAAAGAGAAAGATCCCATCTATAACTGCATGAGGTTTTGGGAGGAATAGCTAATGTGCTACTACCAACCATACAGCTTGCAGTTGGGTCCATTGGCTGCTGTTTCTTGTTCCTGTGTCAAATCATATGATGTCAGTAAAGGGCTGCACTGTCACAACTGTCCAAGAAGCTGATTGCCCATGGCTCGAGCCATCCATGTATGAGGTATCTTCAGGAATAGGGGCTTACTCATTTGTACTGGAGAGTCTCAGAGAGACTCAACCTATTTAAGACTTTATTTGTGGTCAGATATGATGGTACATACCCATAATCAGAGCACTCAGGAGGCCGAGGCAGGAGAATTGCTGTGAATTCGACTCCAGCCTAGACTACATAGTGAGTTCAGGGTCAGGCTGAATGGCATAGTGAGACTCTGTCTCAAAAACAAAAAACAAATCAGTGAATATCAGTTCTTGGTCCCTTTTTATAGTTAGAACTAGAAACCTATCAGTTGTCAGAACTGTCCTGACATGCCACAGCACCCACCCAGAACTTTCCACAGTCACATGGACATCTAGCTCACCCAACTGGTCTAGGTCAAAGACATGCAAGGCTTGAGTCATCTTTACTGTCCTTTTTTGCAGTCTTTTAAACTGCTGCTTTTTGGTACCAGCCCCAGCAGCTGCCTTTCTTTGTTAACCCATATAGCAGGGAGTGGAACACCTGGACCAGGTGCATCATGAAAGCTCTCCAGTGGCTCTGCAGACCTGAAAAGGTCTCTAACTATGTCACCACGGTAGGCACAGGATAGGCTTGGATCTTATTGCTGACTGTATCAGAGATAACTTTTGTCATATCTGACCAGAGAATCTCCAAAGAATTTGATTGTCAGTCCAAGCCCTTGCAGCTGCTTGTCCTTGTTGACCACACAGCCATATGTTTTGTTAGGAGCATTGGTACAGCTGCATCAAGGTCTGTAAGAGAGTCACACATGAGCAGAATATCAATAATACATTTGCAAAGACAGCCGCTTTGGTCACAGAGCCAAATCTGACTCCACTAAGCTGTGACACAAGGTGGGGTGATGGGCAATGCAGATTTTTCTGAGGGAGCACCGTGAAAGTCCACTTTTGGCTGTTTCATATAAAAGCAAACTGGTCAGGGATTGTGTCATTAGAAAATAAAGCATTAGCCAAATCTAAAAAGTGACAAGTACTCACCCTCTGCCTAAAGCAATGTTGTGCAGCAGGGAAGTGACCATATTTAGCTCTCAGGAGCCATTGAGTTTTTTTAACCCAGGACCTGTTGGGAGCCATACAGGAAAATTTTAAGGACTATGCACCAGCTGGATAATTCCTTCTCCAGCTCCTGGATCATCCAGCTGATTTCATCATGTCTGCCTGGTGGGTGGTCCTAGTTCACAACTGTAACCCTTTAGGGTTCCAACAGTGTTGGGGGTGGGATTTGTGTGACCTTTTACTGTTGCCTTCACAGTACATGCTCACAAGTAGAATTCCTCTGTAGTTATTTAGAGCCATAGTCCATAGAGTATGTCAACTCCTGAGAGGTACTCCTGTATTGGAGGCATACACTTTATATTCCTTGAGGGATATACAGAAGTTGCCACTACCTTAATGCCATGACACCAAGTAGCCATCTATAACTTTAACATCTGTAACTTTACTTGAGTGAGGTAGGACTTCAGGTCTTTGTCAGTCTTGGCCCGATTGACTCTTGCTCCCTGTAGATCTGTCCACTTAGGTATACATGTGAACTTCGTGGGCATCCCTCATTGCCCCTTTCCCATCTTTGTCTGAGGTGTCAGTGATGCAGTGTGGAGGGACTGCTCTCTCCCTGCCTAAAGGGAAGGGTTCATCATCAGCACCCTCGATGTTAAGGTTAAACATTTCCTGCTGTTTACATAGCTCCCACAGGACCTGTACAAGGTCAGGGAACAACTGCCATTTCCTCACTGTTTTGGGCACATCCCTCACATTGGCCCATACTGGGCAAATGGTTGCCATAAGCTGTTCAAGCATGGAGTAGGTCCTCTGTCTATACTGGTGGCTATTTTGCAGCCATGGCTAAAGGAGAGGTACCCTGTACACAGAACACCATCTATTTCCGAATCCCACAATTGCAACAACCAGGCACCAGAGGTTCCCACAGTGTTGCCTGAATTGCTTTCCCAAATTACGTGGTAGTACATGCTAACGTCTGTCATTTGGGCTAGACTTGCTGCCACTCCACTGGGTGCCATCGGCTGCTGTTGCTTGGTGTTTTCTTATTACCATCGGATGGGCCTTCCCGCATAGAGCTGGCTTGGTATCTTCAGCATTTGAGTTGTCTGTGTCCATGAGCTCTATTATCTCATTATCATGTACTTCTTCTGGACACAATTTATGAGCAACAGCTATCTCTTCTCCCAGCTGATGCAGGGATCTCATCTTAACTAGGCTTCTGTCTCAGCCCTCAGGGTAGTAAGAAGATTCTTAGGTGGGTATCTATGGTTTAATAAAAGCATGGATGCTGTCCTGGTTACTTTTCTCTAGTTGCTGAGATAAAATACTTGATGCCCCAAATTAAGGAAGGAAAGATTTCTTTAGATCATAGTCTATAGAGGTTTCAGTCCATAATCAGCTGGTTCCAAGGCAGGATGGCATGGCACAGGGGCAACTGTTGAAGGTAGTAGAAGACAGCAAACTAACAAGAGCAAAAAGAGGGGAAGAGTAAGCCTGTTTTCCTCCTTTATGTTGTAAACAGGCTACATCCCTTGGGTGGGTGAAGCATTCACGCCATCTGGGTGCCCTCCTTTTCCACAGGCTGAGGATAAGGACCCTGTCCCCTGCTGAGTCACTTAGTTAAACTTTTGACCTCAAGTTGATAAATTGAACAGTATCCTAGAGCAGTAAAAGCTTGTCTTATACACCCCAGGATGTAGAGCTGCTGAGTCCTTAGTTAAGCTGGGAGACTTCTCAAGTTGATACAATGTATCAACCATAACAGTGGTATAAAGAAAATACAAAACCTTCACAATGGGAAGTAGAGTGGAGGAATTGTTAAGGGGGACATACAGTACAAATCAGTACTTAATGTCTGTGAAACAAGTTTTCTCTTTTTCTTTTAAAGAGGTACTGAAACATTATGACTATAGTCTTTAAGAAGATGAGGTTTAAGAACATCAAGTGAGCTGGGGTTTGTAGCTTAGTGGTAAAGCACTTGCCTGGCAGGCCCTTGATATGATCCCTAAAATCAGAAAAAAAATATTTTTTTCCCCTCAACTCTTTCATCTGTCTACCTTCTGTGAACCTCCTTCCTACCTTTTTTTTCTTCTTTCATTCCTTTCTCTCTCTATTGCTCTTTCTCTCCCTGCCTGTCTCTCTCCCTTCTGACCTCTCTCCCTCCTTCCTTTCCTTTCTTCCTTCCTTTTATAGATTTGGAGTCCCATAGAAGAGAACTTTAAAGGAATACAGGGTGCATCTACACAATCTCAAGAGCAGTAACCCCTAAGGAAGATTGCTTTGAGAATCTCTTGCCTTTGCTTTCTGTTGGATCACACAGATACATTTAGGGCTGGCAGGATCCTCAGAGATTGTCTTGTCTCAGCCTTTTACTTTATAGGTGAGAAAGCTGAGGCTCAATGGTCTCCCCTGATAAAAATGAAGCCCCGGCCCTTCACCAGCTTCATGACATTGCATGTTGTGTTATGTACTTTGTATCCCTTGTACTTTGGATACTACATATTGTAGTAGTTGGTGCTTGGTTTTTTCAGCCTCTTGTCTCACTAGATTTTAGGCTCCTTGGTGACATACAGCACATGCACTTATGGTTGCTAAGCAGCTGGAAGAATTTGCTCAAGCCACAGAGCTAGTTATTGATACAACAAAAACTAGAACTTAGTTTCCATGTCCTTCTCTACCTCAGAAGCCAGAGTTTCACAGGCATCTTACTACAGAGTTAACAGCAGCCAGTAGTATGGATTCAACTTAATGCTACTCAACCCCTTGGAAAGCCTTGGGTCCTATCTAACTTAGGAGTTTTCCATTATGTGACAGTACTGGACCAGCTGCCAGAGGTGTGGCCCAAAGCGAGATACAAGTACTCTTGAGTTGTTTTGCACACATTTTAATGAGTGTGTACTTTTGCTTTTCAAGTATGCATGTTTATTTAAAGCATAGTTATGCAACTGACAGTCTGGGTAGATTTTCAGTCACATCTCACCCATCCAGACTCAGACAGGTGGGGTTCTGAAGTTACTCCCTTGCTCCAGTGCACACTTTAGCTTCCAGCTCTAACATGACTCAGTCCCCTGCCAGAGTTAGTGTTAAAGAATCTGTAAACTTTGGGATGAACAGTTACACTCTCAGGTTATGTACTAAAAGTTCCCAGGGTGGGGCTGGGGATTTAGCTCAGCGGCATAAGCGCCTGCCTTGCAAGCACGCAGTAGTGAGTTCGATCCCTGGTATTGATTAAAAAAAAAAAAAAAAAAAAGCTATATTGCTGTAAAAGTTCCCAGGGTCTTGGGCCACCCACCCTTTCCCACAGAGGCTTTACCCATGATCACTCTCTTTGGGCTTCGTGTGAACATGGGTCCTTTACTTGTGTTTGGAGGAAGGTTGACTGGGATGGAGAAGTCATAACGTAGATAGGTTGGAAACCCAGAGCCAGTCCCTTGCAATCATCTGATGTAGGTGAAAGCCTTGCATTTCTGCTCTGTATCCTCCTCTCAGCCTCTTTCTCCCCATTCCCACCCTGCTTCCACACAAGGCTCTGCTGCATATTCTCTTATACATCCAGAGCCATAACATTAAAGCACAGTAGGATGCATGCTGGGTTCTGAACCTTGACTTTATCTGCCTAGTTTTGGGTGGTCACTTCATCCCAGGGCCCAGTCTCCCTCATGTAAAGCACAGATGGGGTCTGAGTCAACACTTTGTTAAGTACCCTTTGGCTCTAGAGTGTTCTTATTAGGAATTAGTTTATGCTTTCTAGGTGTTTGTCATCTTAAAAGATGGTCACCATGAGAGAAGCCTCAGTGTCACAACTGGTGGGGTTTCCCTATTTGTTGGAATTTGCTAGGGTGGCACTGTTCTGTGTGGATCTCCCCAGGGCCTACCAGATACCTCAGGAGGTGGGTAGAGTGGGCGAGTCATGATCTTTAGGAATCAAGGTAGAGCGCTGCATCTGCCCCTATATCTAGGGGCAAGAGGCACTTTTAGCGCTCTGGGAACGCTCATCTAATAGTCTTTCCTATGTGGAATCTTTAACGCCCTCTGGTGTCTGTTGAGAAAAATTGGGTCAGTTTGCCTTGAAAAGACAAAGCAGTGTTTGTTTCCAGAAATAACTGTCGTTATAACTGAAAGACTGATGAATGACTTGATTGTTTTCTGAGTGTCAGAATATAGTTCTGTCTTCTGAGGAAGGGAAATAAACTTTCAGAGCAAAAACCTCCTCCAGAGCATTCAGTCCAAACCCAATTAGGGAAGCAATTTTCAATCCAGATTAGTTTTCATTCTAGACCAGACCAAGGGAAATTCTAGTGGATGAAAATAATCACGTTTAGGAAAAATTTAGTAAAAGAATTTTCTGTTATTTCACGTGAGGAAAAGTTCCAAAAGAGACAAGTCCTTGGAAAGAATGCTGAGAGTTTCACCAGGTCTCAGTTCCAGCCTATGTAAAGATAAGGGCTTTTTTATAATCTTATTCACAATTTCACACTTAGAAACAGAGTTAAATGGGATAATGCTGCATACTTATATATTGCCTGTCTTCAAATGTATTAGCTGCTATCATAAAGATTAGCTTTGGGCAACCTGACTTTGTTAGGACTTGTTAAGCAGAATTTGAAGGGAAGTGAAAAGGAGTCATTACTTGTACTGAGGGCCTGACTTTGACATGTGACCTTGATCACAGGTCTTTGCCCCTCTTTCTATTTCTCCATCTATAAAGTAAAGATAAGAACCTTTACAGAGCATTTTGACTTAGGAGTTACAAGTAATAATATGACCTCAGGGCATTTATCTCAGAAAGGAAGACGTTCACACAAAAGCACATACCTGAATATTTATAGCAAATTTATTTCTAATAGCCTCAAACTTGAAATCCAGATGCTCGCACCATGTGAATGATTAAATAGACTGTGGTGTTTGGTACATCTTTGCCATGAAGAGGAGTTAACTGCCAGTTTTCAGCTTCTGGAGAAATCTCCAGAGAATTATTTTTAGTGAGAAAAGCAGTCGCTAAAATTTATTTAGTGAATGATTCCTTTTATTAACATTCTTGAAAATGATGGAATTATAGAAATAAAGAACAGATGTATGTAGGCTGACTATAAGATGAGCAACATGAGTGATCTAGTAGTAGTGGAAGGGGTCTGCATCATGGTCTGTATCAAGATCAATATTGTGGTGGTGATATTATTTAGATTTGTAACATGTTACTACTAGGAGAAACTCAGTAGACTATTTTTTTTTTGCAACTACATGTAAATATGTAATTATCTCAAAATAAAAATTCAGTTAATAAAATCATAATAGTAGATGTAAAATGTGTCCAGGACAATAACATTGAATTCACTTTCTCTTTTTGGGTCTCATTTTACTTAATTAGAGTAATTATAGCTGTTATTCCTAAATATACAGTATATGATAGGCACTATATTGTTTATGTACAGTATCTCTAATTGTGCCCATAAAAAAAGCCAAGTTAAGAGAGTTGAAATATTTTTTTCTAAGATTATATAGCCATTCAGGATAGACTATATAACAACCCTTCCCCCAATTTTAATGATTTAAGAGCCATTTTTTAGTATTAGGAATCTACTCCACGTCCCCAGCCTTCTCCCAGCCCTAGGTAGGGTCTTACTAAGTTACTGAGTTGCCCAACATTGGCTCAAACTTTCAAGCCTCCCAGCTCAGTCTCCCAGTGACTAGGATTATGGGACAGTGTCATTGTGCCTGGCTGAATGTTTACTTTTTTTTTTTTTTTTTTTTTTTGAGACAAGGTCTCAAAACTTACTGGCATTCAACTTACTGTGTAGCCCGGCTCCTGCCTCAGCCCCTCGAATGCTAGAATTACAGGCATGTGCCACACTGCACAAAAGTTTACTTCTTGATCATGCTCTATGTCCACAGCTGAGGGTGTTCTGTACCATATTGTATCTGGGAATCTGGCTGAGGGAGTTCTATCTTTTTTTTTTGTACCGGGGATTGAATTTACAACTTTGTACTTGCCAGGTAGGTGCTTATGCCTGCTGAGCTAAACCTCCAGCCCAGGGAGTTTCTATCTTTTTTAGATTTCTTGATTGCTGAAGTAGGAAAAAAAAAAGTAACTTAATGGATTATGTCCTGGTTTAAAAACTTTAAAAAGTTTCTGGACGGACTTGTCACTTTCACTGATATTGCCTGTCAAGGTTGCCAATGAAGTATCTCATTGGTTAAAAAGGTCATGTGACAATTGATGTAAATTAAGAGGGCCAAATATTTTGGTGAAATGAATTAGTATTGTTACAAATCAACCCCAATATGCATTCTTTATTTTATATCATTGGCTTCACAGGGATTAAAAATGTGAATATATATGAAAAGATTTAATATGGGATCTGGTTATAGTTAGTATTCCATGAGTATTGAAGCTGAACATTAAATATTGGTTAAAGTATATTGGTTAAAATATGAGGTCAAATTTGCCTTTGAAATACAACATTTTGGCATGCTCAAGACTTTGAACTAAAGGAAACTTAGAAGGCCTCAAAAGCAAAATGAAGACCTAAAGGCCCAAGGAAAGTGTCCAGTTGGTTTGTTGTTGTGATTATTGGTTATGATTCAATGAAGAAAGGACAGCCAGGTAGTGGATGGAAAGGGCATGATCTAATGATAACCTGGCCTTTTTTTTTTTTTTTTTTTTGTACTAGGGATGGAACTCGTGACCTTGGGCTTACCAGGTAGACACTTGTGCTGCTGAGCTAAACTCCTGGCTCTACCTGGCCAGTTTTTTGGTACAAGCCTTCTCTGGTACTCTACCAGGAAGCCATCTCACAGTTGCTAAAGTCCCATAGATGTGCCACTCACTTCAACATCTCTCTCCAGTGAAGTTCCTGTGCCCCATTGATTTTCTTAGGAACTTGCTTACTGCCAAAGTCATTGGCTGATTTTAGGGCTGGGCTGACCCTAACTATTTATTCAAACTCCAGACATGGCAGAAAAATTAGTGACTGGTTAGCAGCAGAACCAAAACCAGAACCCACCTGTCTTGGTCTCTTTCCTCATTGCTAGAACAAAATATACACCACCCACAACTTCAGGAAGGAGAGGTTTATTTTGGTTCCTGTTTCAGTCCAGTGTCAGCTTGCTCCATCCAAGGCAGTAGAGCATGGCAGAAGGGTGTGGCCATGGAGAGCTGCCCAGGGTTTGGTGGATAGGAAGCAGAGAGTCAAGAAAGGGGCTGGGAAGAGAGATATACCTGTCCAGGTCATACCCTCAGTGACATGCCTCTTTTGACCAGACCCCATCTCCTAACAGAAAGTCATAACATCCCCATAATCCAGTCCAAATACATGAGACTTTGGGGGGGGGTCATTTTAGATGTAGCCTACAACAATATGCTTTTTATTTTGGAGCCTAGTGCCCTTCCCATTGCTTTTCATAATGGCCTGATTAACTGGTGTCTTCTCCAAAGTTGGTGCACTTCCCTGACAAAATATTTTTCTTACTTTTTCTCTCACAGTACTAAAGATGAACAAGAGACATTAAAGAAGCCACAAAAGGAAACAAAAGAAAAAAACATGTAAGACTACCAAAGAGTAGCCTAAGAATGCTTGTATAGAATCTTACTTTTATGGAAATAGTATTTTCTTGTTTATAAGAACAAGCATTTCCTCCATTTTTATATATGGACTTAATGCAGGTATGTTTTTTCATTCATTGAAAAGTTAATATGTGATTTATAATGACTACTTCTCATAATCAAGGAAATACAGTGAAAATTAGGTTTATACTTGATGTAGAATGTATGCATTTTCCACATAAATGTTCTTTCATCATGGAAATAGATTTTTAGCTGCCAGGATACGTATACAGTAGATATCTCTTTTTAAGATATTCTCTAATATTGTATTCTTTTTAAGGTATTCTGTAATATATGCTAATTCTGACCTCTTGCCAAAGATGTTTTTCAAGAGTGTAGTTTGAGTTCAAGAATATATTGTTCAATTTTTCAAACTCACAATTACTGTGAATTTTTAATTCCTTAGGTCATTGACAGACACTCAAGATCTGTCTAGTATCTCTTATGAACCAAATGGCTCTTTTAAGGAAACCTCATGCAAAACACTCAAAGTAAGCCATATACCTACTAGTGTCAGAATTCCAATTGGCCTACATAATCATGCACAGGGAAGAAAAGTATTTTAGGAGAGGAGCTCATAGCTCCTGCCATCTGGCTCTCAGAAGCCAGGCCAGAGATCACACTTGCTGAGTTTTCTACCAGAGCAAAGGGGTTTCCTTAGGACCAAAGTTAAAGGGTACAAACCTATAGGAGGCCATATATAGGGGTGCTGGTGGTGGTGATGATGCAGTAGCTGTTAGGAGCTTTTGGCTAGGACTGCAGTGGTAGAGACATGCAAATACAGAGTCTGCTCTAAGCACTACTGAATTTAGTGCAGAAATGATGGAATCTCTAGTTTTCATATTAAAACGTTACTCTGTTCTTAAACATAAACAGTTCTTGAACCCTGCATTAAGTAAGTATCTGATTCATCCTCCCATGTCACCCAGAGACAGAATATGCCTAAAGGTGTCTTTTGCTTAATATCAAAATAGAAGTTCATATCAGGAAGGCAACTTAAGGAGACCTAAATTGAAGCACAACAATCACTGATGCTATATTTGGTTCAAATGGAATTTCTATTTTATTCTTGGTTGTAAAAGAAAATCACACTCATCATAGAAAACTTGGAAGCTAAAGAAAAGCTAAAAGAGGAAAACTATCATTTAACCTAATCATGATTTTTTTTAATGTCATATGCCTATTTTGGTGCTTTTCCATATTTTTGGAACCATATAAAATTTAAGTACAGATGATATCATATTAAATATCAGTCCCAGACTGCTTTTTTTTACTTGATGATATACATTCAGCCTTCTTATTTTCATACTGCACCTCCATGGATTCAGCCAATGATATTTTCCAAATATCAAAAATATTTGCAAAAAATTTGCATCCCTACTGAAAATGTACAGGTTTTTTTTCTTGTCCTTATTACCTTTGCAGTATAACAATGACTTACACAGAATTTACATTATATTAGGCATTATAAGTAATATAAAGAAGACATAAAGTATTTATGAGGATATACATGAATTGTATGTAAACATTCAGTTCCACATTTTATATGTGGGACTTGAGTGTCCACAAAGAGGAATGAGTCCTGGAAACAGTACCCTGCAGATACTGAGGGATGACTATAATTTGAAAATTCTTCCTTATCATTAAAAGTTGCTCATCAATATAGGTAGTAGTCACATAATAGCTCATTCTATATATGTTGCTTAAGCATTCCTTTATGTTAAAGATTTCTATCATTTTTCAATTTTTGCTCTTTGTACATAAATGTACATAAATCTTACTTGCATCTTTTATCCTCAGGGTAGATTTTTATTTTTATTTTATTTTATTTTTTTTGGTGATGGAGATTGAACCCAGGGCCTTGGGCATGCAAGGCAAGAGCTCCACCTCTGAGCCACATTCCCAGCCCCTGATTTTTTTTTTTTTTTTTTTTGGATACAGGCTCTCATTGTGTATCCCAAATTGATCCTGAATTCACAAACTTCCTTCCTCAGCCTCCCAAGTGCTGGGACTTCACATGTGCACCACCATGCCTGGCAGGGTAGATTCTTAGAGGACAATTTTCTAATCAGATGGCCTGAGAGTGTTAACAACTATCGAGGTGCATATTGCTTTTGTTACATTAATTTAAATGTCTTATGACTTTGGTACAACTCTTAGATTCTCTCTTAGGGGAATAAGGATTTTATGAGTTACATTGAAAGGCTTTAGTTATAATTAAACACAGGGGTTAAGATCCAAAGTACAGCTGCTCCTATATCCCTTGGCCTGATTGTAGATAAAGGCCATCCACTTTGTATTTTTGTTTAATTTGGCTGTACAGAGCCCTTGTATCCCTGTAATAGCCCTGGCTTAGATTGGGCCCCACTCTCTCTCTCTTTTTTTTTTTTTTTGGTAGTGGGGACGGAACTCATGACCTCATTCTTGCCCAGCAGGCGCTTGTGTTGCTGAGCTAAATTGCCGCCCAGGCCCCACTCTCTTAGTAAGAATTTGTATCTTCCCCTGCTTCAAAGGACCAAGCAGTAGTGGGGTAGGTAAGATGAAAGGGAGAAGTAAAGACCTTTCACATATTAAGAGATATCAAGTAGGACTGTTATGTTAGAACTTCCAAGTTCATGGAGAGCCTAGAAAAGTCTAATTTAGGTTGTGGAAGGTATTAGCCATTTTTTTCATTTGTCTTCTTTAAGCCAACTCACAGCATCAAATTGAGGAGTTACTACCACTACCATCTCGGGAGCTGTTTGGTGAAGACAGTAGTGGATGTTCTATACAATATGAAATATACTCTTGCCCTTTTTGGGTATGGTCACTTACTACCATATAGTGGTTGTTTTTTTGTTTGGTTTTGTTTGCAGCATGGAATCCAGGGCTGTGTGTTTCCTAGGTAAGTAAGTGCTCTGCTACTGAACTACATCCCAGTCCCATCGTACAGTTTCTTTGTCTCAGGTATTAGCACTGGTACAGCAAACCCTACAAAGCTCTGGTTGATTGTACAGAACTTAAGAAGGGGCAGTTTTACAATAAAATGGGCCACTACCTGGCTGGCATAATTGGCCCTTCTCTGCCATCATTTGTTACATAAAAGGGTTATGGTAATGAAGTTGAAATAACACCATTCAAGTGATTATTATGAAAAAAAAAATTTTTTTTTACTAACAGAATTCTTATCTTCTTTTTTGAACAAACCAGCCATTCCTTGGAGGCCTAAGGTCTAGCTACTTAGGCCAAAAATTTGTACTTTCAATTTTACCCATTTGTAGGCAGTGTAAAAAGTGTTGGACACCTGTAGTCCCAGCACTTGGGAGGATGACTTTGAGTTCAAGACCAGAACTGGCTACATTGTGAGTTCAAGGCCAGTTTGAACTACACAGTGAGACCCTGTCTCAAAAAGAAAAGAAGTATTGAAATTATCTATAAATTCCTTTACTCAGATCAGGGAATCTAGTGGTGACAGAATTTTTCGTATTAGGCAGACTGAATAGTACCAACTTGGTTTTATTTGCAGCTGGACCAATGCTGAAAGTAATGCTGCATGGTTCTAGAGACATTTGGTTCAAGTGATCTGCTTACACAGCAGTGGTATTCCAGCCCCTTGCCCTTAGAAAACACTTCATACTGAAACTATGATTGTCCAGTTCCTGCCTTCTGAGAATATCTTGAGAAGTACCAGTTAGTTTTCAGGATCTCTGAAATTTTGTGTTTCACAAGGAATAAGGACTTGTTGATCTGACTCAAGAGACCACTATTCTGTAAGCTCCTTATCAAAGCTCTTAGCCCCTATCCATTGACCTGATGAACTTCTTGAAGTCAGTGATAGATTCTAGAACGTTTCTTCATTTTTTTGTTTTTATGTAGTTTAAATACCCTTTCTGTTCTTTCCTTTTTTTCTTCTGCCTTGCCTTCCCTCCCCTCCCCTCCTTTATTCTCCCTTTCTTCTCTTTCCTTTGCCTCTGCTTCCTTTTCTTGCTATGCCAGGAACCAATCTCAGGTCCTTGTGCTTGCTAGGCAAGCACTGTATCACTGAGATACCCCCACAGGCCTATAGACCCTGTCTCACTTCATTGAAATCATCCCACAGTGTCACAGGTTAGTGATTTTCCAGAAGGATAAAGAGCAGAGGGTACTTGAGTTGTATCCTGGTCATAGGCCTATTCATCTGACTATTATATATCAGTCTTATATTATTTCTCTTAAAGAAACCTCTAGGGAGTGACATGGGACTGTCACCTGTTCTTTTGGAGGGTCCACATCAAAAGCTCTAGGCTCTTTTTAAAATTTTTTGTTTTATGTTTATTTAAAAAAAATTTAAAATGAAAAGTAAAAACGATGATACAGAATTTCAAAACAATATTAGGGATTAACAGTGGTCAGTGTGTTGCATATTGTTTTCAAAGTAGTTATTTGGACTATCAGACATATGTATAAAAAGATGATCAAGGGGCTAGGAATTTAGTTCAGTGGCATGAGCGTCTGCCTGGCAGGCGCTAGGTTGTGAGTTCAATCCCCGGTACCAGGAAGAAAAAAAAAAGATGATCAAACAATGAAAGCACAAACTGTTCTTTGGTTGGGCTAACAGAGATTAGTAGTATAATTATCATGTACACACACACACACACACACACACACTCCTTTCCCTTTTTTCTTTCGTTTTTCCTTTCCCCCATCCCAGGTGTTCCTTTCCTTTTTAGCTGTTTCCTCTCCTTTTACTTTCACAATATCTGTTATACATTTTGGATCCCACTAACTTCTTCAGTTTTTTATGCTTGAGAGACAATGCTGTGTTCACCTTTGTGAATCCGAACCATTTCACCCATGAGCATGATCTCAGGTTGCATCCATTTACCTACAAGAGCCGTGAGATTATCCTTCTTTATAGTTGAGTAGCTTTCCATTGTATAAAAATATCATATCTTTCTTTTCCATTCCACAGCTGATGGGCAATCTATCCCTGCTTTTTTCTGGCTCCCTGTTGCATGGAGCCAGTTCCTTTGACTTTCAGTCCATGAATTTCCTTTCAAGTTAAATGTGTTTCTTGTATACAGCATATTGACGGATCTTGTTTCTTGATCCACTCTACCTATGTTTCTTTTTATTGGTAAATTTAAGCCATCTACATTAATTGTTACGACTGACATGTATTGGCTCACATGCAGCTCACATGCTGTGCTATTTTCCTGCCATTGGATCCCTACTTTTCTCCTCCGTTCAATTGTGTGCCCTGCATGGCAGTCCCCCTCTAATGCTATTCCTGGAACTGTGGTCATCTTTATCTTTCTCTAAAATATCCTTCATACTCTTTGTAGGGTTGGTTTGGTGGTCATGAATTCCTTCAGTTGTTCTTTGTTATGCAAGTATCTTATCGCTCCATCAGTTTTAGAAGATAGTTTTGCAGAGTACATCAATCTGGGTTGGAAGTTGTTTTCTTTCAGGACTTGACATATTTCACTCCAAACTTGAGTTGATAGTTTATGTTGAGAAGTCTATAGTGATTCTTATGGGTTTTGTTTTATAGGTGATCTGTTTCTTTTCTCTAACAGCTTTTAATATTCTGTTCTTTGCTGAATTTCTGGGATTTGATTATTATATGTCTGGGTGTAGATTTATTTTTGGTTATGGCTAGTTGGAGTTCTATATCTGAATGACAGTTCCTTTTCCCATGCTTGGGAAGTTTTCTGCTGTTAATTCTGTAAATAGTCTTTTTATGGCATTTGTGTTGACCCCTGTTTTTCCACTGACACCTGTCAGTCTTAAATTATTTTTCTTCGCATTGTCTTACAGCCATTGAATAGTTATTTCCTGGTTCCTTGTTATTTTTAAGAAATCTCATGGAAGTGAAGGCTATCTGGCTGCAACATCTGTCAGCCCCTTGGTTGCCAGGCTTGAGTCAGCTGATCTGACTGGCTAGGCGGGTGTCCCCTTGCTCCCTCAGTGATCCATGTATGTCCCTCCTGAAGCTGCGTGCTTGGTCGAAGAGGACAGCCAACCCCAAAAGAGGAGGACCATTCTTCGGTTAAGGATATATGAGTAGCTGCACTCCCCTGCTCGAACCTCCAAACAAGCTCTCAAGAGGTCTCTCCTTTCATGATTGCTAGCTGCAATCTTGACTTCAAATTCTGAAAGCCTATCTTCAGTTGCTTTCAAGTGGTTTTGCCAGCTTTCAATGGAGTTTTTAATTTCCTAGATATCTTTTCGAATCTGTTTCATGCATTCTGATTGTTTCCTATGTTGTTCATTTTAGGGTCTCATCATTTTCCTATGCTCCTCTTTTTTAAAAATCTATGTCTATATGTTCAGCAGTTCTTTCATTATGTTTGTCATTTCTTTTACCCAAGATATTATTTCTGATTTGATTTCTTTTACAGCTTTATAAAGTTGTTTCAGGTGCTCTCATTTCAGAAATTTCAGGTGTTTGACTTCCACTTTCTTCCATGTCAGTGTCTCCTGGACTTGTTCTGTGTGAGGTGGAGGTGTGAAATTGCATTTTGTTCCTTTGTCTTGACATTTTCCTGGGTTCCTCCAGTCGAGCCAGTTGTGGAGTTCCAGATACTTTTAGCATTGGCTTCCCATCCAAGATGAAGGGGAATGAGCCAGGCACCTGGGTTTCTTTGAACCTAGTTTCCCAGGGAGGCAGTGGGGCACAGGGGCAGTCTTTTCCAGACTCTTGCAGCTACACTGAGGCTTCCCTGATAGCTATGGGCCTACAAGGGTTGGAGCTGCTTCTTTTCCTGGCCTACCCTGGCTACCAGCAGGAGGGTTCCTGATGGCAGCTGATAGGCATGTGGGGTTGTGGCTGGCTCTTTTTCTGATGTGTGCTGGCTACTGGCAGGATGGCCAAACTCTAGACTCTTGATGGGCCTGGACAAGAAGGTCCCTAAGAACTCTAGAATATAGATAATCATTTAAGAGCAAGGAGTACTATTTTAATACAGGTACTATTTTAATAGATTCTGAGTATTGCATTATATTAAATGGTCTTATATGTCCCTTGACACCCAAGAGCTGCCAGGAAGGAGCTCAGGGTGGCCTGCCTGTGTTCCCTCACCTGTATCTCTGTTCTACCTTGAAGTTCACTTTGAGGAGACTGGGCACTTGATTTTAGTAGATACTTGTCTTGCTTTAGTGAGCATTTCTTTGGGAACTAGAAATGATGGATATTCTTCCCCTTATGTTTTGTTACAGGCCAGGTAAAGGATATATCATATAGATCAATAGAAGTAGAGAAATATTTGGATTTCTCTGCTGTTATTTACACATTTTTTGAGGGAGTACAAAATAGAAATTAGGAGCATAAAAATTAGAGTTAGATTGCTTGGATTCAAATCCCATTTCACTCACTCACTCTGTGTGATGTTAGGCAAGTTTTTTGTTTTGTTTATTGAGACTGGGTCTTGCTGTATAGTCCAGACCTTGAACTCACTATGTAGTGTAGGCTGGCCTCAAACTCACAACAGTCCTCCTGCCTCAGCTTCCCAAGCATTGGAATTATAGATATGTACCACCACATCTGGCTGTTGGGCCAGGTTTTTAACCTTCATTTTCTCATCTATTAAACAGGAATAATAATAATGCAGTCAACATCATAGAATTATTGTGAAGATTGTGATTAACCCTAAATTGATGTATATCAGTACTTACACCCTGAACTGCATAGTGAAATGCTCTCTTAAAAAGACCAAAAAAAAAAAAAAAGAATTTGCATTTCTAAGAAGTTCCTGGCTTGTGCCATTGGTGCCCTAGAGACTGATGTGACATGCAAAGGAGGCATAAGTTGCCTTCAGCTTCTGTACTGTGACAGAGCAACTGAAGCAGCAGCAGGCCTCATCCTTGGTGTTGCATGAGAGCACAGCATGTCATCCGAGCATCACTGCAGATGGTAAGCTACTCCTAAGACCTGTTTCTTCATGCTGTCCTTGGCAGCATAGTGGTACATAGGGGAAGTGTGACCTTGAGGTCAGGTACAACTCCACCTCAATTCTGACTCCACAGTTACTTTTTGTTCACTTTTCTTCTTTTCTTTCTCGGATACAGGGTCCAGACCAGTCTTGATCTCATGATGTAGTCCTTTCTACGCTGGTTACTTTTGTTTGACAAACTATTTAATGTCTCTAAGCCTCAGTTTTTATCTGTAAAGTGGGGATAATTAGTCCTATCTCATAATGCATCTAATATGACTGCACAGTGACTGTTACACTGTAAAATACTTAGCAAATGTTAGTTCTCTTTGTTTTGTAGGTTTGCTGGCTGGATGAAATTAGATAGCATATATGTGTTCTTTTGACATACATTAGAGGGTACTTTCCTTCCCCATGCAAATTCTTTCTCTGGGGCTTCAACCTAGAAACACTTAAAAAGTGAAAACAGGATGCCCCCCTTCTAAAAAAAACCCCCAAAATATGTAATTTGTTTTCAGAGTTGATTCCCTCCTCTTTTGTGTGCCCTCTCTATCCTCTGCT
The DNA here is from genome assembly GCA_004027455.1 of Hydrochoerus hydrochaeris. NCBI lineage: Eukaryota > Metazoa > Chordata > Mammalia > Rodentia > Hydrochaeridae > Hydrochoerus > Hydrochoerus hydrochaeris. The sequence goes on along the minus strand of PVLA01002004.1, from coordinate 275,415 downwards.
TTTTCTGTCTCTCTGAACCTTGGCAAGGGCTAGGTTTCCTGCAGTTTCACCTGGCACCAAAGAGCTCCCAAGACCCCAGAAGCAGCTGTTGTGACACAGGTGTCCTGTGGACTGCCACCTGGCCCCCATCTCTCATGGGAAGAGGGAAACTGGTGCACTGCATACTTGGGACCTGACAGCCTTAATATTTGTCTACTCCATTTTGTGGTGGGCTTTTTTATATTTTTGTTTTCAAAGTCAATTATTTCTTCTGTTTTTAGATAAAAAGCATTAAGAATAACAAGAAAAGGACAACAGTAAAGAGGATAGCAGTTTGTTTTGCGTCAGAAAACTCAAGATCTAGGAGAGAACACAAAGAGGTAACAGAAAAAGCTAGACTTTTTGAAGGATTTTAAAAATCATTAGTTTATTTTAGTTATGATTCTAATATTGACAAATGAGAAAGGAAACACAATCACTTTTCTATGTTGTCTTAATAGCTCTTATTCTTCAAACTTTTCTTTTTTAAAAGTGTTTAATTGTGATAAATACATATAGCATTAAATTTATCATTTTTAAGTTTATAATCCTTTAGCCTTAAGTAGGTATACATTCCTTGATTTATGATGGTTCAACTTATAATTTTTTTGGCTTTATGATGGTGCAAACATATTATGTATATAGTTGAAACCATACTTAGAAGTTTGAATTTTGGTCTTTTCCTGGGCTGGCAATATATGTTTTGATACTCTCACTGTTGGCCAGTGGCAATGAGCCACACAATTATGATGATAAACATCTGATGCTCCACAGTATACTGCAGTGCTAAACTATGCTGTGGGTAGGTTAGGTGCATTAAGTATACTTCCAGATTACAATATTTCAAGTGAGCTTATTGGGATGTAACTGCCTCATAAACCAGTATCATCTATGCTTACAGTTGTGCAGCTGATCTCCAGGACATTTTCATTCTGCAAAATTGCAACTCCATACGCATTGAACAATTTCCTATTTCCCCTTCTCCCTAGTAACTAGTTTACTTTTTTTCCTGAGTTTTATTACTCTTGATACTTTATGTAAGCAAAACTGTATTTTGTCTTTCTGTGATTATATTATTTTTCATAACCTAGTGACCTCAAGGTTCATCCATATCATATACCATGTGTCACAATCTCCTTCTATGGTAAAATTGAATAATACTCTGTAATATGTAGTGTATACCACATTGGATTTATACAGGCATCTATCAGTGGGGGCTATGGAAAACAATTCTGTTATGAATAAGAGTGTAAAATATCTCTTGGAGTGTAAAATATCTCTTTTTCTATATCTAGAAATAGTATTTCTGGGTTACATGGTAATTCTGTTTTTTAATTTTTTGAGGAATTGCCATACTGTTTTCCATAGCAGCTATATCTTGTTACGCTCTTACCTGTAGTGTATAAGGGTTGCATTTTCTCCATATCCTTGCAACACGTGCTATTTTCTCTCTGTGATAATAGGTGTAATTGGCATGAGATGACACTTTATTGTGGTTTTGATTTTCATTTCCCTGATGATTTGTTATGTTGATCATCTTTTCAGATGATTTTTGGCCATTTGGTATATCTCCTTTGGAGAAATGTGTGTTTGAGTTCTTTGCCTGCTTTTAAATAGGGGTGTCGTTTTTTTGTTAAGTTGTTGTGAGTCCTTTTTAAAACTGTATTTTGTGAGTTAAACACAGGTTTCAGTGTCTTTCAGAACATTTTATTTAAAGGGCTTGGAAGAAAAATTTTAGGACTCTAGCCAGTAAGAGAAAATAGGAACAATCATCTGGACAATTTATTCTAAAAGTACAAAGTTCCATAAAGAAACCTGATTCTAAGCTGGGCATGGTGACAAACACTCAGAAGGCTGAGACAGGAGGATCCTAAATTCAAGGCCAGGCTGGACTGCATAACAAGATCCTGTCTCAAAATACTAAAAAAACAAAAACAAAAAACCCACTTGATTTGGTCCTGATTTGGCATTGTTCTTTTTACCTGTTTTGTAATGTAATCCATTTTAGTCCACTTACTTTACCTCTTGATTTCTTTTGTCTTATGTAAACTGTTATTTAGGGCCACTGATAGGGTGAGGTGAGTAAGACACACTTAGGAACAAAATTGAAGGGGGGTACCCAAAATCTCAGTAGTCATGATAGGTAATATTTTAATATAATGTAGTAATTTTATTTGTTTTCTTAAATTTGTTTTGAGAAAGGGTCTTGCTGTGTAGTCCAGGCTGGCCTTGAACACATTATGTAGCTTAGGCTAGCCTTGAACTTGCAGCTGTCCTCCTGCCTCAGCCTTCTGAGTGCTGGGATTACAGATGTGTAACACTATACTCAGCTTGTAGTGTTTTAAAAAATCATATTGAATGCAAAGAATCTGTGATAAGTAGAATAATCAACACTTTAAAGAAAGATCATATCGACTTTGCACTTGTACCATTCACCTAATCCTGGCCTTGTAGATTTTTTGGGAAGCCGTGCAAAATGCTTTCAGCTACGAATGGTAAAAAACCCCTCTGCCACACCTACATGAGTTTGTCTCACTTCACAAGAGATACATGGGTGGCAGGGGGCTCAGCTGTGGTAGCATCTCAACCATACCATGAAGGACTTAAGATTTTTTGATCTTTCTGCTTTGTTCCATGTGACATGTTGGCGCTTTTCCCCGGGCTTGTCATCTTCGATTTGCAAGATAACTGTTGTCCATACCAGGTTGAGAAAAAGGAATAGAACAAAGGAATATGTTAGCTGAATCTGCCCATCATCTGGGAAGAAAAATCTTTCCCGAAGTTCTTCCTAGCAGACACTCACTTTTACCTCATTGGTCAAACTGGTAACATGGCTGTCCTAATGTGCAAGGGGGACTGGAAATTGAGCTCTTAGCTTTGCAGCTGCTATGGAAGCGAAGGAGAAAGGGGAAGAGTGTTATGAGTAACTTTTGGGTAGAAGGTCCAATATGTGTTGCACTCTTTAAAGGCTAAATAGTCTCTATAAAGAAAAAAAATGGGTAGACCTGGATGGGAGATTCTGGGATGTAGAGGAGACTAAAGCCCTAGGACCTAAGAAGAAAGTAGGGAGAGTGCTTTTTGGGGAGATAGAGAAAACAAAGGCAAAAAGGGGATGACAAATGCTTTTTCAAGATTTTTAGAAATATTTTATATTCGATGTGTGACTTAACTCTCTTCCCTCCTTCATCTCCCTAGATCTTCATTCAGTAAAAATCTATGTTCCCTTCTCCCTTAACCTGTGGTACTGGAGATTGAACACAGCCTTTTCACTAAGATACAAGTTTAGTCTTTTTTACTTTGAAGCAGGGTCTTGCTAGGTAGTCCAGGCTAGCCTTGGACTCATAATCTTTTTGCTTTAGCCTCCTGTGTAGCTGGGATAACTGGCATATGCTATCACACTGAGCTTGTATCACTATTCAAGGCTTAAAAAATGAGTTGCTTAAGTAGGCCAAATTACTTTTGGCTATACAAATAGAAATTTCTTTGCATATGGTGGAAATTGAGCTACTCTAATTGCTGTCACTTCCTTTTCCAAAAAAATTGCTAGTGTTGGCCACGGGTAGATGGTTCCACAGATGTTCAGATCAATGAATGGCATAAATGCTTGGTCCTAGGCACAAAGCTAGAGGGCAAGATATTTTTTCATATGGAAGGAACTTTCCAGGTCTGCTTAAAAGACAGTACTCTCATTTTCTAGCTTCCAAAAAAACTCAAATTATAAATAAAAGATACTATAATAGGCATTAGAGAGCTAGATTTTTCTCAACTGGGAAGGGGATCAAGAGATGGAGGGAAAGTGAGGTATGGTGGCACACTTCTGTAATCCCAATACTCAGGAGGCTGAGGCAAGAGGATCGCTATGGGTTCAAGGCCAGCCTGGGCTACATAGCGAGTCCTGAACTACAAAAAAAAAAAAAGAGATGGAAAGGGTGGGAGGGAGGCAAGGGGATGAAAATACAAGTTCGTAAGATGTGTTATATGTATGTATCAACTCCACATAAGGAATGTAAACATGTACCACAAACATGTCAACTCCACATAAGGAATGTAAACATTATGTACCACAAACATGTACTAATAAAAGATTTAAAAATTTTAAAAAAATATGTGGAAAGCATATACATTCTAACCTCATATAAGACTTGACTTATTGACTTAAAATTGTGACGAGTTAGCATCAGATGTTTTACATTTATTTATTTATTTAGTACCAAGGATTGAACTCATTGCAGTCTTGTGCTTGTCAGGCAGGCACTGTACTGCTGAGCTATATCCCTTGCTTCAGCATCAGATGTTAAGAGGGCCTAATCTCATGGATACCAGACCTATTTGTTGTTAAGGGGTAAAGAAGTTTTATCACCCCCTCCCCTGCCCCCCTCCCCTCTCCCCTCTCCCCTCTCTTTTGGATTGTACCTTGGTACTTTGCATTGAGCTATATCCCAGACAATTTTGGTTTATATTTTGAGACAGAGTCTCTGTAAGTTGTTAAATTGTGTCCAGGCTGGACTCTTAAATTTTGATCTTGCTAACTCAGCTTCACAGATTGCTGGGATTACAGGCATGTGCCACCATATCTGGCTGTCAAGGACTATTTTGTTGTACCTTTAAATCAGTTATAAGTGACTTCTATGATTCTAAACATAATCCCACTGAATTTTTTTTCTCCAGCTGTGTAAAGAAAACACTGATTTTAGGTTTCTTCCCACTCTAAAGTATTATGTCTCCTTGTTAAGGGAAAGGAAAAATGACTGTTGTTACCTCCTCTACACTGTCCCATCAACAGAACTCACCCTAATCTTGAAGATCTGGAAAGATAGCTACAGCCACCCAAAGAAGATGAAGCTACAGGACAACTCTTGCAAGGGCTGTAAGAGGTTATTGTTCCCCATTAAAGGATTATTTTCCTCCTCCTCCTCTGCCGCCTCCGCCGCCTCCTCTTCCCCCTCCTCTGCCTCCTCTTCCTCCATCTTCAGAAGAAAGAACAAACAAACTTTGTTATACATCTGAGGTATGGGAGTATTACAGTTACACTCCAATGTGATTTTTCTCATTCAGGAAGTGGGGCCAGTTTAGGATCCTGGTAGAATAAGTATTTGATAATGGCATTAGACTGCTGCAGATAGGCCAGCACTCCATCTCTACACTCTCATGCTTGCTTCTCTTCCTTCAGCCAACCACAGTGCTTAAGATTTTGATTAACAAATGGCACTTCAGGCACTTCAGGCCTGGGATTACTGCGTTTTTGGCCTGCCACCTTCAACATTTTCAACAATCATTTGAATTAAATCAGAAAAGACATGCTTATCAAATTTTGAAGTAGCAAATCTCAGAATGAACTCTAATGTGATATGGATGATAGACAAGTTCCAAATGGTCTTGACAGGTAGAAAGGTTAGTCTAAAAGATAAAGGTAAACCTGGACACTGTGATGTGTATCTGTAGTCCCAGCTACTCAGGAGGCTGAGACCAGAGGATTACTAGAGCTGAGGAGTTTGAGGCTAGGCTGGGTAACAGGGAGACCCACCTAAAAAGGAAAATCCAAAAGTTTTAGATATGGCAGCATAAAATCCTAGACACTTGTTCTGAATGGAAAATTCTGAATTGGAAACTTCTCCTCAGTAATAACATTGAAAGCAGGAAGTCTTATTTTTATATGCCCAGGACTTCACATGCATCATGACACATGTTAAGAATTCCAGGAATTCTTGAATAGTGCAGTAAGGCCTCAGCCAGTGAGGCCTCAGCCTGATAAATTACTGAAAATGTCAGCACTGCATTAATTCTGCAAAGACAGAAATATACTGTCCAGATCTAGGCGATGAGTGAGACAGGTAATGTGCTGTTCAGAGAACTCCTGGGATACAATGTGGAGTGCCCTTTGGGTGTCACATTTAAACAGGAATCTCAACAAAGAGCAGAGTGTAGACACAGAGCACTCAGGTGTGCAAAGCAGGTGGATGAGAGTAGTCGAAAGAGCTGGGGAGGCTCAGCCTGAGCAGAGCAGGTGGAAGGGAGAATCTGATAGCCTCCCTCATGTGCCTAAAGCACTGTGAAGTGACCAGAGTCATCTCACTTATGCCCCAAAGGACACAGCTGGTGACTAGAAATTGCAAACAGAACTTTCTTCAGTAGAGCACAGACTTTCTCCTGGTTATAGCCATGGGAGTGGGGAAGCAGCTGCCCTTTCCCTTCCAAAACGGCTACTGCTGCTCAGCAGAGGCTGGGTGAGGACAGAAGAGTTGCCTCAGTTCAGCCAGCATCTCTTGAACACTACCAGCAAGCTGTGCTCTGTGTTCAGGCTGGTGATGCACATGGGAAGCCAACATCTCTGCCCCAAGGGGCACCGAGTTGTGTTGAGGAGACGGATTCTCTTTGATAGTTTATCAAATGTAGTCTTAAACTGTGAGTTACTTAAATTACATTTCATACTAGAAGTTTCAGAAAATGAAGTTAAGGTGGTAAACAGTGGTTTTGAAAAGGACATAAGTAAAATATATTTTCTCTTTGAGGCTAGCTGTGTACTGTAGTTTAGCAGCCAGAAGCAGAGTCTGATTAGCTGAACTGCCTGGTTCAGTCCTAGCTCTAGGACTTAGTAGATGTGTAACTTCTCTGTGGTTCAATTTCCTCATCAGATAGCGGTAACTACTTGATTTAGCTTTTTTCTTTTTTTTTTTTTTCTTTTTTGGTACTAGGGATCGAACCCATGACCTCACACTTGCCAGGCAGGTGCTTATGCTGCTAAGCTAAATCCCCAGTTTGATTTAGTTTTTAAGAGAATTAAGTTACCATACATTCTAGTACCCAAGCCAACACCCAGTCCACAGGGAACACTCCCACAGGGTTGTTTCCTTTGGGGTGCTGTCCTGTTTCATTGTCCTGTTTTCCTGGATCTTAGTGATGTGGTTTAATGCCCCAAGTAATTCTTATTGAAGGGATACAAAAACCAAGAATCAAGACTTTGGTGAAAAGAAGATCAAAAAAGGAAGAAAGCTCTAAACCAGTGAGAAGGAAATTTTAGGGACTTTTGAAGAAGGCATGAATGAATAATTGTTTATATTATCTGCAACCCTTTGCTTGGTGAGCATCAGTTATTCAGGAATGTTTCCCAGATACTATATATAATGTTCCTACATTTGATAGTTTCTTCTTCCTTGCACTTCAGCCCACCTTTTGTATTACTTGCCAGTTGTACAAGGTATAATCAAAATAAGCAGTGAATATTTAGAGTTTTAAAAATTTATTACAGTAAAAGAAATATTGCCATTAATCCTTCTCAAAATACTCTCCCTCGCTTGGAGCACACTTACTTCATCATTTTTGCCTCTTTCTGAAGCAGTTCTGGAAGCCCTCTTTCATGGATGTCTTTATGAGCTGTGATAAAAATACAGTGAATGCTGTTCTTAAGTGCTATCCAAGCAACAAGCAGGCTGTGAAAACATTACTGTGTGTCCTCATCCACTGTATTCACTGGAATTGACACCATGTGACTTCTGGTGCTTCCTCAAAATCAAAATGACCATGGAAGGTAAATATTTTGAATTGATTCAGGATCTCAAGGCAGTCACAGTGGTGCAACACTCATAAAAGATTTCCAAACTGGGTGGGATAGTGCATACCTCTAATCCTGGCACTTGGAAAGTGAAGGTAGGAGGATCACCTTGAGTTTGAGGCCTTAGCCCAGGATAATAGTGAGTTGAAGGCCAGCCTGAACTACATAGCCACATCTTGTCTCTGGGAAAAAAAAAAAAAAAAAAAGACATCCAGAACTGCTTCAGAAAGTGGCAAGACTAATGGGGATTAGTATGTTTAAAGCAAAGGAGAATATTTTGAGGGCGATTAATGGCAGTATGCCTTTTACTATAATAAATTTTGAAACATTTCATCATTTATCATTTTTTTAATGATACCTCATAGCTTTATTAAATTTTCTTTCAAAAACAAGCTATTGGCCAGTATCATCAGCATCTTACATATTTTATCTGGAGATATGCTTACTGATTATTGATTTTCTAACATCTGCAGAAGAGTTTTAAGTTTAACTCACACAGATGTTGCAGAATTCAATAAGAAATAATATATTATAAATACTATATATATTTAATTGGGATCCACAGTAATCTGAAAATTAGACATTAATTTTAAAATCATTTTGCTATAGATTTTAGGTTTCTGATATACCAATTACAAATGATGCCCTCCTGTATTTTATGTTCCTTCTAACTCACGAATTTAGTGACATTAACTCTTTCAGGTTATCAGTTATCCCTTCCCCAGTCCCTTCTTACTGTCCTCCTTTCTCTGTCCAGCTTTTGCCTAGGATGCTTGGCCCAGTGGACTGCACCTCCCTGGATTCCTTTTGGCTAGTGGGAAGCTCTGACAGAAGATCCAAGGGTAGGAGAGAGGTTAGGGTTTACTTTCTGTTCCTATTTCAGCATCTTGTGTCTGGAACAAGTGACATCTTTCCCCAAGCACAGCTTCTGTGTGGCAGCCTGTCCTTCCCAGTTCCAACTGTCCTCCCTGCGTTCCAGTAACTGTCCTCGCACCTGACTCTTGAGACTTAGGCTTTTCACTGCTACTCATCCCTGAATGTCTTGCGATTTCTTGTTTGTCCCTTTAACTCTAACTATGCCTTTGAATGTGGTAACTTCAGAAAGGAATCTTTTGCTGTACTATACATGGGTACATTTTTTTCCTTCAAACCGACTGGCACAGGCCCCAGTATGTGTGGGCATTTCACTAATATTGAATATACTGAGAAGATAATTAGTGTCATCAATGCCCATTGCTATGGTAGGGAGCTGTAGAACATTAGAAGGGAAAGCTATTAACTGTTTTTAGATTCTATCTCTATATAATACAACAACTTTTGTATGTAAAACAGTTTACATTAAGTTAGAGAGAACACTGATGTGAATTCTGAATTCTGGCACTCTTTGACCTAGAAAGAAAGTAATCACTTTTCTTTTCTTTTTTTTTCTGAGTTGGTCTGAACCATCTAGGTAATACCATATGTTTGAAATTCAGAATTGTTTGTTGATAACATGATGAATAGAGTTAGAACATTTATTAGTATCAGTAAACACTAACAACAAATACTTGAAATTCAGACCAACTTTTTAAACTTATATGTTTACAGTAAATTAAATTATAAAGTGAAATTACTGTCAACTTTGATTAAATCAGTGGTAGAGTGAGCACAAGAACTGTTTGCATACCAAAGGGGAGTGGAGGATGCTGTCAGTTGCTTTGTAGTTACCTCACATTTTCATGATTTACTGTTGATCATACACTTCTTTGATTATAAAGAACTAAATCCTTTTCCCTTGAATGTAGTTGAATAGAAAGTATATTGTTTTTGTCTTTAAAATTGCACATACTGAGATAGGGATGTTTCTCAGTAGTGAAGTATGTTCTTAGCATGTGCAGTGCCCTTCTTTTGATCTTTAGCACCACAAGTAAGAATAATAGGAATAATAAGTGTACATAATAGTTTGAAGCTCCACTTTTTTGTCTTTTAAAACTCATGCATACAGGGTAATTGTGCTGGATCAGAGTGACTTGTTAGACTGACAGGAACTGGATCATAGATGGATTACATCCTAATATTATGCATCTTGGTTATAAGCTTTTTTCTTCTCTTATCTGCTTCAGTTGCTATCAGGTCAGTGGCTCCATTTCCTTATCTTAAACTGTTCAGCTATTACAGTAGTATTGGTGGTTCTACTCCATGTGCAGCTTAACCATTTGTTTCCAACCAGATTCCTGAAAATTGTAGTAGCAATTTTAAAAATTTCTCATTGTGGGCCAGAGGTTTAGCTCAGCAGCATAAGTGCCTGCTTGGCAAACACAAGGTTGTAGGTTTAATCTCTGGCAAAAAAAAAAAAAAAAATTCTCATTGGGCTCAGCATGGCTTTTGGTTTTGATGTAAATTTTTGAAAATTTTATTTCTGTTATGTAATAAAGTATTTAATTTTCCTACCAGTAAGGTTGCAGCAGTGTATGATACATTTTTTACTTGAGTTTGGGAGTCAGGGAAAAGGACCTGCCACACAAGAAGCCTTTAGTTTCTTTTAGAAGTTTGACATATAGCCAGTTACTGCTACAATACAGCATATAAACTGGCATAGCTGCCCTTGTTTTATAACAGAAATACCACTCAACCACTTAGCTGAAATTACCATATTCCTTGTCACATTCCCATTTCTGTTATCTCTAGGAGATAGCCATAAAATGCTAAAGTGTTTGAAACTCTTTAAGATGAGCAATACAATCTCCATATATTTTGGATTCTCCACCTTATATCATGAGTGTATTACAAAAATAAAATTGTGGTAAGATAAGGATAGCAACATTTTGTCTAACATGCTTCTTGTGATTATTGGCCAGATGATATCTGTCCCTAGTCTGATTTCTAGAGGATTTATATCCATCACTATCTCCAGTTTGGAATCTTTACATATAAATAGAAACCTTCTATTGGAAGCTGTGTGCTGATGCATGTGCAGTACTGGCCAGTACACATTTGAAAAAGATTTTTTTGTTTGTGAAAATTATTGTTGTGGATGGTCATATTCATTTATGCTTCTTAGCTTCCAGAAATTTTACCCTGCATAGATCGAATGGGAAGGTACAAATTAATCTGGCTGTTTGAATGCAAAGAAACAGTAGTTTGTCATTATAATCAGAGGTTCACCAGAAAACAAATTAGTGTGTAAACACTGTGTAAGAAATTTTGAAGGATGCAGAGACTTACAATGCAGTCTGCCTCTCAAGCAACTTACTCTAACTGATGAGACAAAAGGGATATATGTTAAAATGTAAGGACTAACAAGAGACTTTTCAGGCATTATCTATTAGTATGTATTAACCACTTAACAGTTTACACTGGGTCTGACTGTGTAGTTCAGATTGACCTTGAACTCATTATTTTGAAGCCAGCCCAGGCTGGCTTCAAAATTTCTGATAATATCTAAGCTTGGTAAGAATATAGGAAGTTGAACATATTTATTCATTTTGTTGGAGGTATAAATTGTTACCACTTATCTATAAGGATATTTGTTGGTTGGCTCATTCATTCATTCATTCATTCTGGTAATTGAACCCTGGTCATTTGCACCGAGCTACATTCCCAGTGCTTCGTTATTTTGAGACAGGGTCCTGCAAAGTCACTAAGCTGTTTAGGCTGGATTTGAACTTCTGATCCTCCTTCTTCAGCCTCCTGGAAGCTGGCATATATTTTAAATGTAAATAGTTTTGACTCAGAAGCTCCACTTAGACCAGTACTCACACATTTTGTTGCACATATGAGTCATATGAGATTCCAATAGTAGTCTGAGGTAACAGCCATGCTTCTGCCTGCCTAATAAGCTTACAGCAGTGGTGCTTGTGCTCTGGCCTGTATGCTACATTTTGAAGAGAGTATTTAAGAGGACCTTCTCTAAACCAGCAGTCCTTGCTCTGGTTGTACATTTCAGCCATCTGAGGAGTTTCTAGCAAATATTGGTGCCCAGGCATCACCCTGATTTCTTTCAGCCGAGGCAGAGCATGGGCTTGTAAACACTCTTCAGGGAATTCTAATGTGCAGCTAGCATTATAAACTATTATCTTAAGGAGAAAATTGGATTATTCAAAAGATGTATTTATATTAAAAGCATGTTTATTGCAACAGTATTTATCATACTGAACAATTGGAAATAGCTCAAATGTCCAGATACGAATTTGTTGACATAGAAAGGTATCTGTGACATATTATAGAGTAATGCTAGTAGCTGTATGCTACAGGTATAATAGAACCCTGTCCATGTAACTTTATGAGTAAAGGTTTACCTATGGTAAATGCATAGAGAGATCCATGGAAAGATGCTTATTAAAATAATAAAGTGGTCCTTTCAGGTGATTTCAACTTTGTATAATTTGTAAAATCATATTAATTTGGGCAAGTAGAAAGGATTTAGAAAAATTTAAAACTCAAACCAGTGGGAGGCAGAACTAGAATATCATAATTAGCCATCAATTTAATCCATTTTATTGAAGAAAAATTGTTAAAGAGAGTGGTTAATATAAAACATTGAAAAATGAGACTGACACCCATAACCCAAATGACCCTCCAGAGTCAATAATAAAGTGTTGGATATGGCAGTGTCTGTGTCTAAAAGAGAGAGGGGTAGAGGGCACATAAAAGATAAAAAAGTCTCTTGGAATTATCGTCCAAATTGGAAAGTCACTCTTCAAAAATCAAGAGTACCAGAGTCTCAGATGGTGCGATTGCTGACACAGTATCACAAGGAAAGACATTAACAGTTATTGTTTAATAGCCATTTACCAGGCATTGGTTTACCACTAAAAAACAGACTCAGACAAAGGATCTCAGAGCCCTTCTCCCCAACAAAGAGTCGAAGTTGCACTTCTCACCACTCCCCATTCAGCATCATATACTCTTCAACCTCTGTCCCCTCAGTCAGGGCCCAGCCTCTATACAATGTCTACTCCTGGGAAACTGAGACCCAACCACCCATTCCCTCTCTCCTCAGCAAAAGAGCACCTCATAGACAGCACCTGCCAATCCTGTAACCATAGGATCAAAATCAATATTAACTCCAAATCTCTTGTGTGATACTACCTGGACCAAGAGTTTGAGAATTTCTAATTTTAGTAATCTAGATTTTTTTTTTTACCCCACAGTCATTTAAACTACCTAAGAAATCCAAAAAGTCTAGTGCTCTATTTTTTGACTTGTATACAGTGCAGTTTTAAATAAAATTGGGAAAATTTGTCCAGTACAAGGTGACTTATTAAATCTGGTGCTGACACAATAACTTTGAATATGCTTGCTTTCAAAGGATTTTTCTGGCAGATTTCTTTGGATGAGTCCTTGAGAAATCCTACTGCTACCTGGGGAGAGTAAGGAAGGGTCTGGAGTCTTCTTTATATGAGGAAACCCCAAGTTTGTTTTGAACTTGTCCAAAGGCTTGGTAGTCTCAAGTCCAAAGATAAATTCATTTTCCTCTTGGGTATTGCTTGGGTTTCTCTGAAGAATTACGGCTGCATGAGGGGATGTTTAATAGGGAACTCCTTCCTTTATGACATCATCAGACAGAGAAGTAGCTAAGGGGACTCTTGGAACAACATCCAGTTTGATGGGAGCTCAAGAACAGCAGCTTTTAAAAATGAGGGTAAATAATAAGACTTCAGTAAAATCCTGAAGACAAGCTTAACTGATACAATATGGCATCTACACAGAAGGGCACAGTCTTTCAGATACTCAGGACAAATAAATCTGGGTCCAAGGTGGCACATAGAGAGCCTGAGTTTACTAGCTCTACCTCCCAGCGGGGACACAGGTACATTTTTACCACAAGTCAGCGAAATGCTGCCATGTCTCAGAGCCCTTCTCCCCTCCAAAGAGTCGAAGCTGCACTTCCCACCACTTCCCATTCAGCATCATACTCTCTTTACACTCTGTACCCTCAGTCAGGGCCCAGCCTCTATATACCATCCACCCCTTGGGGAACTGAGACCCGATCACAGAGTCCCTCACAGCAAAAGAGCCAGCAAAGTCAGACAGCACCTGCCCATCCTGTAAGTATATATCGGAATGTCAAAGAGGGAGCAACTCGAAGAGGGGGTGAGATCAAGCCAGGGCGAGAGGTTGGCTGTTGCACCTCATTGACCTCAGATGCCAGATCCTCCCGCCGCTTGAGTTTCGTAGATGAGAAGGATAACATAGAATCACAAAACTATCAAGAAGAAGACCCACCTTCCAAGGTCCAGAACCCCCAAGGGGTCAGAGTTCCTCGCAGGATTTCAGCTTTTCCAAAGGATGAAGCAGTACAAACCGAGCCCATTGGAAAGACTTTGACTGGTGAAGTCAGATCTCCAAGGAGTCTCACTAGCCCAGAATATGGCAGCAGCCAGCTCCCTACAGACCACCAGGCAGTTCATAGAAGGAGCCCTGGCCAAGAGTCACAAATGGATCCTCACTCCTCAGTTCTTTCAGAACCTAAGGCCTTGCATAGGAATATGAAATTGTCATCATCCCTTAAACTCTCGGTCCTTAAAGATTTAGATGGTGGACATCAAGTTCCTCCTGCATATTCAGAACCTGAATATCTCTACAAAAATTCTGTCTACACTGAGACCAATCCCTCAAAGGTCTTAATATCACCAGATGTGGAGCCCAGTGTGAAATCCTCAACCCTAGACAACAAAGTCAGCCACAGGGTCACCAAGCCCTCACGAGGACAGTCAGTGCAGTCAACTCATCGTGCTACAGTTCGAGCAGTGTCTGAAAGCCCACGAAAATCTCACCTGTATGGCATTCCAGAGTCCACTCATAAGCAGCAAATCCAAAGACCTTCAGAAACTAACTACATGTCCCCAGGACCTGCAGTCAGGTATCCAGAACCCTTCCAAAAGCCCTCCACTCATGAAGAACTGGAACTGACTCCTCGGCCTTTACCCCCTCGATCCTTACCCAAGTATGGTCCTGACTCCTCATGGTGGGCCTTACTGAATCCTCAAGTTGAAATGCCCCAAAGCTGGCCAACATCACCTGATTTTGAGCCTAAGTTCCCTCTTCCCCTAGACATAGCAGAGTCTCTTTATAAAATGGACTCACTTCCTTTCTGTGAGGACCTGATATTCCAGAGACAGAAGGCAAGCCCACCACTACCATCATCACTGAAGTTGTCTTCAAGCCAGTTACCATTGACAGAAGTGCCACAGGACTTCAAGCACACCTGCAAACAACTCAATCAAAGGTTTAATGCTTTCTTCCTGGGTATGTGAAGAAGACTGTCCAGGTCCAGCCCCAGTTTAGTGAGGTGGGACATTGGGATGGGCAGGAAAGGCTCCCTCTTCAGTATTGGCCTCGGGATGCTCTGCTGCCAGTACCAAAGCTATCCTTGAGTCCAGCGTTCTATGCCTTTCCTGCCAGCTTCTCTGAGCACCAAGCTAATGACACCTGATGGTGATACCTAATGCCCATCAGGCATTGACTCTTCTAGGCAATGCTGCTTAAGTTTTCAATGGAATATAGTAGAATGGTTTGCAGGGACCGAAGTTGATTCCTGAGAATGGAAATGAAGAACTGAGCAGGGGTGAGGGCTAGTAAGGGCTGTTATGAAGGATAAGGGTCTCAGGGAAGTATTCTGGCATCAAAGTAGGATAGGTGGGATGTCGATAAGCTGGGACTTGGGATTCCAGGAGGGGAAAAGGTGTTACAAGTGTCACAGAGGAACGGTGGAAAAAGGGAGAGAAGTAGTGGGAATGTGATATTTGGTCATAGGTGGGAGGAGCTTCTTAGAGAAGATAAGTGTTGAGTGTACCTTTGGGTAGTGACATAAGCTAGAAAGGGAGGTATAAGTAGCGTGTGTGTGTGTGTGTGTGTGTGTGTGTGTGTGTCTCAGGAGAGAGCTGCCATTTGACAGAGAAAAGCAACAGTCTCTCTGTTACTTTTAGATGTCTCAGAGGAAATGCAAAATCGAATCATCTGGTGGCTAAAAGGTCTGTACTTTTCTCTCCTGTTGATCCACTGTGGACCCTGGGGAGTAGCAGGATAGGCAGAGAGTGGCTTCCATGTTCCTCTTATAGACCTGAGGTTTTAGGTGAGTACGTGCTGGAGTTTAGACCTGAAGGAGCAGAAGAAATTTTTCTCTTGCCTCAAATTCCATCATAGGAGCCATTTGGTTTGGGAATTTGTTTTTTGTTTTCAAGTGTCACCTTTGAATGAGAAATCACTTCCAGAAGGAAGGACAATTTAAATCCTCTTTGCCATTTCAACTTAGGTGGTATTACCTGTCATGTGCCAAAATAAACAAACCAAGCAAACCACCCATTTCATAGTCTTTCTCAGGGCTGACTAATTCAGGTTGGGTTCTCTTTTCATATATCTGGTTTCTTAGAGCTGTCCTTAAGCCCCCACTCTACATCTTGAATGTAGTGAATGGGTACTGCTCAGGAACATCTCCAGGATGTGTGGGCTGACCTCTTGAGGTCATCAGTGGTTCTCGCAGCCAACTCTAGAATCCTTAAGAGAAGTGTCCTCAGCCTTGCATGACCCTTTTGTTTCCATTTTACTCCTGGACTGTCTGGTGGCAGGGGATGATGAGGACTAGGTTTCATAGAATGAATCTTGGCAGCAGGGAGTTTTTGATTTGAGGATTGTGGCTTGAGTTCAACTGTGCTATGAACACCAGAGGTCTGAGCTCAGGATGGAGAAGTTCCTGGGTGGAGGAGAGCTCATGGAATGCAATCCAGTCCCAACCAGCATGAGCCCTCTAAATCGTGAATAACAAAAAGCAGAGAAGGGAAAGCCAAGCTCCCTACAGTAGGTATGTAGTAAAATGTGGATTTAGAAATTGTCTTACTGGATTTGCACCCTGCGTCCACTATTTCCTTTCCTTCTCCAAGCCCTGGTTTCCCCATACTACATGTGACAATGACTTTCTCTTAGGTTATTGTGAAGATTAACAAAGCTATTATATGGAAAGCACTTAGCATCGTACTTGGCAACAGGAGGCACTCAGTAAATGATAACTATTGTTAGAGAAAGGGATTTGGGCCAGGATATGTCAAATTCCACTGGGCATCTTCAGTAAAATTCTCTTTTTCTCTTCCTGTTGGCATTTTCTAAATTCCATTTGCTGCCCCGTGGGAATGCCTGGCTTCTACTCTATTACAACAGATGCAGAGGTAAGAATGCTCCTGGGAGGTTATTTCCAGTTTTCTTGTGCTCCTGCCTCTTACCCAAGTCCCACGCCTGTCCTCTGATGGAAGTGGGTATGAAGGGAGACACTGCTGTGCCCTGTGCTTGGGCAGGCTGTGCACTCCACAAGGGCACCTGAGTTCTACTTGCTAAACTGTGTACTTCTTGTGCTGCACCTCCCTCCAAGGGAGATTTGCACAGAAGTGCCATGTGAACTATCTGAAGCTCTGGAGAGAAAGAATACAGATCTTTTGAAAGTTGATAAATACTGCCAAGTGCTCTATGAGACGACTGGGTAGCCATGGGTTGGGTCCCCACCTGGCTTTTGCCTCTCATGCCTGGGATACTCCAGAAAGGGGTTGCTTTTCTGGGTTACATACTGTTTGGGCCCTCAGTTTGGAAAGCATAGGTGGGCTCTGCTCTTGGCAGGTCTGTGTCCTAAATTTGACAGAGTGTCCTGATTTCACTTGCATTTTAGTTTCCATAAGTACTTTGGCTCTCCTTGGCCTGTGTTTGGTAAGATGGTCAAAGCTTTTCCTGCTTCCATTCTTTATCTTGCCATATTCCTATCTTATCCAAAGCCTAGCAGTACTCTCTAATGAGTCTCATCCACAGGCTGATAGGCCTAGAATGAACAGTTGATTACAGATGGGAACTAAATGGGGGCTGGGGAGCACAGCCTGAGGTCACATAACAGAACAGCTGAAGGGGAAGTGTCTAGGAATGTGGCTGCCACCCCCTCTGCTATGAGATATAATCCAGCCCAAGGCTCTGACCTTAGCTATCAGTTGGAGCAGCCACTTTTAGAGATTATCACCCATGAAAAACAGTAAATCCCCCTTTTCTTCCCTCCCTCCTTCCCTCCCTTCTTCCTTCCTTCCTCTCTCCCTCTCCCATCCTTCCTTCCATAGATAATTGTTATTCAGATACCTGGCACTGTGCTAGGAGCTTTTGGAGGAATTTGACAACACATTCTGTGGCTTTGAGAAGCTGACCACCTGGATCAGGAGATAAATCATACACAGGAAACACTTAAACAATATTCAGTAGTCTGTGTTCAAATATCAAACAACAACTGGAAGTGGTGGCACAGACCTGTAATTCCATTATTTAGGAGGCTGAGACAGGAGGACCATGTGAGTTTGAGGCCAACCTGGACTACATAGTAAATTCAAGGCCAGCCTGAACTATGTAGCAAGACCCTGTCTTAACACACACACACACACACACACAATATATATATATATATATATATCAAACAAAGTACCCTTGGAGGTTCTTAGGAAAAGAGAGAGTTGGCAAGACTTAATGGGTTTAGACAGGGGGAGATATCTTAACATCTGGCCTCTTACCCCTTAATACAAGTTTGAACCTTTTGGAAGGGGTGCCATCTCTCTTCATTCAAGATGTGATGTTTTTGACTGAGTAGGCTCCTCCCTTTTTCCTACCCTCACCCCCTTTTGCTTTGCATCTTGTTTTAGTTTAGGAAGTCAAAAGCTTTGGCAGCAAGGCAGCTCCTTCCCAAAATAGCTCTTATCCTGTCTGGATAATTACAGCTCTCCAGCCCTGTTCAGAAGCAGAGCTTTCCCTAGAAACTGGGAAGAAAATGCTCCCAGGCAGCTGGGCTGCTGGTCTTCTCTGACTCTCTGGAGGTAGGGTGGCTTGAAGGTAGGCCAAGTAGTGTCCCCCTAGAATATAAGCAAGTTAAGCTTTCCTCAGCCTGTCCCAGGCTGCAGAATCCCCCCTACACCAGGCTGGAGACAGTGGTGCTGGTGTCCAAGGTCTCAGGTTCCTCTGACCTGGGAATGGTTGACTGTTTCAGATTTCACTCCCAGCAGAAATTCTCTGGTGGAATAGCCAGCACATGGCTTATGGAAGAAGCTTTACAAGCTCCTCTGGATCCACAGCTGAGGATGGTGCCCAATTCTGCCCATGTTCCTCTTTGTCTCTTCCAAATGACCCCAAAGGCCCTAGTTTCTTCATTCATTCATTTTTGTTGAGACCTGGTCTCACTATATAGTGCAGGTTGGCCTTGAACTCACTTATGTAGCCCAGGCTGGCCTTGACCTGGCAATCCTCCTGCCTCAGCCTCCCAAGTGTTGGGATTACAAGTGTGTGATACCATGTCCAGTAAGGCCCTATTTTCTAAGGAATGGGAGAGATAGATGCCTCTCACCCTAGGTTTGGGATACTAAGGGCTAGAGTTTCCCCAGAGGAGGTTTTGGTAGACTGAGGAAAGCACTCCTGGTGATGTGGTTGTTGGCTTTGTTTGTTTTGGTGTTCTGTTGGATTCAGCAGGGGCTGCCTTCTCACACATCCCTGGGGAGTTCCTGAAAATAAGCAATTCTCGACAAGAGAGGCTAGTGTCCTGCATCTGCAAGATACCTGATGACTTGCTTGGAATGTGACTTCTCAAGCTGTCAGATAACCAAGTGGTTTTCTCCTTGCTATATCTATCAATTATGCAAGAAACCAACTCTGGAAAACAGACCAGGAACCAGAAGAGGCCATCTCAGTATACCTGAGGCAGACTTGTGTCCTTACTGTAACTTGTCATTTGACTCCTGAGGGGTAGGACTGTCAGCCTCCTTTTGGTTTCTAAACTAAGGGACCTTTTTGCTGAAGGGCACTTTGTCTACCAAAGAAAACTCAAGACCTCTGAGGAACCTGAGAAATCTCTGCGTTCCTGCATGATGACAGGATCCTGGGATGTGGCCTGTCTGAAAAGAATCTTAGAAAAGAGTCTTTCCTGCTTCTTCTATTCCTCTTGCTTTACACGGAGGCTCAAAGTTGAGAGGAAAGGGGATTGTCTTTTTGTTTGTTTGATTGTGATGTTTGCATTTAAAAAAATTTTATAGAATGCTTCACGAATTTGTTTGTCATCTTTGCGCAGGGGTCATGCTAATGTTCTCTGTGTGGTTCCAGTTTTAGTGTATGTGCTGCTGAAGTGAGCACTGTTTGTACTTTTGGAGACAGGCTCTCACCCTGTAGTCCAGACTGGCCTTGTACTCACTGTGTAGCCCAGGCTGGCCTCAAACTTGTGATCCTCCTACCTCATCCTTCCGAGTACTGGGTTAATAGGCATGCACCATCATGCTATGAAAGAGGAAAACATCATTGAAATGGAGCTGTGAAAAAGAATTGTTGAAATGGAGCAGAGCAGCTGAAAATGGGGCAGGACACCTCAGGGGGTTTTTCATAGCAACTTGACCCCCCTACATAGCTTCTTAGGAAGAAGCAGGCATCATATCATGTCAAGCGGCCCTTTGTTTATCTAAAGATACTATGAGCAGCCAGTTGCAGAGCAGAATGAAAGACTAGTGACTTCTAGCCATGACTTGTTAATTTGGGGACAAGCGAGGTTGACTAATTCATAAAGGTTTAGCACTAAAATTTCTGTTACAAGAACCACCTTCAACCCTGTATAAATCGAGCATACAGTCAAACTGAGCAAACAGTCATACAGAGCAAGATGTGGTATCCTCTGCCCTAGCAAGAACCCCTGGAAGCACAGGGTGGAAGTGACTTCCTGTTTTCACTTTGAGACCTAGGAAGTTTATTCCTTTGGCCTGTGAAAGGGAGATGGGAAAATGTGATGCTTTCTTCTTGGTCTTATGGCAGAACTGAGACCAGACTCCCTTAGTGTTTTTTGCTGTTGTTCTGCTCAGAATGATCTCACACAGTGAAAAACTTGACACATTCATTTTGGACTTCCTGATATATTTTCAGAAATTACTTGGTTCCCTGACTGGAGTCTTCAAACGTATCTTTCTGTCAGAGTACTGTGGTGGGTGTTTGAAATGGTAAGTCTTCCAAGTAAGAGGAAGAATAGTAGGTCTGAGTAGATTAGCCAGTGGCATACTTGGGTCAGGAAGACAGTCTGTAACCCAGAAGCCATTCTGACAGCTGCTCAGCCAGAAGAAGGCTGTCCTGTGTCGCAGCAATGGCCATGTCTCCTTACCTTCCCCTGCTCAGCTGCCTTTGGCTCAGCTGCTGTGAGAGCAGCAGCAAGAGACAGCTGCATCTTGGGGGCTGAATGAAGGCCTGAAGGAGGGGAACAGAATGTGAGGCAGTTCCTGAGAGTAGCACAGGCTCTGAGCCTGAATAGAAGGACTGGGCCAGCAAGTCTCCTTTGGTGCATCTACTTCAGGCAGTCATCCAGTTCCAAGGGGGGCTCCCTAGTGGCTGTTTTCAGGAATTTGGGTCAGTAGGTCTGAAAAATCAAGGCCTGCTTTCTAGAGATGGAGTGTTGACTAGTTGGAAAAGCCAGCTCCACAGGTAACAGCAGGATGGTCATTCCAGTGTCACTGTAGTCTAAGGCATTGCTCTGGTAGTCTCTCTTCTGCCATCTGTCTCCACCCATTACACATGCATGTACACTCCCACTCTTTTGGAAGGAAGGCATTTGAAATAGTCACAGTAGACAGTGGTTGGTTTGGTGTTGATAATTTTCTCATTAGCAGAGATAATAGCTACCATTATTTAGTGATCGTACCATTTTAAGTGTGTAAGTGAATCTTTGTAGCAACCTTTGAGGTAGACTTCTTTCTCCCTATCCACAGATGAAGAAACTGAGCTCAGAGCTTGTTCATCAGGAGCAATTTAAGGAGAATCTTGTACTAGGGATTCAACCATGTGGTATAGATATCCTTTATCTGTAGCCATATCTTCCTGGAAAATGGCCTCAATGTTTTAGCCATATCAGGAATTGTGAAGGGAAAGATTTTAGTGGAAGTAGCTTTAGTATCTGCATGTTGATGCTGAGACAGGGAGGTAAACATGAGCTTAAAGCAACTAGAATTAATTAAGGCCAAGTGATGGGTCAGTGAAGGCCAGAGCCTTGAGGCTTTGTGCTCTAAAATCGGAGTGGAAAACTAATCAGTGTGTTCTTTTAGTCTCTCCATATTGATCAGCTAGCTGCTAGGGGCATGGGCCTACTCATGCAGGCAGAAATCACAACACATGCTCACATGTTCCCAGAATTGGAGAGCAGAGGTTAAAATAGAAGACACTCTCCTGCCCTTGAAGGGCTTGTGGTTAATTTGGGAGAGAAAAGTATATAGCTGGGTCATTTGAAAGGGTGTGGACATCCACAGACAAAGCAAAGTTCAGTGAAATGAGTCAGCAAGGCTTCTAGCATGGGAAGTACTTGGAGAGTAAGAGCCAAGGAGAGACAGATTTGGGCTCAGTATGATAAAGACCTTGATAACTCAAGTGTCCAGAGGTTGAAGGGCAGTTGTTAATTTTGGCATGAGAGATACTGAAACAGAGGCTAGGAAGGCAGAGGGGTTATTGCAGGCAGGCATTTGATGGGTAATCAGTCACATGAAGAGGTATGTAGCTTTTATGGCTCTGTCCTTCCTCACAGGAGATGTTGAAAATTGCTACTTTTTAGCACCATACTGGCTCTAGAATGTCCCTCCCTGCAGTGGTTCATCAGGTGCCAGGAAGTATAATACTTCTCAACCTTGCCACCAACATCTTATGTCTGCTCCAGGAGTAGGGGACTGTAGACCACAGTTGGAAAAGGCATAGGCTTGAGGTACTTTGGTTTCTTGCCATTGCACACATCTTTTTGGATAAACTGGCTGAGGTTGCTTTGAAAGACACATCCCAGTGATTGCCCATTGGCCCCACCATAACTATCTGACTATATTGTCAGTGACTTAATCACTTCTAGGAGAAGGGAGGTACAATTAGTCCATGCATCACTTTAGGGAAACAGTTACTGAGAGACAAAAGTAGCCTTTGCTAGTCAAGCAGATCTGAAATCCTGATTTCTTTGTAGTAATCATTCTTTATTCTTGGATTTGAACCTGGGCCCTGACTTGGCCCACACATAGTCTTCTTAACCCCTGTGCCACACAGGCATGGGCAGGAAAGACCCAGTGGAGGGGACCAGGAGGTTTTCCTTACAGACTATGTTGTTTTGACCTAAGTAGAGGAGAGAGGACATCAGGTTCAAGTTGTGGTTGCTGAATTGAATGTCTCAGAGGAGTGATCCTCTGTGCCAAGCTAAGGGTCCAGTCCCTAGGCACTTGGTCCTCTACCCTAGCAGTACCTTGAGGAATTGTGCTTTAGTCAGAGACATCAGTGCCTGTGGGATGTTGAATTTCAAGGGAGATCCAGAGCTCCATGAGCTGAATGGTGCTGAGGTAAAGTTGGTCAAACCACATGTCAACTGGAGGTAGGAAAGAACATTCAGTCACCAGAGACTTACACAAGGGCTGCTGTATCTCTCCCTGCTTCTGACCAGATGGGGACCCTATCTCTATCAATGTAAAATGAGAGAACTGGAGTTGGGGGTGTCCAGCCTCCTTCACTGAGGGAAAAAGAGGCCCAGGAAGGCCTGTGAATTTTAAGATACTGAGATAACAGTAATGCATGGGACTTATGCCAAGACCAAGTTCTGTCAGAGCCCTCTAAATGATACAGGGTTAGCATTCAGGGCCTGGGCAAGTAGAATGAGTCAGCTTGTCTTCAGCTTTTATTTGACCCAGCATGTGTTATGTTGGGCCTATGATACAGGGTTAGAAAGGGAATGTGGGCCATGAAGACTCCTTGATTCTTGACTTGGAGCTGAGTTCCATGGCTGCAGGCTTCTTTTCTGTCAAGGCGAGTTGGCCTCTGTGCCCAGTGTGCTCAGGACATATATAGCCTCTGGTGCCTGAGAAGCAGGTGTGGGAGAAGAGCTAGGATTCTGGTCACAGCTGAGGATAAGCTAGCTGAGACACACACACACACACACACACACACACACACAAGCTGGAATTGAACCCAAGGCCTTCAAAATGTTAGGGCCTTCAAAATTCTAGGCATTCCATTAAGTTGCCTTTTGAGATGTTTCTCTGTCCACACTTGGAGGGGGGGACTATCAATAAGGAAAAGCAGGACTTTGCAATGGAAGTTTCCACCCATACCAGGCCACAAGACTGTTTCCTGAAAGCACCTAAAAGGCATTATTAGGGGAGTGTATATATGAATACTAGTGGCCTGGAACTAGTGGGGCTTTGTGTAACCCAAATCTGACATTAGAAACCAATAGCCTTTGGTTTTTATCTTAATGTCTTTTTCTTGAGTACTGCTTCCTTTCTCCTAGTTTATCCCAGGCCATTGCTGGGAACCTTTGTGTGCAGGAGTTTTCTATCCTTGGAGCCAAGCTTCAGACCCACGTCTTGTGCTGCCAGGGCTTTCTCATGGGTGTCTTTATGGCCCAGCTTTTCTTTAGCATCTTCAGCTGCTGCCTTGATCTCTCTGTCTTCCTCTAAAGCCTAAAGCATACCCTCCTAACTACTTTTTAGAATGCCAGAAACTTTAAGAAAACTTAGATAATCTAATTTAACTCTCCTCATTTTCAGGGGGTGAAAACAGAGCCTTAAAAATGATGCGAGTTAACTAAGGTCACCCAACTAGAAAATTTTCTCCGCAGCCTGCTTGATCATGAATATTTGCCCCTGATGTCTTTCAGCAACAACACTTCTCAGTTCCTAATCCACCACATTCAAAATCCAGTCATCTCTCCAATAGCAGCCCTGTGTTTTTCTGAGCCTGGTCTCAATGCCCTCTTTCCTCCTTGGACTGAGTTCTCTGATGGGCCCAAAATATGGTCAGTAGTTCACAGATTAGAGGGAAACGGTAGGCAGATGCCTGGCACTTCTCTTAGGAGAACCATCCTTTGGTGCTCAGTTTTGTCCAGAGAGCAGTCAGCCTGCCCTTAGGGGAATGCTTTTAGGGGCCAGAGATAGGCATAGTTCCAGAAACTTCCACAGAGTCTGGCAAGTTCAGAACCTACTTAGCTCAGGAAATCCCTCACTAGCTCCCCACCCCCAAGCATCTATCTTCCCAGAGACGTGCTATAACCCTTCTGAGCTTCTAATGCTTCTAAAGCTGCTGAGGTATCTGTCCTACAGTCTCACCTGCTTTATCAGGGGAAGAATGGCCCAACCAGGCATGGATCAGGCCTGGGCTGGCCTCTCCAGAGTCCCTCCCCACTTCCTCAGTGCCAGGTAAGGCTTCACTGCTCCACTAAAATCATTTAGCCTCCTACCCTTCCAGTGGATGATCCCTGTATAATTTATGCAGCAAATCCTCTTTAATCTTTAATCTGGGAGTCCTGCAAAAAGGAAACCTGCTGCTAACCTGTGTCTTTTTCACAGGTCAAGTGGAGATGGAGAATGTCTGAAAGTGTGGTGGGGCATGGACAATAAATAACCAGCCAGCTTCACTTCCCTAAAACTTTGCTGAATCTCCCGGAGTAACTTACTGTTTTGTTTTTTTTTTTCCATCAATGCACCCCCCCCCCCCCCCCGCCCTTACAAAGGCATCTTCTAGTGGGCTGTTCTTTTCCTTTAGGTACTGGCTCTAGTCCTCTCAGTACAAGAGCGGACTAAGGAAGAGCCGCTTTGGAATGGGAAGCCGAGCTCTGAGCTGCTCTTCAAGGGGTGTCAGGCACCCCCGGCCCAACTAGCAAATACACCATCCGCGGCAGAGTACAGTCCCCGCCCAATGGACAGCTGGCCCCGCCCCGGCCTGCGCCTGGCCCCGCCCTTAGAGGTCCGCACTCTGGGAGGCGGGTGGGGGCCGGCGATGCAGCGAGGGCAGCACGCAGCTCTAGCCGCGGGTTGCTCGGGCGCTGTCTAGGCGGAGCCGGCCCGGCCAGGGCTGCAGCCATGGTAAGGCGGTCGGGCTCGGGGCAGGGCCAGGCGTCTCAAGGCCTTCCGTTCTCTAGCGGCTTGGAGGGGACTCCTTGGGAGGCGCTGTCCCCAGCTCTGGGTTCAGGCAGGTATTGCTGGCGGGTGGCGCTGCGTAGCTGCTCGCAAGTTTCTCCCTTTAAGCCGAATAGCTACCTAGCGGGCAGACCCCGGGGATGCTGCCCGCTATCTTGGAGGAAGGGGTGGGTCTATGTTGTGGGAGGTGCCCCTCTGCAGAGTTTAGCTTGTGCTGGAAAAGGTACGTCAGCGATGAACCTGGTCAGGGTCTCCGCCCTTGCCCTAATCAGCTATTACCTGGATGGCCCTTCCTCATCCACCTGCTCTGGGCACAGAGACTAGCACCAACTTCCTTGCTAATCTACCTAAAAGGGACAGCGCGACTGGGTCTTTTCCACAGTCTGGCAAGGGGCACTCCCTAGACATTTCCCAAAGGGACCCCTGAGAGAGGGAGACTTCTAGCCATTGTCTACCAGCTGAGAGTATCTTTTGGCTGTCGGGACAGAACCATGGGGAAGCTTCCTCTTGCTGCATCTGTCCCCCCTCCCAACTAAGTCCCTCTGCAGTGTGGGGGTTGTGGGGGGACTCATTCCTGCCACCTGCCTGTGGTGGGGAGAGAAACAGTAACACCAGCCAGCCTCCCAGGAGGCACCAAGGGAGGAAGTTTTGATGCTTGGTTGTGAGGAGGCCAGCTCTTGCTGTTTTTGCCAGAGGCTGCCACGAACACAATGTATGGGTGTCAGGGCCTTCAGGCCACACACCGCCCTCTTCTCCCAGTCTGGAACACTTTTTTTCTTCTTGGGAGGCACAAGCTGTTTACAGCAGTAGGGGATCGGTGGCCAGCCTGTGGGACAGGATGTTGGCTAGGGGCAGCCACTAGAAAGGAGCTCCCTGGGCCCTGTGGAATCAGAAGCTTTTAGGTCTAGAAAGGCCACCCTTTTGGGTGCTTGTCTCTCAAACTGTGTCCAGGCAAAGGCCCAAGTTTTGGCCAGGAAGTCTTAGTGACCCTATAATTCCCCAGAGGAGGATCCTCGGAGAAGCCAAGTGTTGCCTGTCCTTATTCCTGTCCCCCTCCTCCTCCTCACATGGGGAGTGGACAGGCTTATTGTCCCAGGGCTGGATGCCTGGGGAAGCACTGATTATCTCCGGTGCCAAGCCCAGCAGGGATGAGGGGCTTTTTCTGCCACACACTCAGTTCAGTTCAGCTGAGGTCTTGGTGCTCTCAGTTTGGCCAAGGCCACCCTGTTCTTTGTTAATTAAAGATACCCTACCACCATCAGTCTCCAGCCTCAAGTCTCTGCACTCAAGCCAGCCAAGTCCTTAGGCTGATTGGTTCCTGTCAGGGCAGACTCCTCTATGAGGGTCTTCTTGTTAAAGGAGGCCAGTGCCCTAGCTGCTTTAAAATTCAGTGGGGAGACCTCCCTAACCCAAGAGTTCTAGGGGGTTTAAATTCGCATGTGAAAAAAATGATATGTGAACATCTATTACTATCCTGTGATCTGAGATGTACTTTCTCTAAGATCCAAAACAATTTGAAGTAGCGCATCCAAAAGTGATTTCTCTTCCCAACCTTCAGGGAAGACAAAGGCCATTCACTGTTGGACATTAAGGAACTGAAATGAAGACACTATTCAAACTCACAAAGAGTGTTTCTGGCCCAACCAGAAACACAAACTTCCTCACTCCTAGTAGTACTCCATCTGGACATTCCCAGTCAGACAGACCCCTTGTTTGTCTCCCATCTAAGAGGCAGCTCTGAAGCCTCTGTAATGGCAGCCTGCTGTTACTGTGAACCCATACTCCTCAGAGACCAAGTGCTAACAAGTCCTTCACTGATCCTCTGGAAATAAATGATGTGGTGATAGAATTGATGGATCCCTGTGAGTCTGAGGTCAGGTATTGAAGGATAGCAGGAGTCCCTGGAGCTAAGACCTCTCTATATCTGGAGTTCCCATAGAGAAATCTAGGAGCAGGTTTCTGAAAGCTGTAGGACAGGGGCTGGGGATTTAGCTCAGTGGCATAAGCGCCTGCCTTGCAAGCATGCAGTCCTGAGTTTGATCCCTGGTACTAGGACAATAGTTTTTCCTGGGAGAAAAGGGCCATCTCTGTGGAACCTATTCCTGGGATTATTAGACATCCCACTCTGCTTCAATGCTGCTTGATAATAAAATGAAAGAAATCAGAGGGTTGGAATCTTTTGGGAGTAGGTCTTCGATATGGCTGTCCCCTTATCCTGATGGGCCAGGTCACATTGGGGGACAGTTCATATAGTGTTTAGGCAGGCTTCAGTGCCCTTGGGGGTTAAAGAAGAAACCAAGTGGATCAGGAGCCTGTGCTGCAGACAGGTTTGGGTTAGGCAGAGGGCAAGCACCATGGGGCAGCCAATCAGAGGAGGAGGGGACTGCAGAGAAACGGAGAGATCCTGCTGCAGCTGAGCTGCCCTTGGAGGGTGGGAGCCAAGCGAAGGGGAGGGGAAGGACATTCCACAGGCTTTTTTGGGCCCTGCCAGAGATAGAGGGAGGTCAAAAGAAAAAGGGAAAGGAGCAAGCCAGGAAACCAGAAGACAACAGGAACATCAAGACAAGGCTATTTCTATGTGTGAGGACCTTTGCTTGGGAGATAAAATAAGACCTAGAGCTTGCTGACAGGGAATCTGAAGCTTGGGGCATGCATCATTCACTGGGATGGCAAGGCAGTTCTGTCCCTGAGGATGGGACTAAAGCTGGGGTAAGGTGCTGCTCTGGGAGGTGGGCGGAAATCTGTTCATAGGCCCCAGTGACCTCCTTCTGCTTTGACTGATTTGGGCTCAAAATCAGAAAATGATTTGGTTGCTGGAGCACTGGGAAGGCAGACAACAGACAGGAAGTGAGGACCCTGATGTCTTGACTCCTTGTAGAGCCCCTTGGCTTCCTCCTTGTCAATGCACAGCTGAGAGGTGCTGGGTTCCTCATAGCTCTGCTGGAAAATTGTGGCTGTTAGGGATCTCCATCAGTGCCTTTCCTTTTCTTCTCCTTGATGCTGCTCTGCTTAATGCCCCAGGGCAGAGCACATTCCTTTCTCCCACCCTTAGTCATACACCCCAGACCAATTATTGGGTCACTATGGGATTGTACAGAAAATCAGGATTTCCTGGAATTCCCAACTGCTGCTCCTCAGCCCCATCTTTTCTCTGTTGCTGTATAATTAATTGTTCAAGCTGGGACACTTTTGAGAGTGAAAGGGGGAACAATTAATCATTATGCTAGGCCAACAAGCATAAACTGGGTGTGTTTACCTCATAGATTGCGTGTATGAAAAAGGCTTGTTAGGTCAGGCTTGCCTTAGGATAGCTTCTGGCCACCAAGCCCCATGCAGGGCTTCCATTTTCAAGCTAAATGGCCTCTTTTCCTCCCTTTTGTACAGGCAAGGCCTGCAGGGTATGGCTGTCAACAGGTATGGGTACTTGAGAGATGATAGCCTAGAAGTAGTTTTTAGGGAACTTTCCCCTCTATATCCACTGTCTTTCTCCATTTGGCACCAGAGATTGAATTTAGGGTCTAGTTGTCCTACATTCCTAGCACTTTTTAAAGAAGCTTTTCAATGTTTGTTTGTTTGTTTAGTTGGTTTTTTGAGACAGGGTCTTGCTATATAGTTTAGGCTGGCATTGGACTCACTATGTAGCCCAGGCTGGTTTTGAACTTGTCACAGGCCTCCTGCTTCAGCCTCCAAAGTGCTGGGATTGCAGCTATGTGCCACCACACCTAGCTCAGAAAGTTTTTTGTTTTTGATATGGTTTCACTAATTTGCTAAATTGTCCAGGCTGGGCTTGAACTTGAGATCTTCCTGCCTTAGCTTCCTGGATTGGTAGGATTACTGGTATGCATCACCATGCCTTATTCTAGCCTTTGTTTCTCATTGTCTTTCCTCTGACATAAACCCAGCAGTATGCATGTCTACTTCTTTAATTTCTTCCCTTTGTAAAATATGGTATGCAGGAAGACTCTGGCCATCTTATCTCACCCACTTTGGCTGGGACTCCACAGTGGTCTAGGGTACTCTCTACTGACTTGGCCAACCCCCAGTGGGTAAGTCAGCCTCTGTAGCCAGCTCTTGTCCATTGTCTGAGGGTGGCACGTGGATGTTGTGAGGCAGAGCTGAGCCCAGCACTGCCAGGCACCCCACAAAGGACACTGCCCCCAAAGGAGAGCGGAAGCTGTAGGACTTAGAGCTGAGAGTGAGAGTGGAGGGAAATGGGTCCACCTTCTAAGCTGTGGATGGGTTGGAACAGGCTTCTCCAGAGGAGCCAGTCTACTCTCTACATAGCACATCACCTTCTTCCTAGGGTGGGTCATGGATTAAGCCAGATCCCTTTCTGCATTGCTAAATCCAGGCAGGGTAGGTAAGGGAACAACTAAGAATGCTTCCACTTAGATGTCTCACAATTGGGGGCTGTCAGCAGCACTAGAGGTTCGGACATCTTACAGCCCTTCCAAGCTCTTAACAGTGCCCTTCTATCATCTCTCATTTGGTTCCCCAACTACCTCCCTCCATCCTCAGAATCCACTAGTAGGCTTGCTCTTTTCTCCTGGGGTCCAGCAGATTCATAATTAATTACTCTGGTGTGGCATCTGGAGTAAGAGTAGGATCAGCAGGACTGAGCTCCAAGCAGCAAACCCTGGGGAGCAGGAACCTGCAGTAGAATATACACCTGGGTTCCAGCTCATTGACCAGCAATGACAGAGGCACAGAACCCCCTGGCAGCTCTTTACCTCCCTGCTCCATTCTGACTTTCTGTACTTTCACTTGAGTCCTGAGGCACCCTGTCAGGTCTCAGGCCTCTATCTGTACCTTCTTACTCAGTCTGGCCCTTGGGGTAGTCCTTTGAGGGTAGTCTGGCCAGATTCCCAGGAAGGGCAGCCCCAAAGACACCATGCTGAGAGGGACTGGAACTGGAAGCATGGCTTGGGGATCTTGGACCCTGCGGTCCTTCCTTATCTTTTTCCTGAGAGGTTAGTGAGTTGGTGATGGGAGAGTATGGTGAGCATCTCCGCTGGCATGGCTGCAGTGTCTTTCCTTTTTAACCACAAGTGCTTCTCTCTCCTTACCTTCTCCTGTTTTCTGCCTTCTTCCTTGTCCTTCCTTTCTGGTTCCCTCCCTTGCACCTCCCACCTACTCACCTCCCCCAACACCCAGATCAAGCCTTTCCTAGAGGACAGCACGGATGATCCAGAACTGAGCAAGTTCATGAAGGATTTTCCAGGAAGTGAAAGCTGCCACCCACCGGAGGCCAAGACCAGGATGTCCAGGCCCCAAATCCCGGAGTCAAGGCCTCAGGCCCCTGACCTCTATGAAGATGACCTGGAGCTCAGACCGCCCTCGTGGCCCCAATCCTCTGACAGCCAGCAGTACTTCTGTGCCCCTGCCCCTCTCAGCCCCTCTACCCGGCCCCGCAGCCCATGGGGCAAGCTTGATCCCTATGATTCCTCTGAGGTAGAGACTCCTGCCCTGCCTTTGCTTTTCAGGGGGTGGGTGCAGGAAGACCCAGGGAGGGAGCAGAGAGAAATGTGTATGTGTGTGTGTGTGTGTGTGTGTGTGTGTGTGTGTGTGTGAGTGTGTGCATGTATATGTACACCTGAGGCCTCTCTGTCCTTTATTAGCCTGTGGTGTCTTGCCTCTGAGGGCACTAGAAATTGGCAGTGTCAGGCAGGGGCAAAAGGTCCAGTTGGTGGTCTTACATAAGAACTCCAAGAAGTGGTGCTTTTTCTTTAAGCCTGGGGCAGAGACATAGAAAACAAGAAGACTGGTGCTGGCCTCTTACCTTGATTCTTCTGTTTTCCTGTCCTCTAGGATGACAAGGAGTATGTGGGCTTTGCAACCCTCCCCAACCAAGTGCACCGAAAGTCTGTGAAGAAAGGCTTTGACTTTACCCTCATGGTAGCAGGTAGAAAGGGGAAGGGCTGGATTGCACAAGGGGTATTTTAGGTGGGGTTGAGGTGTGTGTGTGTGTGTGTGTGTGTGTGTGTGTGTGTGTGTGTGTGAAGGAGCCATGGGTGGGGAAGGAGCAAGCAAAAGAAGGCTGTGCCTTTTTTTTTTTCAAAATAGCCAAAAGCCTCTGATGGCCAAAAAGTGTGTATAGGGGGTTATCAGGGAGAGGTAAAAAAAAACCCAACAGTTTTCTAGTACAGTATTTTCCATTTCCATATGGGTGAGCTCTTTTTGTCTTGGTTTCATTCAAATGAAGGTGCTAAAATGCTTGATTTGTTAGTCTAGTCCCAATTGATAAGCAGTTACCACAGACCTAAAGATCTTAACCTTCTGATTTGGTGCTTTGCCTTCTGTTCTGTTAGGAGAGTCTGGTCTGGGTAAATCCACTCTTGTGAATAGCCTCTTCCTTACTGATCTATACCGGGACCGGAAACTCCTGAATGCTGAAGGTAAGGAACGGAGAGGGGCATGGAGACAGGCAGGCAGACCTGTCTTTGAAAGTTAAACTCACAGACCCAGTCAGTAAGTCAGGAGCACTGGGGCATTCCCAGCATGCTGGAAATCATAGCTTGTATCTCTCCCCATAGGTCTGGCTGACCTGGCAGTTCACAGCCAGCTCCCTAAAGATTTGGGTGCTGAAGCAGGGCAGGGACAAGAATGCTGGTCTCTGAATGAATCTCTGACTCCCAAAGGATTTCAGGAATCCAAGCAAAAAGCCAGGAGCAGAGGAGAGGCTGGGGCCAGAGCCAACAGCCACTGGCATTTCCTGTGTTGGGAAATATGCTCCTTGCTGGTTCCCAGAGAACAGGCCTTCAGGCAGGCTGTGGATAGGCAACAGGGAGGGTGGCTGTGGATGAGGCAGTCTGGGCAGCAAAACTGACTGGAGTGGGCAGTTTGTCCTGACTGGGCAGGTCCCTGCCCTTGCCCTCGCCTCAGTTTCCCCCTTCTCTAGAGCGGATCATGCAAACTGTGGAGATCACTAAACATGCTGTGGATATAGAAGAAAAAGGTGTAAGGCTGCGGCTCACCATTGTGGACACACCAGGTTTTGGGGATGCACTCAACAACACAGAGTGGTATGTCTGATGAAGCACAATCCCAGCTGCCCCTGACCCACCCACCCATTCCATATATACACAAGGGTGTGCGTAGGCATGAACATAACCATACTTGTCAGGAGGAAGTACTTTGTCATTCCCCTTATTGGACAGCTGTCTCCTTTTCAGTAAAGTGAGAGGAATAGGATTGGAATAGGTGGTTCTAATGTTCCTTCCAACTCTAACCTATAATTCTATAATGAGGGTGGGAACACAATATAAGAAGGAAAAGTTTCAAAAAGCAAACACATGTGAAAACATATACCATAGGGCCTGATGCATAGTAGTTGTTGCTCAATAAACTTTAGCCTTCCTCCTTTTTATCAGCAACATTTTAGATGCCATGAATAAGTCTTGTTAAAGGGGGAGATGGAGGAACATTGAAGAAGAGGTGAAGGAAAGAAAGAGGCAAAAGGAAAAACAAGGTGGAACTTGATTTAGACTCTAGATACTCTTTAGGCTCCCTGCCAAAAGGTGGTTTTGCCACATATGCACATGCACACTCCCTCATCCCTCTCTTTTATTTATTTATTTATTTATTTATTTATTTATTTATTTATTTATTTAAAATCACTTAAGAACAATGCTTGTGTATTGAAAACTGTAAAAAATGGCTATTATGTTCATGAATCTTGATAATTGCAAGGCCAGAAATGTAATCTGTGGGTCCCTTGTTTAAAATTATCAAGCATTTCAAGATGATAATAGATTACATTAAATATGAGTCCTTTTGAGTGCAGGTCCCTACATGACTGCACAGGTCATTTACCTGTTGAGCTGACCCTCAATAATTGCCTCACAGACTAATCAGTCTCTTACAGAACTTTCTGTGGTCTGAATCCCCATCACATGCTTTATCATTGCAACATGTGACTTTTAGCACAGCTGACTAGTTCATCTTCAACTTAATAGCCTGAACCCTGCAGAGAGGGCCATTTATTCATTCTTCCATAGTACTGAACTAGTTCATGGTACACAGTCTCGTGGTCTCCATCTATATTTCTGATGGGTGAAGGTGCCCTCCATATCATCATCATCATCATCATCATCATCATCATTCTTCCTGTTTTAGCAGTATGTCTCAATACGTGGCTTGCCTCCCAAACCATACCAATCCTACTGTAGCAAGTACCATTTTATCCTTTAATCTACTTACCTCCTTTTACCTTTCATGGTAATAGTAATTTCAATAATGATTTCATTTCAATAAGTTTCTTATTAACAATTCTATCTCACAGTTTATGGTATACCTCCATATGTAGTCATTTAGTCATCCAGCAGGAATCTAGGGATCCAGTCTGTGTCACATGCCTCTAGTCCCAGCTAAGTACGCAGAAGGCTGACATGGGAAGATCACTTGAGCCCAGGAGTCTAGCCTGAGCAACATAGAAAGACCTTGTCTCAAAAAGAATTATAAATATGTACTAATAAAAATAAGAAAAATAAAAAAGAGATGCTGTAAGCATAAGATGTATGAGGCTGCTGTGGCATAACACAGTAAAAGTTTTTATAAGTAAAAGTCATACTAAAATTATAGGCTGAGGATTTAGCTCAGCAGTATAAGTGCCTACCTGGCAAGTGCAAGGTCGTGAGTTCAACTCTGGTACCAAAAATTAAAATTATAAAAAGTATAGTAAATACATAAAACAAGTATGATAATTTGTCATCAACTACTATGTGCTGTACCTATTGTGTATGTACTATACTTTTATACAACTGGCAGCACAGTACATTTATTTATAAGCATAACACATTGGTGCTGTGATTTTTTTTTTTTTTGTACCGGGGATCAAACTCATGACCTCACACTTGCCAGGCAGGCACTTATGCCACTGAGCTAAATCCCCAGCAGTGCTGTGATGTTATGACAGCAATTTTTCTGCTCCATCATAATCTTATAGGACCACTACTATACGGAATCTAAAGGTGACAAAAATATTATATAGTAGAGGACTATGAGTTCATGTGTCTGTGTGTGTATATTCACATACAGCTTGTGTGGTGAAGAGGGAGGGAGAGTAGCGTGTAGTGATATAGTTGAAAGAGCCATCGTGGAAAACCTACTTGTTGGATAGGGCTTTAAGGATAAAATAGGTTTGGAGCAGTAGAGAAAGGGTGGGAACTACATGAACAAAGTCTCTAAAGCTAGATTGTAAATGTGACTTGGGGTTTCCTTGGCTTCTGAGT
Organism: Hydrochoerus hydrochaeris; assembly: GCA_004027455.1. Lineage (NCBI taxonomy): Eukaryota > Metazoa > Chordata > Mammalia > Rodentia > Hydrochaeridae > Hydrochoerus > Hydrochoerus hydrochaeris. Next base: position 240,736 of record PVLA01002004.1, on the reverse strand, counting down.
GGTGTTCACTGATAGCTACCTTGCTATTTTTTCTTCGGATTTTTTATGTTTGTTTTTTGGTCACCCAGGCCCTTTTCTTCTCATCAAACTAGTATTCACTGAACTCTGTTTGTGTACTTTGTTTTTCTGTCAGAATGTGTGAAATATACCCCTGTTCTAGGCAGGCATTTCCCTGTAGATATAGTAAAGCAAACTAGGGAATAGCAATGTCTTGAGAACACTGCTCAGGGCAAGGGCTCTTTTCTGCAATCCTAGGGCTGTAGCTCCAGCCCCTACTCCCATAGTTTCTCTGCTTGTCTATCTCTGCCCCAGCTGGAAGCCTGTGGCAGAATACATCGACCAGCAGTTTGAGCAGTATTTCCGAGATGAGAGTGGCCTGAACCGCAAGAACATCCAAGACAACAGGGTGCACTGCTGCCTGTACTTCATCTCACCCTTTGGCCACGGGTATGGTCCCAGTCTGAGACTCCTGGCACCACCGGGTGCTGCCAAGGGAACAGGCCAAGAGCACCAGGGGCAGGGCTGCCACAAGCAGATGGTCACAGATTCCTGTCCTCCAGGCTCCGGCCATTGGATGTTGAATTCATGAAGGCCCTGCATCAGCGGGTCAACATTGTGCCTATCTTGGCCAAGGCGGACACACTGACACGTCCTGAAGTGGACCTCAAGAAACGCAAAGTGAGGGAAGCTGGTCGGGGGAGGGGAGCAGGTGGGCTTCTAGAAAGGATGGAGTTTCCAGAACTGTTGGCTCCTCATCTGTTTGCCAGATCCGGGAAGATATCGAGCACTTTGGAATCAAGATCTATCAGTTCCCAGATTGTGACTCTGACGAGGATGAGGACTTCAAATTACAGGACCAAGCCCTAAAGGTGGGGCCACTCCAGGGCATCCCTTCCCATCTTGTTTCTTCTGGGCAGAAGAGGGGAGCAGAATTCCATATAAGGAAAGGCTTTTGGGGTGGGAGAGGACCCTGTCCTAGAGTGAAGCAGAGAAGATGAAGCTAAAGATGGAAAGCAACAGGTGAGAACAAGGGGTGCTAACAGGCACCCCTAACTTTTTTCAGGAAAGCATCCCATTTGCAGTAATTGGCAGCAACACTGTGGTAGAGGCCAGAGGGCGGCGAGTTCGGGGCCGACTTTACCCTTGGGGTATCGTAGAAGGTAAAGCACAGAGTTTGTGACCAGGGAGGGTATCTATTTGCCCTTTGGGGCTCTTCCCTCCCCATGCCTCTGGCTGACTCCTAGCCTTGCTATGCAGTGGAAAACCCAGGGCACTGTGACTTTGTGAAGCTGAGGACAATGCTGGTACGTACCCACATGCAGGACCTTAAGGATGTGACACGGGAGACACATTATGAGAACTACCGGGCACAATGCATCCAGAGCATGACCCGTCTGGTGGTGAAGGAACGGAATCGCAAGTATGACCAGAAGCCAGACAAAGCTGGCAGGGATGACCCCAAGTACAGTCTTGGGGAAGACCAAGCCCTTCCTTTGTTCTTTGTTCTATAGGGCCTGGGCTCAGCCCAAGCTGATGCTGGCATCCCCTAGCCTTACCAACCCTCCTTTCCCCTTTCAGCAAACTGACTCGAGAGAGTGGTACTGACTTCCCCATACCTGCTGTCCCACCAGGGACAGATCCAGAAACTGAGAAGCTAATTCGAGAGAAAGATGAGGAGGTGAGAACAGTATAGTAGGGGTTGAGAGCCTGCCTGGGTGGCCCTCTCATCATAAACCTCAGTATCTCTTGGTCTGGGAATAGCAAGATTGCTGGTTCTGAAGCATATTTAGGATGTCAGTTTGTGAGTCTTTCCAGTCTCCATCATACATACCTAAGGACCACCAAAACCCTGACTCAAGGGATTAGAGCTTGGGGACACTTCTCCCAGTACCATAGAATTCTCCAGAAGGCCTCATTTTGATGCATGTGCCTATTCCAGCTACGGCGGATGCAGGAGATGCTACAGAAAATGGAAAGACAGATGAAGACGCATTAACTGGCTTTCAGTCCTGGATATTTAAATCTCTTCTTCCTGTCCATGTCAGCCCCTTGCTGCACCAGCTCTGCTCAGGCCCCTGTAGCTACTACCACCTCACCTTACATCCCTGCTGAATCCCCAGAGACTCAGAGGAAATAAAGTTTAATAAATCTATAGGTGACTTCTGGTGTCCCTGTCTGTATTCTTACCACCTCCTGAAGATCGACATCTTAGGACTCAATTTGAAAGGCTAAGAAGAGACGCTGCCATTTCTGACTTTTAGTAGGCAAGATTGAGGGGGAAATGTCCCCTTTCCATGACAGGCTTCAGTTTTTGCTTAGAATACAGCCCAGCCCTTCCATCTTAATGTCTATTTTCTTTCCTGCCTCTGTTATCTAGGACCTGGGTCTTTCTCTAACTTTCACACAGTACTTTAAATTCTGCAGAAGTTTTGAACTTGTTACCAGCTTTTGGGGATAGGTGTTCACTGCATGCCACCTAACTTCCTGTGTCACTTGATCAGGGAAAAGGACTATGGAGAATTAAGCTGTAAACTGTGGAAAGCCTGCTATAGATAGAGCACTGAACAAATGCTGAAGGCTTTATGATCATCAAGTATTACAATACGTGCTGGGAGTGAATAAAAGCACAATCATTGTCTTGGGAGAATTCATTTCTTAAATATTAAGCTTTAGTTAGGTTGCAGACATTATTCATGGAGTTTAAAATAGTGACGCAGGCAAAGTTCTTGAGCTCCTCAAACTCGTTGTACACTTCCAATGCTCTATAAACAAATATGCTGCGGGACACTTAAGCTCAGGGGCCTGGTACTAAATCATTCAGGTCCACTTTGAAGCTGAGGCTATCCCTTGAGAACCTGAATCAACTGCGCTCTCCGTCTGTCTGATTGGGGACGTCTCGGGGCCATGGCGACCTCTGGCGGCCACGTCCCGTCTGGTCTTTGGCTCTGGGTCTCCAGAGCGAAGAGTCCTGTTTCCCCCTCCCTCTATAGATTAAAAAGGCGCAGCTAGCTAGCAGCAGCCTGAGATCTGGGTTTTCTTTCTCTCGGGGGAGAGACCTTTACTCAAGACTGGAGGTACAGTGCAGGTCATGAAGGACGCCAGGGTCATTCATTAACAAAAAAATGGAGGAGCCTGTCAAATCAGGAAAGCGCTGACGGTGGAAGATCCAGACCAAGCCTCAGTCCCAGTTCACTCGCGTCTCCCTAGCCTCCCATTCTGACTTCGGGATTGGATGACCGGCAGCGAAACCTAAACTCAACTGGATAAACAGGTGCCACCAGAGATTTATTGAAGAAACTCCCTCTACCACAGGATCGTCGCCGGAAGTAGCTTCAAAGCTCCTGTCCCTACAATGCCCCGCCTTCAATTGCGTTACCAGTGGACTACAGGCTGTCCCCACTTCCGGCCCGCGCCGCCGTAGCAGCAGCTGCAGCAGCAGCAGCAGCAGCAGTAGTCCATTTTATTTCTCTCCTATTGGCTGCCGTAGGGACGCGCTGTGATTTCCCATTGGTTGCGTTTCCTCTCCGGCACCGCGCCTCCTTCCACAAGTAAAATCTCTTGAGGCACCGGATAGGCTAAAATCTGGGAGGGCGTCTGCCCTTTGGACCAATGTGTGCCATAGAGAGGGAGGGCGTCGGCTGCGAGGTGGGCGGGTAGGGCGGGACTTAATGTGGTCATTGGCCAGAGCGGACGCAGGCCAGAGACACGATTGGTTGGGGAGAGGGCACCGTGGTGGGGTTGGTGCCGCACAGCCTCAGCAGCTGCAGGAGACGGAAGTGGTGAGATCGCTGCCTTGGAGGGTCGGGCGGACGCCGCCTGGGTGAGTCACTGTGCCCCGTGCACTGCTATCCTAGGAACCGAACGACCATGTCTTGCCTGGCACCGCCCAGGCCCCCACTGGCTTCCTCGAGTCCCGCCTTCTGTCATTCGGGGCTCCGCCTCCGAGCCGTAATGCTCCGCCCCTAGAACCTGGACACCTGGAATCCCCTGCCAGTCTGCCCCATCCCCCGGGACTGGATTACCTAGGTCCGGAAACCCTAGGTTTCCCTGGCCTAATCATTCCTCTTTGCCTCTCTCCATTTCCCAGAGGCTGCGTGCCAGTGGGCGGTGAGGCAGCAGCTCAGTTTGACTTGGGACTTGCGGGCTCCCCCATGAGGGATAGTGGGCTGGGAAAAGAGGGTACTGTAATCTGGGACGCGGGCAGGGCCACAAAAGGAGACTTTTATCCCCTCAGCTTTGTAGCACTGTTCCTGTGAGCACAGAAGGCATGAAGGAATGTGTTAGTGAAACCTGGGCCTGGCGCCCTGAGTGGATCTGAGGCCCTCATCCTGAAATCTCTGTTACTAGGACCCATTGGACAGATTTTTTTTGACTCTGAGGCCTGGCAGGCTGGAATTTGTCCCTGTTGTGTGGCCTTCTCATAACCTTCACCCCACTTGGTGTTAAGTATGCTCAGCAGGACCTGCCCAACCCTGTTATTTTGTTATCACAAGTTGTGGTCCTCTCCCTCTTGTCCTCTGCTCTGGACTCTGCCCCCACTAACAGGTCAGGTGGGTGCTACTCTCATACTCAGAGACCGGTAGAGTCGTCCTGTGGATTCATGTCCCCAAGTCCCAGTGGGCACTTTTGTCTCTTTTGAGCTGGCATTTCTTTTTGTGTCATGCAATGAACAGGATTTAGAGTTTTCTACGTTTCCTCTTGTGTCTAATAATCAGGATTCTTGAGTTCTGCTGAATAAGCTTGGGTGACATTCATTCCTGTTCCAGAGCTTTGTGGCTGACTCCATCCTCTGCTGAATCAATTGTTGCCTTTTCCCTATGTAGCTCCCATTGCCTCTCTCAGGTATGGGTCCCCTATGAGGGAGAATAAGAACTGTAGAGAAACTGAGGGATAGCTGTCTGGGATGTGTTGATTTTATGGTGATGTTAATGGTGTTCTTTCCTGTTATGTTCCTTTATCTCTTGTAGTGGCAAGCCGACAGCCAGGATCCTCACCACAGTAGAATGGTGAGTACTCTTTTCTTAGACCATTGTATTTTCTGTAATCCTTGGGTCTATCTCTGTGGTGCTGCCTCACCTTTCCTGGATCTTGAGCTCCAGGATACTCTGTTTAGCTCCTAAAGAGGTTCATCTGCTCTGGAAATAAATTAGGGGTGTGTGTGTGTGTTTTCTCTTAAATACTGGGAATTGAACCCAGAGTCTTGCACATGCTAGGCAAATGCTCTTCCACTGAACACAGGGTTTCTTTAGATTGAAAACCAGACACTAGGATCAGAAACCTGTAGAAATGTGTTTTTGTATGTGATTATGCCACACCTTCTCCATACCACGTACACACCACCAGCTCTCTTAGCCTTTCTTAACAACCCTCTTGCTTTTCTTGGGTCCCTGGTAAAATCTCCAAGTTTTGTTCAGCTTCTAAACAGGTTCATCTACCCTGAAGATAAATTAGGGTATATAAAAACCAGGCCTTATTTATCTTAAGATACTGGGACTTCCAGTGGGTCTCTTGAATATCAATATCTCTGCAGTATCAGGAGTGACTCCATTCAAACCATGGACTCCAGTTACTAGGTGCTGCTATCCATTAAGCAACCATAGGCAACAGCTGATAAATGTTGAGCAGGATACTTCAGGCTAGCATCATGAAAGTGCCCAAAATATCACTAGAGGTGGTTCATCGCAATCCTGTAAATTTCCCATTAACTGTAAATGCCCTTTTCTTCCTTCAAGCTCAGGGAACTCCCTGAGAGCTAAGCGAAGAAGCAGTGAAGTAAGAAAGTCACAGCCTCCCTAACCCTAGACCAGGCCACAGCCTACCTGTTTGGCTTTCAGTTTTTAGGGATAGGTTAATGAATTCAACTGCTTCCTTCCATAGAGATGGGTAGATCTATGGTTTGTGCAGTATTGTCCTAACAGTCCTGCTCCTACCAGCTGACAGCTCCTTTCCCTTTCCTCTTCTGTGATACCTTGAAAAGAGCATGGCTTTCAGAGTCAGCCTTGTTTAATTTCAACTCTAGTACCACCACTTACATGCCTTAAGTAAATTGCATGCTTTTTCTCTAAGCCTGGTGTCTTTATCAGTAAAACAAGCTAAGGCTTACTTCTTGGAGTGTTGAAAGGTTTCAGTGAGGTAATGTTTAAAACTACTTAGCTTATAGGAGATATTCAAAAAAAGTCAGGTTTTCTCCTATTCTTCCCCTCCCCACAAAACAGAAGCCCTGGTTTCTGAAATTTATCAGGTACAAGAAGTTTGGGGTTCCAGTCAGCTTCTTCTGTGATCTCGAACCTCTTATTGAACTTGGCACTCTAGCTTGCTATCCAACTCCCTTCATCCCCGTACTCCTAGGTATCAAGTTTTGTTTTTGTATGGCTTCCATGGCCATAATCCCAGTTTTTGTCTTTCTAGGACTAAGAAAATCGTTCTCCAAGGAGGACCCCCCCCCCCCAGAGATCAGAGAATGTGAAAATGAGGGAGAGGTGGAGCTGAAGGATTAGAAATGGGGAAGGCCATAAAATTTTTAAAACTCAAAGGATTTTCCTTATGGCACCAGACCAGTGTCTCTTCTCCAGGGACAAAATGAGTTTGGTGAGATCAAAAGACTGGAAGTTGCATGCCGGACGAGGTGTGGTGGGTGGTGGTTTGGGTGGGAAAGGAGGAAGCACTGAAAGTGGAAGGGGTACGGGATGGAGATTAGGGATATGCTCCAGAGCAGGTCATGGGGCAACTCAGAGAAGGGAGGGTGTGGTGTCATAAGAGGGGAGTGGGGTGTCTCACCTGGAAACATGGGAAGTGAAAAGCTGTAGGCGGCCTTTGCCTCCCCCTGATAGGGCCTTAGAAAACCCCCAGCCTTCTCCGGGGTTGCCCCGGCGCGCGGCGGGGTGGGCGGAGCCGGGTCGGTGGGTGGAGCCCCGCCCTGCCTCCGCCTTCTCCGCGCGGTCTCGGGCTCCCGGCTTGCCTGGCTCGGCTCCTTTCCGCGCTCTTGCCAGAGGGCGGAGCTGGGCCCGCTCCATTGTGGAGAGGAGGGGAGGGGAGAGGCGAGCAGAGCCGAGCGGGCCCTGCTGCCAGCGCGCTCGCTCCAGGCCGCCGCGGCTACACCTGGCGGGCCCCGCAGCCGGGATGCGGCGGGCGCCCGGGGCGGGCGGGCAGCGCAGCGGCTCCGGGGACATGTCCGCTGGCCCTGACCGCCCGCGACCATGAGCCTGACCGCCCGCGTCTCCTGCTCCATGCTTAGCTGCTTCGTAAGTGCCTGCCCTGCCTGCGGGTTTGGGGACCCAATGCACGCAGCACTCGCAGCTCCGCCCAGGGCCAGCACTTGAGATACCATATTTCAGCCTATCCCCCTTCTCAAGGCCCCAGGCTCTGAACGTTTAGAGGGCAGGGGAGGAGGGTTAGTTCTTTTTTTCTTGGACTTGCCACCGTCTTCGGATGGTGGGGATTGTCCAAGGCTGGGTGGAAATTCTGTGGCCCATCCTGGCCCCGCAGGCACTGCCCTTGACTGCAGCGCTCCAGGCTCCGCCCTGTGGGGGGTACATCCCTTTACACCCCCTTCCCCCGCCTCTCCATCTTGGTCCCACCCGCTGCATTTTTGCCTGGCGATGTGGGATGTGGCGAGCGGACTGTGGGATATTAGGCTGCTGGTTGGGGACCGCAGGGTGTCTGTGAACTGCCTCCCTTTCTCCAGTCACCTCCTCCCTCCACACGCCATCCCTCACCTGACATGCCAGTCTTTTCTCCTTGACTGTCCCCCAGACAGACTCTTCTTCAAATTCCTTCCTCTGCAGGCCTCTTCCTCTGCATCATTCCCAGTCTGTCCCTCCCTGCTGGCATAGAGCTCCTTCTCTGCTTACCCCATCTGTCCTCTCAGAGCCCCCCCACCCATGGGTGTTTGCCAGATCTCCTCTCTCGCTCCCCCCTGACTGTCCTTGCGTCTCCTGCTTCCTCCTGGTCGCATAGATCCCCTTTCTCCCTTCTGGTGGTTGGGAGAGGAGCAACTTCTGCTTGCTGTGGGTATTCCTCAGGAATTCCCCTCAGACCTGTAGGCAAGAGAGGGTGCTTAGCAGGTTATGAGGGCTTAATAGGACGATAAACTCAGCTCCAAAACGGCATCCTCCTTTTGAATGCATCCACGAAGGCCCTCTAGAGGCACGGGACTGAATCCCCCCAGCCTTACTCCTCTTTGTCTCTTTCACCCACCAGCTTGAAGCTCTGGTGGCTGGAGGTGCTTGATTTTTCCTCTTCTCTCTGTAATCAGCTGCCACACTTAGCTCCTTTTCCTTAAGACAGAACTTTCCTATTTCACCTCTTGCCTTACCCCTATATTAGTCATTTCCTTAATTTTGTCTTCCTCCATTTGAAATTTTGTTTCTACAGGAGAGTTCATCTCTGATCAGTGCAGATTCCCATTTCCTCCTTGGCTTTCCTTGCTTTTCCCTTAGTCTTACTTGGCTTGAGTACCCCCTCTATTTCACCTTTCCCCATGTCCAACCAGGCTGGGTTTCCCTTCCCTCCTCTGGTTGGAAAGAAGCTTTAGAAGTATGTGTGCCTGTGTATGTGTAGGGGGACATTATCTAGATTTATTGGTGGGGAAGGGGAACAAATGAGCCTGAGGGGCCAAGTGGAGCTTAGTGACTCTGGATTATGGACTTTCTGCAGGGTGAGGAGGGGCCCCCCAGCCTGGAGTATATCCAAGCCAAAGATCTCTTTCCCCCTAAAGAACTAGTGAAGGAGGAGGAAAATCTTCAGGTAAGTTGGAATTGGGCCCAGGTGGGTGGGATTCATGCTCATTAAAAAATGACCTCCCTCCCTCTAAAATCTCCCAGAGGACCTACAATATGTTCATAGCTCAGAATTCCTTCTCCTGGGTCTCTGGAGGAGGTGAGTCTGCCTGTATCTAGATTATGAAACCTTTGGCCCCAGGGAAGGAAAGATAGCTTTTCTTTATAGCTGTGATCTGGCGACCTAACTATAGGGAGGTTTCTCTTTTTCCTGCCATAGTCCAGTTTTTCCATAGGTTAAACCTGGTAGGGGCTACAGTGGAGAATGAGGGGTGACTCAATTCTGGATAAGAGCTCCTTTGTCCCTTGGCAGGTACCCTTCACAGTACTGCAGGGTGAGGGAGTGGAGTTCCTGGGCCGGGCAGCTGATGCCCTCATTGCTATCTCCAACTACCGGCTGCATATCAAGTTCAAGGACTCTGTCATCAACGTGAGTTTCTGTCTTGTTTTCCTACACCTGAGCCTAAATCCCATTGAGGTTTAAGGTGGTATTATTCTAATACTTTACTTGATCATGTCTGCAAAATAGTTGGAGTTTCCTTCTCTTTCTCAATGGCTTATTGTTTTCTTGCCTCATGCTCCTATGGGTCTGTCTTTCTCTCTGGCTCATTCTTTCTTTCCTTCCTTTTGTTTACCTGTTACTGGCTCTTTTCAGGGGCACAGAGGCACTGTTGAAGTCAGGCAAACCTGGGTTTTTTCCTTCACTTTCACTTGCCAGCTTTGTGACCTCAGAGAAATCTTTAAACTCAGCCTTGGTTTTCTCTCTATATTATAGGGTGATTATTAATTGAGGTCACATGTGTAAAAGACCTAGCTCAGTTTACTAAGCACTTAACAGGTCCTCAGTAAATGCTAGTTTCCTTCCTTTCATTATAATCAGCACCTGGGCTGGGCAGGGACAAGGTGTGGTGCCAAGAGTTGGGGATTTGAGCTTCAGTTTGCCCTTCTTCTGAAGGTCCCCCTCCGGATGATTGACAGTGTGGAGAGCCGTGATATGTTCCAGTTGCACATTGCCTGCAAGGACTCTAAAGTGGTGAGGTGAGCATAATGGAGCCCTGCTCAGGTCCAGTGATCCTAGTCTTGTGTAAGAGATCAAAGATTTCTATTGAAGGAGAAGGTAAAAATTCCATTCTGATTTGGTAGGTCAATTTACTGACCCAAAGTGTCTTAAACTGAGGAAAAAAAAAAAAGGGTGATGCTTAACTCATAGAATCACGGTGAGGATTAAATAAGATAATGTGTGTAGAAACAGAATGATGTCTGGCACAGACCGTGCACATCATTAGTGGTTCATTTATTCATTTCACATACGTTTAGGGCTGGGGATTTAGCTCAGCGGCATAAGTGCCTGCCTTGCAAACATGCGGTCGTGAGTTCAGTCCCCGGTACCAATAAAAAAAAAAGAAATTAGCATACATTTATTAAGTACTGTGTGCCAGACTGTTTTACAGACCAGTGATAGAACAGAGAATAAATAGACAAAATTTTCTACCATCATAGATCTTATATTCCAGTGAAAAATAATAAGTGAATTATGTGATGGTAAGAACAAAGGAAAAAATAAGACAGGGGAAGGCAATATGGGGTGCTAAGGGCATGAAGTTGCACAGAAAAGGTGACATTTGAGCCAAGACCTAAAAGAAAATGACCATGTGAGTGTATGAGGGATTAGTGTTCCAGGAGAGGGGACAATGAGTGCAAAGGCCCTGAGTGGGTACCTACCTTGGAAGAATGGCAGGAGGCTAATGTGGCCAGAGTCGTGAATGTAGGTGAGGACAGGGGGAATACAAGGTCTGAAAGCAGGGGAGGTCATCACAATGATTGGAATTTACTTTGAGGGAACTGACAGACTTCTTGAGCAAAGGCGTGATATAACCTGGTTAATGCTTTATAGACTCACTCTAGCTGATATATTGACACTAGCCAAGGCAAAAGCTGGGAGATTGGCTAGGAAGCTACTGTAGTTACTCACATGAGAGGTGGTGTTGGTCTGTCTAGGGTAAATATCAGTCAATGGAGAAATCAGATTCTGGGTGTATTTTGAAGGTGGAGGTGGCATGATTTGCTGACATTGCATACGAAAGAAAGAGAGAGAGGACTAGGGTGACTCTGACATCTATTAGAAGGATGCTTAGTTTAGAATTGGCCAAATGCTCAGGTCTATGTGGGATTCAGAAGGAAAACTCACATTGCCCTTCCCTTCATGGAGGCTAACGCTTGGTTAAGGAAGACTTAACATGCCATGAAGAAATGGATTGTTTAATACAGCAGGCACAGTAAGAATTAAGAGGGCTGGGTGTGGTGGTGCACACCTGCAATCCTAGCACTCAGAATGCTGAGGCAAGAGGATTACCTGTGTTTGAGGCACCCTGGGCAACATAATGAGTTCAAGGCTGGCCTGAACTACATAGCAAGACCCTGTCTCAAACCAAGAAGACAATTTAAGAGAGGAAAGAGTCTGGAAGGGAGTAAGTTGGGAAGGCTTCAAGGTAGAGTTGGGACTGAAACTGTCTTCTTAGTGTCCATAGGGTATGGCTGAGCAAAGAGGAGGCATTACCAAGCAGACGAGAAAGAACAAGGAGTCAAGAATGGTGTGTGTAGGCCTTCTTGCCTGAAGCAGAAGGTTCGTGTTAGGGAGTCACAAGAGATCGCACTGCCTGGTAGGGGAGGAACATGGAGTACATTCAGGGTCATATGGTAGCAGTTGGACTTGATATGAGAAATGGTGGGCCCCATTGCGGGTATAAATGTGTCTCAAACACAGAAGTTCTTAGGAATAGAACTGTCATGAGAGACAACTTTTGGGTGATGTGCAGTGTCCTTGTTTCATCCATTGTGCTTCTCCCCTCCTCCATTGTCTTTGCTTTTGCTTTGCAGCCCCTTTTCCTCACAGCCTTCCTCTGGCTATGTTTTTTACCTGTATGTCCCCATGGTATATTCTTCCCTTGCCCCATCTAGGCCTGTGGCTTCTTGTCCTGCAGGTGCCACTTTTCCACTTTCAAGCAGTGCCAAGAGTGGCTCTCAAGGCTAACCCGGGCCACAGCAAGACCTGCCAAGCCTGAGGACCTCTTTGCCTTTGCTTACCATGCCTGGTGCCTAGGGCTGACCGAGGAGGACCAGCACACCCATCTGTGTCAGCCAGGTGAGACCAGACTGTCTTCTTTGGAAGGCTGCTGCTTTCCCCCCAGTTCTCATTTCCTCTTCCACCACTGAACATTGGTGCCCAGGTAAGCTGACAGCTTGGGGGGCTGTGTTGCAGGAGAGCATATACGATGTCGGCAGGAGGCAGAGCTCGTGAGGATGGGCTTTGATCTGCAGAACGTCTGGAGAGTCTCACATATCAACAGCAACTACAAGTGAGGGGGCAAGGGTAGAGGACCAAACATCAGTCCAGACCAGTTCCCCTCCACATTTGAATAAAGCAAGATGGGCACTGATCCTGGGTCTGGGGGGCAGGAGGGTTCCTGTTAACTCTTTTCACAAAGTTATCTTGGGTCCTGTGCTCACATATCTTAGACCCTATGTGGTGAATCCCTTTGGTCTCTTCTCAGGTTGTGCCCCAGTTACCCTCAGAAGTTGCTGGTTCCTGTGTGGATCACGGATAAAGAACTAGAAAACGTGGCTTCCTTCCGTTCCTGGAAGCGCATCCCTGTGGTTGTGTATAGGTGAGGCGATTAAGGGATGTGAAGTAGGGAGGCTGTTTTGTGTAATAAGAAGAATCAAGACCTAAGGTTTTTGGTAGCCTGGTTGAATGGGAATTGGCCCCCTATGGGAAAGTGACTAAAATTATTTTTAAAATGAAAATGACTTTTTTCTTCCAAGGATAGGGCTTTTAGGGAGTTTATTCACTTTCTTTTTTTAAATTTTTTTGTGGAGATTGTGTGTATACATATGCATGTGCATGTAAAATGTTGCATTAGTACAGGCCTGGAGATCAGATCCAACCTACACTTATTTTATGTATAGCTTATGAGCTCTGAGTGGTTTTTCCACATATTAGATTATTATTTTATTAGAAGATTATTATTTTAAAAAGATTATAAAGAGTACATGACAAATCTGGTTGTGACCCACAAAGCCAAGAACATGTCTGATTCTTTGCTGAGAAGTTTAATGACCCCTCCACAAAAACAGAGCAGCTAAAATAGAGTATGAAAAATAGTAACCATGAGGTTTGGATTTTGTTTGTGTTCCTGGCTCCAGCTTTGTTCTCCTGCTATGTGCCTGTATGTGTGCCTGTACCTGGAGCAGATGCTGTGTAGATTTGATGAGTCAGGATCACCTTGGGAATATGGAGCCCATTTGAGAAAATGTGTGTGATAGTGCTTTGTAAATGAAACCTGTCTAAAGATGTGAAGGCTTTTGGCTGCTATTATGATGGCCTGAATGAATTGGTACCCCCTGCTGCCTTGGGAGACCTTGGTCTGGCCCCTGAGGTCTCCAAGGTAGGCTCCAGAGGCTTTGAATGCCAAGGGCATTGTGGTTTCTTCTGTTTTGTCAGACACCTGCGTAATGGGGCTGCTATTGCCCGCTGCAGCCAGCCCGAGATCAGCTGGTGGGGCTGGCGCAATGCTGATGATGAATACTTGGTCACGTCCATTGCCAAAGCCTGTGCCCTGGATCCTGGGACACGAGCCACTGGGGGCTCCCTCAGCACTGGGAATGATGCCAGTGAAGCATGTGACACTGACTTCGGTAAGGTGTAGGTGGTGCTGGCTCCCAGGCAGTCCCTTTCTTTGGCCTCAGAGCCTTCCAAGGTGTCCCCAGTGACAGAATGGGAAGAAAATGACAGCACACTGGGGACCTGGGTCCCTGCCTTTGAGGAGCCTGTGAGGTCTGAGGGGTCTCTACTTGGGCATTGCTCTCATCTGAGATGGTTATCACAGAACCATAATAACACTGGGCAGCTGGCTGACCCCAGATCTTCTCCCTGCTGTGTATTTAGATTCCTCTCTGACTGCGTGCTCTGGGGTGGAGAGTGCAGCAGCCCCTCAAAAGCTGCTGATCCTGGATGCAAGATCGTACACGGCGGCTGTGGCTAACCGGGCCAAGGGTGGAGGTTGTGAGTGTGAAGGTATTACTGTTACCAAATGTTTGAAGAAGCCTTAGAGCAGGTAGAGGGCAGATTGAGTACTTGAAAGACCCAAATAAAGCTGCTTGGAACCAGGACTCTGCCACTTACAAGCTATGATTATGCTTAAGTTGCTTCACCTCTCAAGTTTTATTTTCCCATTTATAAAATGGAGATGATATATACCTTGCAAACTTGGAATGAGAAGAGGTTGTATATATAAAATTCTGGCACAGAGCAGATACTGTTTATTGAAAATTTTCAATATATTGTCATTCTTAGTAGTTGTAGTTCTACCATTTGTTATTGATACAATTACTACTACTATATAGCACCAGAGTAACCAGAAATAAAATGTAATTCAGATTTCAAGAGTCTGTTCAGTTCCCATCCTGGAGTGCCTTCCAGGGAAGCTTCATTCTGATTGCCTGTTACCAGGACATGCTTTCATGTCTCACTCTCTTCTCTCACCTACAGAGTACTATCCCAACTGTGAGGTTGTCTTTATGGGAATGGCCAACATCCATGCCATCCGGAACAGTTTCCAGTACCTCCGGGCTGTGTGTAGCCAGATGCCAGATCCCAGCAAGTAGGTGTTTCCTGATGTGATTTCATCATTCTGCCAGTCTTATCCCTTATCTAGTACTTCTTATTCTTGGAGAATTTGATGGGGAGATGGGACATCTGAAGGTGTAAGGAGACCTCAGGGCTTGGGTAGAGTTGGTGGCAGTGGACCAGTTGCAAGGACACTTTTTCTACTTTTCAGCCAACGCTTTGGCACAGTCACAGGACATTGGATTCTTATGTCATTGTCCTACTCAAAAAATGCAGAGAACTGGAAAGAGAAGTGGCTAAATGTGCATGTGGTGCTTCCTAGTTTCTCTCTAAAGAAGCTCTTCTCTGCCTCAGAGCATGTCTCGTGTCTACCTTCCTGCTAGATATACCTTAGCAGAAAGGCCATGGCTTGGACCTCTTGGTTTCAGCCCTCACTGGAGACTTCATTGGGTGGAGCTAACTGGAGGTGGTAGCGAGATTGTTGTGGCCTCACTATCCTGAGTGACAGGCTTTATTTTTTGCTCTTGTGTAGTTGGTTGTCAGCACTGGAGAGTACCAAATGGCTGCAGCATTTGTCAGTGATGCTAAAAGCAGCTGTGCTGGTTGCTAATACAGTAGACCGCGAAGGCCGCCCTGTGCTTGTGCACTGCTCTGATGGCTGGGACCGCACACCGCAGATTGTAGCCCTGGCCAAAATACTACTGGACCCATATTACAGGACACTGGAGGTATTGAGAAGGGCTGGGTAGGGAAGAACAGGGGAAATGGTGGTGGAAGGATGGTTCTAGAACTGTCTTGGGAATCTCAATCCTCTTCCAGGTTCAGGCTTGTTCTTTGAACCTGCCAGCTCCTTACTTGGAACAGTCCCCTGGGGAGTAGCACACTTGCCTTTCCAAAGAAGCCCTTGTGCTGGACTGTTAACTTTTTGCAGGGCTTCCAAGTATTAGTGGAGTCTGACTGGCTGGATTTTGGGCACAAGTTTGGAGATCGCTGTGGCCACCAAGAGAATGCAGAAGACCAAAATGAGCAGTGCCCTGTGTTCCTCCAGTGGCTTGATTCTGTTCATCAGTTGCTTAAGCAATTCCCCTGCCTGTTTGAATTTAATGAAGCATTTCTGGTGAGTCCTAAAGCCTGTAACCAGGTGGGGGAAATGGTATCCTGAGGCACCTAAGTATGAGCTATCTCGGTCCTCTAGGTAAAACTGGTGCAGCACACATACTCCTGCCTCTATGGCACGTTCCTGGCGAACAACCCTTGTGAGCGAGAGAAGCGTAACATCTACAAGCGAACATGCTCTGTGTGGGCACTCCTGCGGGCTGGCAATAAGAACTTTCACAACTTCCTCTACACACCTGGCTCAGACATGGTAAGGCTACAAACCCTTTTCTGTAGGTAGAAGAGGCCAAGTCAGTTGGGAGAATAAAAGCCAAAGGGAAGGAAAAGGGGAACAGCATCCAAAACATTCATGTTGGGCCACTTCCCTAGGTCCTGCATCCTGTCTGTCATGTACGAGCCCTGCACCTCTGGACAGCTGTTTATCTGCCTGTGTCATCTCCATGCACACTTGGAGAGGAAAATATGGATCTTTACCTTTCTCCAGTGGCCCAGAGCCAGGAGTTCTCTGGCCGTTCTCTGGACAGGTGAGAAAAGCCCTTCATACTCTTTTCAAACTTACTAAGAAAGCAGTAACTGCTTCTATCTTGCCTAAATGTTATTCTTCTTTTTTCATGAGCTATTTAAAAGCAACTTCTTCAGTCAGTTAAGGGAGAAACTTGGCCTGAGACTTGTGGGTAGCTGGGGTACACTCTGTGTTTTCAAGGTCCTCTCTAAAGATAAGGTTGGTTACCTTCTTTCCTGAAGCTGCTATCATACCATGTGATAGATCCAAGCAGGGGAGAGGAGAATGAAAAAGAAAGGACTATTTCATGAAGGTTTGTGGGAATGGTGTTGCTTGTTTGTTCACTGATAAAAGGCATGGGGAACTTGCTATCTTTGTAGCAACCTTTGCTATGTTCAGCATTAGCTTCCAGAAGCATCTGACACTTGGGGAAGTGGGTCCCCAGCAGAGGTATGACCTTTATTCCTTCAGAAAAAGGCTGAAGTTTAGAGCAAGATATAAAATGAAAGTTATTTGAGGAGAAACGAGATGGGGACTGCTTAAATTATAAGAGTAGTCCATGTTCCTTATTTGAAAGGGTGGAGCAGGGGTTTTAATTCAGGCACAGTTGTGATCTCAGCTACTCAGAAGGGTAAAGCAGGAAGACCAAAATTTAAGGCTAGCCTGGGCAATTTAGCAAGACTCTGTCTCAGAAAATAAAAGGATTGAAGATGTAATTCTATGGTCTCTGAGATCAATTTCTAGTACCACAAACAAAACAAAACAAAAATATAAATATAGAAAAATGTAAAGTTTTTCCTGATCCTTGTCTCCAGGATGTGTACTGTGAAGGTTTTATTTTTTTTTTTGTTTTAGTACCAGGAATTGAACTCACAGCCCTGTGCTTGCCAGGCAAGCACTATGCCACTGAACTATATCCCTAACCCTACTGTGAATTTTTTGATAGATTCCCTTAGGTATTTCTTTGTATAACTGCACCCACATGCATACCTGAGGCCCCAGATAGAAGCTATCTCAGATCTTGAGGTAAAACTGGTGAAATACACATATTCCTGCCTCTATAACATATCTGTTTTTAAAACAAAAAAAATTTTTTTATATACCTTTTTTTCGGTGCCGGGGATTGAACTCACAGCTGCACGGTTACCAAGCAGGCACTTATGCCGCTGAGCTAAACCCCCGGCCCCTATATATACCATTTTGCAGATTTTCCCACTGGGTATCAGGCTATCATCCCATGACAACATATTTAATGTTACTTTATTGTTTTTATTATTTATTTATATTGTTATGTTTTGCTGAGGATCAAATCCAGGGCCTGATGCGTGTTAGGCAAGTATTCTACCACTGAGCTACATCCTCAGTCTTACTTTATTGCTTTTAGTGGTTGCATAGTGGTCCAAAATGAGAACTTACTGGTCAGTTAGGTAACTTCCTTTTTAAAAAACTATTGCAGGGAATGCTTTAGCAAACTGTCTATCTGTCAGTCTATCTTAAAAATAATGGTAAGCTTGGTGTGATAGCACACATCTGTAATTCTAGCACTCTGGGACACTGAAGTAGGAGAATGTCAAATTCAAGCATAGCCTGGGCAGCTTAGCAACTTAGTGAGACCCTGCCTCAAATTAACAATAAAAAAAGGACTGAGATGTAGTTCAGTGCAAAGGCCTTAGGCTTAATCCTCAGTACCCCCCCCCAAAAAAAAAACCCCCAAAAAACAAACAAAAAAAAAACTATGGTAAGAGACATATAATATTTACCATCTAAGACAGTGATGTTGAACTTTTTAGTTCAGTTATAACTAACAACCTACTGTGGCATGCATACCATAGATTTGCCGCTACTGACCTAAACCAATTTTAAATGTAGCTGAATGTATAACTCAGTAGTACAGCATGTACTTAGCATGTAAAGCAATATGCTCAATCCCCAGTACTCACCTACTTCCCAAAGAAAATATGATTCTGTCGAGTATCTTTGCTACATACATACACATATACAAATATATATCCTTGCATATATATATTTCCATTTGTGCTAATGTTTCTGCTAGATAAGTTCCTAGAAGCAAAAATGCTATGTTCAAAGGATATATATATTTCAAATTTCAGTATTTGTTTGTTGGCTGGAGTTTTTGAAAGTTAAAATGTAACATATTATTGGTTATTATAAAGGGCACCAAATATCCAACATTATAAATTTTTGGTTTTTGAGCTAAGTCCATAGTGAGGGAATAAGCTTCAGGAATTCTGTGATTTTCACTTTCCCTAAAGTGGGAAGAATCTTGAGTGTAGGCTCATAAAGTTACTTTTCCAGGGAGAGAGGCCATATCTTTTTATCAAATTTTCAATAAGCTGTGAACCACCAAATAATCATTGACCTACATCAATCTCTAATGTCATTTCAGTAAGTGTACTGTGTATAAAGTGCTTAGTACTGAACTTGGTTTTGTGGGATATACCAAAATAATCAAAGATACTGATCCTACTTTAAGGAGATTTTTTAAAACTACAAGATACAGGACAACTAGAAAACAGTTCTGTATTAGCATCTAGGTAAGTAGGAATATGCGTAGTTCAAAGCTGTTGGACAAAAGAGTTTTTTGTTTTTGTTGTTTGGTGTGGGGCTGGGGGTTTAACCAAGGGTTTCATGAACATTAGGCAAATACTCTATCACTGAACTATATTCCCAGCCCTTTTTTAAAAAAATTATTTTGAGACAGGGACTCACTAAGTTGCACAAACTGGCCTCAAACTTATGATCCTCCTGCTACCGCTTCCTGAGTAGCTGTGATTATAGGTAGGCACCACTGTGCACAGGTAGAAAGATACTTTTTTATAAGGCCCATTTAGATGTTTTACTCAGCAGATTTTCATGAAGGACCAGGCAGGAACCATGGTTTTTCTGTGTCCCACAGTGTAGCGAAGGACCTAGTAGGTGCTTTACTACATTTTTAAGTGGAAAATAAACGCACAGAATAAAGGAAGTTGTGAACTTGCTAATAAGGTTAGTCGAAAGTGGTCCAAAGGAACTGAATATTTGAGAAGTGTTTTTAAGAAAAAAAACCAAACAAACCTGAAGCTAGCAGGATTTGAGAAGGGAGTATTTCAAGGCATGGAAAGAAATACTGTATACAACAGGTTGTTGAGGGCTTTAAACATGACAGTAAAGAGTTTGTTTTGGTCTAGTTGTCAATAGTAAGTTGATGTAGGAAGTCATTGTGACCTGTTGACAATGGGGTTTTTAGAGAACTCTTATCAGTGAGTATAGTAGGTAAAGGCACAGAGACCAGTCAACACTGTTGCAATAGTTCAGATCTCAGGAGATGAGTCCTTCCTTAAAAAAGAGAAAAGATTATATTTAGAAATGCTGTAGAGAAATCTTGGGCAAAATCTGGACTTGGTTGAAAGTTGTAGGGTAGAATTGCAGAGTGAGGTGGACCCAATAACTCTTTGATATCAGTTACAGGTGCCAGTTTCTGAGCTTAGAACCTTGGAAACTATTTGTACTACCAGTAGACATTGGAAATTGAGAAGACAGCCAGTTTGAGGGAGAAAAAGGAATCACAGGGTAGTTGGCATTGAAATACTAGTCAATAGCACAGGGGAGATATAAGTAACTCAAGATGGAGAGTTAGATTGAGACAAGTGAGTGGTATAAAAACTTTGTTTTATTTTATTTTATTTTATTTAAAGAGAAAAAAAAACAGAAAGAGGATAGAAATAATACATAATTCCCCCCCCCAAAAAAAAAACCCAGTAAGAAATCACTAGTTGATAATTATGTATTTTCCTCTTAGAAGTAGTTGTTCAAGTTACCTAAGTAAGTAAAGCATACAAAGTGGACATTTAAACAGTGAGACTGCAAACAGTTCTGTTCACCTATCCAACAAAAACTTAATAAGATGGTTATCAATCTTACACACTTAAGCATACATGCAGTTATAGCCTTTATAATACTTTCTTTTCCTCTTTTTTTACAATAACTATAATCAATTCTTGTAAACTGTTTAGAAGTTCTACGCATGTATGAATCTCTACATGTATACCTATCCTTTCTGTATTAAAGGGAAAAACAAATAACAAGACAACAAAGCAAATTCCTAGAAAAACACGAAACGAAAAAGTCATATAGAACCACAATACTAGGTGATCTACAGTAGTTACTGTGATGTCTCTTGTTATTTTCAATAGAATTGTCTATATCATCAGGCATAGTATAATTGGACATAGCAGTACATAGCAATATTAATAAAAAAAAAACATTGGAGACATTATATGACTTCAAAAGCAGTTAATAATCCAACCAGAATGGGTATCCTGTTGAATCTTGTCATCTTCAGAGTAGTTGCCTCCACTTTCAGACTTGATACTATCAAGCACACCAGATTTGAATAAAATCAGTCAAGACAAAACAGTGATCTAATAAACCAGATTCAAATAAGATCAGTCATAGTAAGAAAGTGTAAGTAATACAGGGCTTCAGTTTAATAGGAAATTAAGGATAGTTACCATAGTATATCCTGCTTTTTTTGGGGTAGCTGGCTGTGCTTTCAAATCTAGTACAAATAGACAGACTGGAACAGAATAAAATCAAACTAAACAGAGCTATAAGAATACTGTGGCTTTTAAATCCTGATACACTATTAACAATGTCCTCTGCCTTCCTTTTTTAGACAATTCCTCCCCTTTCACTTTCTCAGGGTGCTTTGTACATTTCAGGTTTCACTAACTCCTTTACTTTTTAGATTAGGGGGGCAACCTGCTATCTACCTAAGTGGTTCTGAACATTTTTACCTCTGAGCTTGATCATGAGCTGTATTCCTTTACTTACTAAAGCCTCAAGATTTTTCTTCCTTAGAGCTGAGTAGTTCTGCACTGCACAAAAGTGTCATGGGTTTCCAACCTATCTGCAGCTGCTGGATGAGCTGTCCCTATTTCTCTTTGGTTCCCTGTCACATAGAGCATTGTTTTCTCACCTTTGACTTTCGGTTCATTAACCCTCTTTCAGGTTGATTGTATTTCCTATTCAGAGCATCTTGATGGACCCTGTCTCCTGATCTACTCTGCCTATGTTTCTTTTTGTTAGTGTATCCAGGCCATCTGTGTTAAGAGATTATAGCCAATATTCTCTGCCTCACCTCTGCTATGCTATTCTTCTGTCATTGTTGTTTACTTTTCTCCTTCATTCCACTGTCTGCCCCATTCATTGAGACCTTTCTGCCATTGTTCCTGGAATCCTGGTGGTTTTCTTCTCTTCTCTAAAATGTCCTTCAGTATTTTTTGTAGGGTTGGACTGGTGGTCACAGACTCTCCCAGTTCCTCTTTGTCATGGAAACATCTTGTTTCTCCATTAATTTTGAGTGATAGTTTTGCAGGGTACATCAATCTGGGTTGGAGGTTATTTTCTTTCAGGGCTTGGAATATTTCTCTCCAAGCTCTTCTTGATTTGATAGTTTGTGTTGAGAAGTTTGTTGTGATTTTGATGGGTTTTCCTTTATAGGTGATCTGTTTCTTTTCTCTGACTGCTTTTAATATTCTGTTCTTATGATGAATTTCTGGGATCTTGGTTATTATATGTCTGGGTATAAATCTGTTTTGGTTGTAGCTGGCTGGAGTTCTATATGCCTCATATATCTGAATATCATTTCCTTTTCCTATGCTTGGGAAGTTTTCCTTAATTATTTCTGTGAGTAGCCTTTTTATTTCATTTGTATTTGCCCCTGCTTCTTCGCTCATGTTTTTTATTATTAAGCTATAGATTCTTTTGTCATCTTCTAGCCTTTGTATTGTTACTTCCTGGTTCCTTGTTATTTTTAAGAGATCTTTTCTTTCGTGATCACACATTGCAAATCTATCTTAAGGTTTTGAAAGTCTGTCTTTAGTTTCTGTCAAGAAATTTTGCCAGTTTTCAATGGAGTTTTTAATTACCTGGTATTCTCTTTGGATGTTTCATGTATTCTAGATTTGTTTATATTCTTCATCAAAGGTTTCTCTCCTTTTTCTGGGTTCCTCCATTTTTCCATCTGTGTCTTCTGGAGAGGTGCTTAGCGTTTCTTTTTTTTTTTTTTTTTTTTTTTTACTGGCTCTGGGATGGAACTCACAACCTCACATTTATAGAGTGGGGCCTTAGCCAACTGAGCTAAAGCAGGGAGCACAGCTTAGCATTTCTTTTATTGATCTTTTTATATCTTGCTTCACTTGAGTTAGAATTTCAGATTTAAGTTCGTCGATGAGGTCATGGAAGTATTTCTTTATGTCTGATGAGGCCATGTCCGACATTGCATGTTTGCTGCCCTTGATCTCTTCTGTATTTATCTCTCCTGGACTTATTTTTCCTGGGTCAGCAGCTGAAGGCTTTTTCTTGTTTCTTTATCTTGTCATGTTTCTGGTTTCTTTCAGACCGGTGTATGGTTGAGGTCTTAGGTCCTTTCCATATTGCTTATGGTTTTTCTGAAGCATACTGGCTAGGGGATTGCTGCCCTCTCCAGTTTGCTGTTGATCTGTGAGGTGCACGCAAGGGCGATGTGGGCTGGCCCCTCTCCTCAGAGCCAGTCAGCTGGTGAGTGCCTTCAGCACGTTAGTCTGTGCCCTGTGGATGTCACAGGTTCGGAACAGTTTCGTCCCTGGCTATTGGGTCCTGATCAGGGGCATGACCCAGCCCAAGCAGATCCCACCAGTCCACTTTGGGCCAGGAGCAGCCGACTAATGCCACCGCAGTTGCTAGTTCAGGCCTGTCCTACCTAAATCCAATATGTCATCTAGCTGGTCACCCGCTCTGCGGGACCCAGTTTCCAGCACTCACCACGGGTCAGTGCAGCTCACCTTGCTGGTTCCGCTCCCTATTGTGGTGCCTCCTCCCACCAAGGATTTCAGGCTTACCAATCCCCGATCTTGGCAGGATCACGACCCCAGCTTAATCTTGAGTTGCCCGACTCTTAAGACGTGCCCAGCACAGTGTGGGACTGAGTTTTTTTTTTTTCTTTCTTTCTTTTTCTTTTTCTTCAGTTTCTTCCTGGATCATGAGAATCCCTCTCCTTTCATCTGGTCTTCTCCATGGTGTTAAATTCTAGCATCTGAGTTGTTTTTCTCAGAGAGGCTGTCTATCATGCTACCTATCAATCCACCATCTTTTTCAGACCCCTGGTATACAGATTTTAAAGGAAATCTCTGTAACAAGCAACTTGTTTTTTTTTGGGGGGGGGGCAGTACTAGGAATCAAACTCACAGCCTTGCACTTAGGAATCAACTGTGGGGGTTGGCAGGCTGCTGCTATATGGATCTAGCTGTTCCTCCATATAGTTGAAAGTTTCCATGATAAAAATAAGTAAAACAAGAAAAGAAAGAAAAAAATCCACTGTAGTACTTTAAAAACAAAAAAGTCTGATGTGGCTCAGTGGTAGAGTATTTGCCTAGCCTGTGGGAGACCCTGAGTTTAATCTCCGGCACTGCAAAAGCAAAGCAAACTGAACCAGACAAAGCAACCACTACCACCAAAATACGTGGCTTAGTCTTCATTCTTGGCTATTCTCATTTGGTGGGTTTTGGATCCTAGAAGCTCCTGATGTTTACTAGTGATTGAACCCTGCTATTCTTTTCCATTTAGTTGCCAGCTACCAGTGGGCACTTGATGTTAGTTAGATTTTAAGCTCATTCATTTTATTTCTCAAATTATTTTTCTGGTTCTGTGCTAAATGCTAAGGATTCAAGTAACATACTTCTGGGCTCAAGGTACTTAAAAGTAAGAGCAATAATGTGCTGTACAAAACACTAAGCAATGTACTTTGACCTGGATGATTTTATTTAATCCTCACAATGGCTTTATGTGATAGATACTTTAACTTTCCACAGATGAGGAACTGAAGTTAAGGTCACACAATTGAAAAGTTGCCAACTGGGATTTGAGTTCTGGCTATGAGACTCTAGAGACTGTAACCAGAACCACTGCCTTCCTGGGATTTCCTGTCATTAAAAAAAATCATTGCCAGTCATGGTGGCACATACCTGTAATCTCAGCACTCAGGAGGCTGAGGCAGGAGGATTACTGTGAGTTCAGGCCAGCCTGAGGGTACACAGTGAGTTCAAGGCTACCCTAAACTACATAGTGAGACCCTGTCTCACAAAAACCAACCCCCTACTCAAAAAAAGTAAAAATCAAACATAAAAATATATGTGGAACATTTATTACAATAAAATTTCAAAAACCAAGTACTTAAACTCTGCCTTTAGGGGATTTTTCAGTTTGGGTTGAACTGACTGAGTCATTAGAGAAGAGGAGGTTAGTCAGTGAAGTCTGTCTTGTTTTTTGGTGAATTTTCCTGACTTCTTATTGCTCTAAGGACTTTGAACTGTTTTAGAGAATAGGGTAGAGCCACCTAGAGTGGTGCATGCCTATAATCTCAGTACTTCAAGAGGCTGAGGCAAGAAGATCATGAGTTTGAGTCCTGCATGGGCAACTTAGTGAGATCCTATTCGAGAATAAAATATAAAAGGGCTAGGGAGGTAGCTAAGTGAAGATCCTGGGCTCAAACCCTTATATTAAAAAAAAAAAATCAGGATGGTTATTCTTAAAAATGTCTGCTAGGTGTGAGGCTCAGGTGCAGACCTAGCTGGAATGATGGATTTAGAAAGCATCAGTATAGCAGGTAGTTGCAGTTATGGGAGTGGTTGAGATTGCCCAGGGAAATTATGTAGGTTGAGAACTGACAAAAACTGAGCACAGATCTTGAGTTCTTGAGAATAAGGTCTATGTCTTCTGCTTTTTGAAAAGTAGACATTTAATAAACATTGGTTGTAATCTTAAATGTCATTGATATATAAATACTGTTTTGGTTTGGTTTTCTTGCATTAAGCTACATACTCAGCCCTTTTAAAAATGTTTTTTGAGATAGGATCTTGCTAAATTGCTGGTTTCAGACTGGTTTCAAATTCATAATCCTCCTGACTCAGCCTCCTGAGTAGCTGGGAGTATAGGCATGTGCCACCAGGCCCAGCTAAATGCTAGTTTTGATACTGCTTTAATCATGACCTGATTTTGCATATTGTAGGTAACTCCCATTTTTCCTTTCTTCTTTCCTTCCTTCCCTCCTTCCTTTTCTTTTCTCTTTTTTTTTTTTTTGAGACAAGGTCTCACTATTCAGTTCAGGCTAGCCTTGAACTCACTTTGTAGCCCAGGCTGGTCTCAAACTTGAAATGATCCTCCTGCTTCAGCCTCCCAAGTGCTAGGATTACAGGCATGCACTACCACACCTGGCTTAAACTCCCATTTTCTAACCTTGAGGTTTTATTTGTCATTCTAGGTTACCCAAAACCAGATCCATGGATGACCTTCTTTCTGCCTGTGATATAAGCAGCCCCCTGACTCGAACATCCAGTGACCCTAACCTGAATAACCACTGTCAAGAGGTCAGAGTTGGCCTGGAGCCGTGGCACAACAATCCTGAAAACTCAGAGACAGCTTTCATGGACTCTGGGGTAGGGGGTCCTCAGCAGACTGTGGGAGAAATGGGCCTTTCTTCCTCTCTGCCCAGCAGCCAGAAAGATGACTTGAGCAATAAGCCCTTCAAGAGTCACAAAAACTGTTCTCTAAATTATAAGCTGCTTAATACTGCTGCACCCCAGGAAATGAAAGGCAACACCTCTGATCCTGAAATCAAAGTCCTGGAACAGACTAAGACACCAGCTCCAGATCTTTCTGCCCAGGATGAGCTGGGTAGGACTTTTGATGGCTCAGGGGAGCCACCTGAACATTGTCCTGAAGTAGAAGCTGTGAGTGTACTTTCTAAGGTTGTTTCCAGCAAGTGTGATGGAATCGGTGATCTTCCTGAGTCTTCCCAGGACTCCCTTATGGGTGCCCCCCAGCAAACCCAGGTAGACTCTGTGCTGGATATGCCCCCTAGATGTGCTCTGGACTGTAGTCTGGGCACCCTTTGCAATGCACCGAGTGTTGCCTGCCAAATTCCTCTGGAACCAAGTGCTGACTTTCTCAGCCAAGACCCCCCAGGGTGTACGCCAGGTGTCTCCCACCAGGAACAGCCCAGTTCTGTGCCAGATCTGATCCACAGGGAGGAAGATAGTAGCACAAAAGGAAGTCATAGAAATGGGCAGTTACTAGAAAAACCTCGCTTTGGGAAAATACCATTGGAATTAGCCCGAAAGCCAGTTTCTCAGAGCCAAATTAGTGAGTTCTCTTTTTTGGGGTCCAACTGGGACAGCTTCCAAGGGATGGTGACTTCATTTCCGAGTGGGGAGAATACCCCTAGGCGGCTGGTTTCCTATGGCTGTTGTACTAAGCGGTTAAACAGTAAGCAGATGCGGGCCACAGGACCCTGCTTTGGGGCCCAGTGGGCTCAGAGAGAAGGTGTGAAATCACCTCTCTGCTCTAATCATTCCAATGGACACTGTACTGGCCCAGGAGGAAAAAATCGGATATGGTCATCTGGTCATCCAAAGCAAGTTTCCAGCACAAAGCCTGTTTCACTGAGCTGCCCTTCTCCAGTGCCTCCTCTTTATTTGGATGATGATGGACTCCCCTTTCCCACGGATGTAATCCAGCATAGATTACGGCAGATTGAAGCAGGATACAAGCAAGAGGTAGAGCAACTCCGTCGACAGGTGCGTGAGCTTCAGATGAGGCTGGATATCCGTCACTGCTGTGCCCCTCCAGCAGAGCCTCCCATGGACTATGAGGATGATTTTGTAAGTATTCTCCAACTGCCTTCCATGCATGTATTCTATCCATCCAGCCTTTATCCATTCGTTGGGTACTTGCTCTGTGCCACTGAGTTAGATGCTTGGGCTCTAGGATGAAAGTCAAACAATTAGAATGATGTTCTGAGTGTTAAATAGGGGAGGCTGTAGTACACTGAGAAGTCAAGGAAAACTTTCTTGAGAAGATAGTGCTTGAGCTGAGTGCTGAAGAATGTGGTGTTTAGCTATGTAGACAGAGAAAGCAAAACACCATTTGCAGAAGCACTGAGACACTAGATACTCCAGTGGCATGGCTTAAAGAAGTGGATGTATGTGGGTGTATGTGTGTCTGCACAGATATACTTGTGCTGAGACTATGAAAGAAAGTTGGATCAAGTAATGGGAAGTGACACTAGAGAACTAGGTGGTGATTGAAAAGGGTTTTACCTTTAGATTTTACCTTTAAGGCAGTGAAATTTTAAACTAGTGAGAGAAATGATTAGATTTGTATTTTAAGAAACCTATTCTACCGACAGGGTAGAATTTTGATGAGGCATTTGAGGCACAGCCTGGGAGGCTGGTTAGGACATTTGGAATAATCCAGGTGAGAGGTGATGAGGACTGTGCAGTCTTTACTGTTTTGGGCTACCTCAAGTTCTGGCACTGCAGTCCCAGGGGAGCTTCTAGGAGCCATCTTCTCCCTGATAAGAGCTTGGTATCTATAGATACACACTTCCCCTCCTTCCGTAAAGGGCATTCCTAGTTCTGTGCTGGTGGAATGGTCAAGGCTAACAACTTCTCTTGATTTAGGGTGATGCTTTAAATAGAAATCAGCCAACTTTTTTTTTTTAAGGATAAATAGTAAATATTTTAGGTTGTATGAGCCTGTGGTCTATGTCATAACTATTTATTCTGTCCTTTGTAGGACAAAAACAAGCTGGCTTTGGCATATGGGCCATAGTTTGTCAATGCCTAGTTTAAATATGACAAGAGCAGCAGTCTTTCCGTGTGTAGCATATTGGTTAACAGCATGGCTCTGAAACCAGGATACTAGGTTTAAATCCCAGCTGTACACTTAAATCTCTTACTTTATCTGTGGTTTAGTTTCCTTATTTATAAAATGGGGATAATAGTAAATACCCTAGGACTGTTTTTTGAGGAATTAAATCAGTTCATGCATTTAAAACACTTAGAACAGTGCCTGACACACAGTAAACAATAAGTGGCAGTAGTAATGAGGATAGTGCTGATATCTTTGCCTTTTCTTCAGACATGTTTGAAAGAATCAGATGGCAGTGATACAGAGGATTTTGGCTCTGATCACAGTGAAGACTGCCTGTCAGAAGCAAGCTGGGAACCTGTTGATAAGAAGGAAACTGAGGTATGTGTGCTGGGTACTCATGGGGAACAGAAAATTTATCATATGACATGCTCTCCTCCAGATGAGTGACATTGTTGTAGGCAAGTAGTGTGGCCAAGTCATAAAGACTGGCCTTGTCATTGTTTTCCTGTGCTACTTTCCTCGTTGCAGTGTTGCTTTTCTACTTTCTTAACATGGACCTGGAATTTTTCCTTTCTATTAGGTGACTCGCTGGGTTCCAGATCATATGGCATCACACTGCTATAACTGTGACTGTGAATTCTGGTTGGCCAAACGAAGACACCACTGCAGGTAGGATGTTTTTGTGACTTATAAAGTTGTGCAGTACATATATATAAACCTAAATTGAATGAATCTGTCTAAAAATGAAGGCATCCTTATAGGTACTATTTGTGTTTGCCCCCATCTTTCTTTTCATTTATTCATAGAGAGCCTTTTGACTCATGCATTCTCAGTTATTTGGCATTTCTGGTGAACTCTTTCTTCTTTGTGCTTTGGCAGAAATTGTGGGAATGTATTTTGTGCTGGATGCTGCCACCTGAAGCTGCCCATTCCTGATCAACAACTGTATGACCCAGTTCTTGTCTGTAACTCATGCTACGAACACATTCAAGTGTCTCGTGCCAGGGAACTCATGAGCCAACATCTGAAGAAACCTATTGCGACAGCTTCCAGTTGAATGCCGGAGGAGATGACCTGTCCAATTTTAGCAGGTTTGAAGGGAGGATCTACTTCAGGTGTAGTGTGGAAGTTTCCTTGGTGTGGCTCATGAAATCACAGAGCTCAAAGATACTGTCTTGAGAAATCCTCCTTGGTACTATGAGACTGGAGACTGGAGCAGAGGAATTTCAATTTGGCAGAGGTCCTCTACTGAAGGGACCCTTACCTTGGGTAATGATCCTGATCCAGACCTAGAGTCAGGGACCTTAATGTTGAGTTGGTGAATTCTTTCTCGTGAAGGGTCACAAGATGATGACTTTATAGATACTGCCTGGTGCAAAGTGCCCAAACAGCAATAGAAAGACATATGTGTAACCAAACTGCAAGTGATAACCAGACCCATCTCTCCACCTTGAAAAAAGCAGATTCTACTATACAAGATAGGAATTCCTATCCTATTTGAGATGAACTCTATTCTGTACCTCTGTGCTCTGTGTCTGTGCATGAAGGCTCAGTCTTTAGAGGCACTCCCTCTAGTTGCATTAGTACTTTCTGTGAAGTTTGGCTTAAGGATTGGTTTGGCAAGTGAAGGTTTCAATGTATTTTTCACTTGGCTCATGAGCCAGCATCAGTGAATATTCAGTTTAGAGGGGACAGTTCTAGGGAGTGAGACATTTTTGGGAACAAAGGAAAACTCTGCTGATGTTTAATCATGGCAAAAATCAGTTCTTTTGAGCTGTGAAGGCATTTGCTTCTTCACTCTGTGAAGGTAGCTCTTGAGGTATGCACTGTGAAGAATGAGAAGGGAAAAGCAAAAATTATCCTTGTGAAATATCTGCTGATTGTGCCCTACCCTTTGCGCCTGACTTTTCCTAGTTGTCCTGGTGCTAACACAGGAGCTACACCTTGATCCTCTCCTGGCATGAAAATAAAACAAAGGTTTTTATTGTTCCATTGCCCACTTCTCCCATGTTGTCTTTCCCTTGGCTGCTGCCTCCTCTGGGTCACACAGCTTCTTATCCTGAACACTTGACACCTTGAGGGTAGAATTTAGTGTTTGGTTTTTACCTCCTAGAATATGCTGTTTGGTATGTGAGGGTTTCAGTACAAATGCTGCTGTCTATTTCTGTGCACTTAACAATGGAACCCAAACAGAAGAGAAAAGCCTTGATACCAAAATTGGGAGATAAAATGTGTCCATTTGGACCAAATGTATTTTATGTTTTGATTTTTTCATCTTAATATGTACCAGTGGCACTTAACCAAAAGATACAGTGATATAGTGATATAGCCATGTTCTGTGGTTGGGACAGATACAGTCTCTTTGGCCTATCATGAAACCACTAGAATTTCCTTTGTATAATTTGCTTAATCATTGGTGTAGAAAAAGTAAATTACATTTAGATGTATCCTGTTTCAAAGCTATGGTAGTTGTTGTTCTCACTTCTACTTTCATATTGCTTTCTAGAAAAAATGATTCTAAAATAACTAAAATCTGCACTTAAAACAAGAATTGTTATTTGTCCTGATCTTTTATTCAGTCCTTACAGAGAAGCATCTGTGCTTCTTTTATACTTGCCATGGATGTAACCTAAAAAGTTTTGGCATATTTAGGTCAGCCTAGCAGAATTTTTTTTTTTTTAAATGGAGCTGAATAATGGAGATTTTGTGTCTGAGAAATTCCTGAGAGATCATTGAAAAAATAACAATCTATTCCTTGTCTCTGATACATAAAATTCTTTTAAGCATTTTCTCAATTATTAAAACTTACTGCCAGTTGCAAGTGGCTTTTTAATTAACTTGATTTACATTGCACTTCACTCTGCCTGTTTTCAGGGGGGTGGGTTGTAAGATTGGTGACATGCAGAGACTGTATCTGTCTACTTTGTGTGGCTGTTTTGAGGGACTGTCCTATCAGAATAAACTGCATGGCCTTGGAGAGAGACTCTGGGCTCTTGGCTCAGATAGGCTCATCAAATACTCCTTTCAGAGCTGTTGTGGGTGTAAGTGACCTAATGTGGCCAAAAATCCAAACTGTGCAGTTGCGTTGTGACAAACATGCAATGTGCTGTAAAAACTCAATACGGTTTAAATAAAATCTCTATATTAGTGCTGCTTTGTTGGGTCTTTTTATTTTAGTTTCTGTGAAAACATAATACTCACTGTTCTTCTATCCATAAGAAAAACTTACATTTCTTTCTGACAGTTTCTGTTTTTAAAATGGACTTCTCTGTTTATCAGCACAGCTGTATTTATTGACTGGGTAGGGATTTATTCTTATGGATTCAGTAGAATTCTATCCATCTCCAGTGAGATTCCCCTTTTGTGTCTGAAATGTCACCAGTAGCAGGTTGAGGAAGCACACAAAATTGTACTTGAATTGTGTTTCTCTTTTGCCAGACAGCTCAGTGCTTATCTAACCTCGAATCAACTGTGTTAAGCAAAACATTGGCCTGAATGAATATATTTTTAAAGATACAAAATGCTACTGTCTAAAATGAATTCATTGATTAAGAATATTGTATCTCTACCTCCTCATTTTGATTTGGAGAGACCAGCAATACGATTTGGCCCTTTGTTCGCAGGAAGGACTTTGTGTCGCTGACGCAGCCTTCTGCATTCTGAATGCCACACGCTGGCTGTGTGCTTAACTGAGCTTCTTTCTTTGCAGGACTTAGAACTCCCTGGTGGGCAGCACTCCTCTTTCCGAAGCAGATTGTGCGGGGGACATGGAGGGAATGCGCCTCGTCCCTATGGTGTCGCGTGACCGCGGCAGCCTAGGGCAGCGCGTGGCGGGAACTCGAGGCCCCATTGGCCGTGCTGAGGCCGCCGCGGGGTCTCTGCGCCAACGGTCTCAGGCTGCGGCGGCGCTGGCAGGAGGGGGCAGGGCGAAGCGAAGGCCGGGGTGGGGGGAATCGAGAACGGGGTGGGACAGGGAGCCAGGCTCGGCGGGGCGAGGCCCAGGGCCGCGCAGGGGCGATGGAGGAGGCGCTGCTCTCCACCCCCATCAACCCCAACAACTTCCCTGCCAAGCTGTGGCGGCTGGTGAACAGCCCCCGGTACCGCTCGATCCGCTGGGACGGCCGCGGCGAGGGGCTGCTCATCGACCAGCCGCTCTTCGAGGCCGAGCTCCTCAGCCCTCCGAGCCCGGGGGCAGGGGCTGGTGCCGGGGTCGGCGGTGTCGGAGCTGCGGGGGCCGAACCCGAGCTCTTCAAAACCACCAACTTCACCAGCTTCATCCGCCAGCTCAACCTCTATGGCTTCCGCAAGGTGGTGCTGGGCGGGCCGGGGCCGGGGCCAGGACCCGGGGGGCCGGCGGGCGACGGGCCGCTGCACCACTTCCACAGCCCCCACTTCCGCCGGGACCAGCCGCAGCTACTTGTGCACCTCAAGAGGCTCACGAGCGCCAACAAGGCCAAGCTGGCGGCGGGCCTGGAGGTGCCCTGCCGGCCGCCCAACCGCTTCCAGCGGCTGCTCATCACGTCAGCCACCGCCTCGGCCTCCGCCACAGCTTCCGCCTCCACCTCCCCGCTGCAGCACCAGGAGTCGCCGCCTCAGCCTGCCGGCCCCCGGCGGGACCCGCAAGGTGAGTCACACCGTGCGTCAGGGCTGTGGGGCCTAACCTGCCTTCAGGGCACCAGGGAGCAACGGCCACCCCACTCTAGAGGGCAAGAAGGGACCCGTCCACCTTGGAGGTGCCCAGCGGTGTTGGAGAGCCTCTGCGCCGTGCTCCAGGAGACTGCAGTGGTCAGGTCACCTTCATCGACCCCGCAGGCACCAGCACCCCGGGCCCTCAGTGCTTCCTTAAATGGCTTCCTAAGCATTTAGCCCTTTCTGTGTGCTCCAGCAACAAAAGGGACTCTGCTTTAGGTTCTCCTTCCATCCTTCCCCAAGGGTTGACACTCTCAGTTTGAACGCTAGTGTTGGAATTGTGACAGCTAGAACCCCGAGAGTTTACCTGCTTCTAAAACTCCACATAGTCACTTAACTTCCTGAGGCCCACTCTTTACACTATGAACCTCGAGGACAAGTGGGTCTTTGTTGAAGCACTGGATCTGAGGGAAACTCAAAGGGCCTCCTTGCTCCAGCAAGAAGAACTCTACAGATTAGAGCCGGAAGGAACAAAGTCACAGCTAAGAAAACTTAGGACATTATACCATCCAAGGGAACCTGGAAAAAGTACCTTGAATGAAAGCTTGTCCTTGAAGAAACATAATACCTTCCACTTATTGGGATATTTAAGAAATCTTGCCAGAAGTGTTATGATAACTGTATTTAAGGCTCTAAGTAATATATAGAATGATAAACATTGCTACGGGCAGAAATACAATAAATGGTTTTTAAGGCATTGTTCCATTTGGAATTAACTAAACATCTGTTTCAGCTAATAAGAGCTTGACATTTATGGTATGTTGTTAGATAGATACAAGACAGGAATGGTTTTTTTTGTAGCTGTCAAGTTCTGTTCCAAAAGAATTTTACACATATACAGCCTTTAGATTTTTCACTATTGTGTATGGTCTTTCAGCACTGAAAAAAAAAATGTATAAATCTATAGTGAGTAAAAGCTCAGAAATTTTCTTGATAGTGAGTTATTTTATGGTCTTGGTTTCTGGTCCTCTTTTTACTCTTCCACAAAGGTGAGGGTGACAATACTATTTTTTTTTTATTAATTATGTTTATTGGTACGTTTTAAGTATTCATAATGATCACATTCATCATAGGGAATTTGTATCTAGATTCTTTTTTTCCCATCTCCCTACTTTCCCTTCAACCTCCCTTCTCATTTACAAAAGTTTCTTTGTTTAAACAATCCATGGTATAAAGCACTATACCAAAACATCAACATGATATAGTAATGAGAATTCATTCTTCACCCTTTGACCAGGAGAGTAGTAGAAACATTTCCAGCATGTTAACATGGGTTTAACATAAATCTGGAAGTTAGGCATGGTGGTACATACCTGTAATCCCAGCACTCAGAAAGTTGAGATAGAAAAACTTCAAGTTTGTGGCCAACCTGGGATACATGGCATGCTGGAGGCCAGCCTGGACTGTGTATCAAAACCCTCTCTGGAAACACAAGCACACAAAAGAAAGAGAAAACAAAACAAAATCCAGGTTATTTTTGCATTATGAAAAAAATTTAAACATACAAATAACCCTATGTTCAATTTAAGTTAGGCCCATTAAAGGACTACATTTTATGTGTGGTTTAGAAGACAAAGGTCTAAGAGTTCTATTAACAAGCTGGTAAAATAGCAGTGCCTTAGGAATGTTCTAAAGGAATTCTAGAGGAATAGTAAGTCGCTTCCAGGTGATGGCCATTGATTTTGGTGGGGAAAGACAGACACAATACTGTGGTATAATTTGGCAGAATTTCTTGAAGTGATACCCCTCCAACATATCTCCTCCCCTCAGGTTTGGCCTCTAGAAGGCAAACAAGACTGGAAATACATTCTTGGGACAAATGAGATCACCCACTTCAAACAAGGAAACATACTATTTCATAAAAACCAACTCCTGCTTACTCTTCTGTGTTCTTTGATCTCCTTTTTTCCTATTTAAACCCAGCTGTATCTTAGGAATAGAGAACATTTTAATTGGAGAAATACAAAGGCTATCTACAGTCTGATTTTATCCATTTAGAGTTCACTTGGTCATTTTTTTATCATTATCATTATTATTATTTTTTTACACAGTGTCTCACTATGTAGTCCAGACTGACTTTGAACTTACAGTGAGCCACCTGCTTCAGCCTTCCACATGCTTGGATTACAGGCATCTGCCACCACGCCCAGCTTGGTCATCATTATAGAGATTGTTGAAAAACATAAATTTAATTCATACTTTTTCAATATAGGTAACAAGCCAATTCATATGTGACTAGGTAATTTTTACGCATTTTCTGTTTTTGCCGTTCTACCTGTTGGCCTGTGCAGGAGGACACAGGTGTGGATTGTTGATGCTATCAGCTTGGTTCACTAGGGAGTTGTGTTACGGATTTAGGTGAAAAGTAATTCATTACACATTTAAGAATATTGGTACAACTTTGTTTTCATTCTGTGTTCTAAGTTCTTAGTGCTCCTTTTTTTCCACATCTAATTTTTATTTGCTTGAAGCTTGGCTTGATGTATGTCTGACCACACAGCTGCTTACTGATTTCCATTTTGTTTTCTGTGTTCTACTTCAGTTTGTGGTTTGAACATTCCTGTTTTGCAGTAGAATCCTATATTTTAGAACCTAGTTCTTTTATTTAGATCCATTGAGTTAACTGTCCTGTTCATCTTTCAACAATATTCATGAGAAAAAATGTGAAAAATTCCATGTTTTTTTTTTTTTAGTCTCCTTTTAAAATTTTGTTTGTAGTGGCAATTTGTTTTTCAATATTTGTCGAAACATTCTAAAAATAAGTAGCAAAGTCTGGGAAGTAGATAATCTCTCTTTTTGCTCAGGTTCAACTGACAAGTTTTAGGATTCTGTCCTGGGAATTAACTATCTTCATTTTCATAAAAGGAATAAAATCTTTTAGAAACAGAAATCCATTCTTCCCTGTGTTTCTAGGATTCTGGATTGAGATGTTGCCAACCGCATTTTAAAGATATTTTAGAGACATATAGATGATGTTCTACAAGCTGGTCAGAATAGAGCCCCATGAGGTAATCCTTAACAGAAGAATAAATAAGAATAGAACATGTTTTAGTTCTTTATTTTTAAAAAATTTAAAGGGATACCCTTCTAATCCTGACAATAATATTATCAGTGTCTAAAATAGATAGTTGATTACTACTCAGAGTTTATCATAATAGTTATATTTTAATTAAAATTAAAATTAGAATTTGAGAAATCAAGGTAGAGAATTTCTAGTTGTGTCAGGTATTGACATTCACTTTATCCTAGAAGAGGTCAGAATAACTAGTAAGATACTGCATACTGAAGGCAATTTTTTAGTACATAAAGTATCCAAGGGGAAATCAAGTGGAGGACAGTTTGAGACATTCAGAAACTTTTTTTGAAGAGTAAGTTTCTTTAGGAAAACAAAGAGTTGTCAGTGGTGAGTTCAGTGTATATGTATCTGGAATTGCTAGACAGATAGCACCACAAAAATTATATTTTGTACTTTAAAGGAAAAAAGAAAAGTCATTTCTAAGAGATCTATCATTTGAACACATTCAGTCTTCTGATACAAGGTTTTTTTTTCCCCATTGGATAAAGGCCTCTTGATTTTCAGGGCTCCAGAATTTGTGTTGTTTAATATGTGTGCATATATTTGTTTAGTATTTAGTATTAGTATTTAGTTGGTATTAATATTTTATTATTTTTAAAAAATCATAAATGAATTATTTTATCCTTCTCACTAGTATGTGTTTGCAGTACATGATGATTACACTTATTGTAGGGAGCTGTTACATGTATATAGTTCTTTTTTCTCATCCCCTTCACCTCCCCTTCCTCCTCCTTCAAACTCTTGGTCCCTTTCGCATTCACAAAAATTCTGTTTTTTCCTTAAATTCTTTCCCCCCTTTCCCCTCCCCCTTCCATGTCTTGATTCCATTTCCATTTGAAAAAGATCTCTCTACTTCCTGTTTATCTTCTATTTTGTGCTTTCTGTCTCTGTCTCTCTGTTTTTAGTTTCTCACTAAAACTAAATACCTAAGAATGCCTCAGATTTATCTTTCTTTATGACAAGAGTATGACCTCATTGTGTATAAATACTACATTTTCTTTATCAATTTATCTTTTGATTGGCATATGGGCCATTTCCAAGATTTGGCTATTATAAACTGTGCTGCTATAAACAACAGTATGCATGTATCATTGTAATATGAGGTCTTTAACTCTTGGGAAGATACCTAGAAAGGAAATAGTTGGGATATGGAATTTCTATTTTTAGTTTTTTGAGGAATCTCCACACTGATTTCCAATGTGATTACATTCCTACCAAAACTGTAGAAGGATTCCTCCCACCAAACCCCATCCTACAATTATTCTTTGATTTCTTGATTCTGGTAGCCATTTTTTCTGGAGTAAAATAGTATTTCGGTGTTTTTTTAAATTTGCATTTTCCTAATGATCAATGATATTGAACTTTTTTTCATATATTTATTGGATGTTTTATACTTCTTAGCAGTGTGACTGTTCATTTTGGCTGCCCAGTTTTTTGTTTTGTTTTGTTTTTGTGCTGGGAATCGAACTCAGGACCTTGCATTTGTCAGCCTGTACCACTGAGCTATATCTCTGGCCCTGGCTGCCCAGTTTTTGATTGGGTCTTTTATTTTGAGGAATCTGATTTTTTTTTTTTTATTTGTTGTATGTTCTAGATGTTAGTCCTCTGAGGAATAGCTGGAAAAATGTTTTCCCATTCCATAGGTTGTATCTTCACTCTTGGTTGTTTCCTTTGGTGTGCAGGAGTTTTTTATTTTGATATGATCTCATTTGTTGATCCTTGGTATTGGTTCTTGCTTAATGCTTTATTCTTTATGGAAATAAAGCACCAAAGAAAGAAAATGAGAGCTGTGTAACATGTTGGTTTATTTGGAAAAATAGAAATTTGAGTGCCAAATTTCAACATTTAGGTTAGTAGTTGAGTAGCACATAAATTAAATTTTCCCTTTGTTTTACAGATTAGTTTAATAAAATAAATAGAAGGAATTTGTGAACCTCATAATTTAATACAAAAAACTCTTCTTAGGAATAAATTAGCTAGCTTTGTTTATATAAAAAATATCATCATCTATAAGTTTAGCCTGCAACATTTATATTATTCCTTTTCTCATTGTCCTTTCTATTCCTTGTCTATCTTTTTTTCTTTTCTTTTTTTTTTTTTTTCCTTTTTAGGTAAGGGAAAGCAAATATCTGTGTCATGTATCTGAACCTGGATATGTGGATTTTTTTTTTTTTTTGAGACAAAGTCTTACTGCATAATTTAGGCTAGCCTTCAGTTTGCTGTGTAGCCTAGGCTGCCCTTGAATTCTCAGTGATCCTCCTGCCTCAGCCTCCCAAGTGCTGGAATTATAGGCATGTTCGACAACACATTACTGGATATATGAATTTTTAACAAACTCTTCCAGTGATTCAGATGTTAACCCAGGTTTTGAAAACTACTGCTATCTGGGAAGGGTCAGTACTAGAAATACTTTAAAGAACCTTAAGGAAAATGGTTGATTGACTTACGGGGTGAAGAAACAAAGTCATACTTTTTAATCCTGACTTTTCTACAAAGATTTGTTCTTCTAGACAAAATATTTTTTTAATTGGAAGCAAAAAAAATTACATTTCTTTTTGGCTTGTGTTATATATATTATGTATATAGTGTATATGATACATACATTTTTTCTAGTACTGGGATTGAACCCAGGGCCTTTTCTCTAAGCTATATCTCCAGCCCTTTTTTATTTTTTGAGAAAAGATCTTAACTGTCTTATTAAGTTTCCCAGGCTGAACTTAAACTTTCTATTTTCATGCCTCAGCTTCCCAGAATACTAGGATTACAGATTTGCACCATGACACCCAGCTCTGTATTGTAATTCTTATTTTTACGTATTTATTCTTTATGTATATTGCAGGGTTTCTATTCTGCTTATTATTAAAATGTTTAAATGGTTTGAAAGAATGTATGAAAAGCTAGGAAGTAGCTAACACACTGGAAAAATCAGGGTCAGTCAATTGAGGTGAAAGGCAGGAAGGCTAGATCATCTGTAAAAAAGGCTTTTAATGTTGAATATTTAACCTTTGATTTCCTGTTAGTATTTGGTCACTTTATCTCTATGACAGTCAAATAGAGAACCAAACAAAAGTTTACTTGATTAATCTTTTATGTGCAATCTCATATCCTAGATTCTGAACTTATTTTTACCAGAAGTAAACTTTTGTTTTGTTAAAAGTAGCTTATAGGTCAACTGTAGTTTTTTATCTTTGGTTTGCTACGTCTGGTGGTATAATATTAATAAATGTGCTTTTTCTCTTTTATGCAGGACCAGTGGCTGTAGGACAGTTTCACCGATCATTCCGACGAGATAGTTTGTCTCCTTATTCCTATGTATCAACTTCATCCCACAACCACAGTACTTTCCCTCTGAAAGGTTTAGATCGGACCCCGATTCCTCCTAGAACATGGCAGAACTCCCTTGGGATGCACCCTGGACAAGTGGAGACGTCTCCAACGTTTTCAGATAAGGGAGTTCCATTTCCTGTACTGCAGAGGTTTCCAACTGAAGTTACCTACACACTGCAACCCAGTGCCACATCTGTGCACGTTCAACAAGGTCCTCAAACAATGATCAGCTCCTCCCAAAAATATAGTAACTACACACCCTCAGGACAGTTCTCCCAAGCCTACTATCCAACAGGTATGAGAAATCGAAGTTCACTGGTTTCTATTAGGGTAGTTAATAATAGCATTTATATTTTTTAATCTTTTAAAATATCTTTTTATATTTTTTATTTTGTTCTGTTTTTGCATGTATATTTTAAATTTTAATCTCTGTGGGCTTAAAAAATAGGAATATGCACTCATATCAAAGATTTCTTAGTAGGACACATTTTTAAACAATATATAAAATTTTGTTATATTCTTAAAGATTATAAAGGTATATGTTTTTAGTGAAATCTTTGTAACCTCAAAATGTGTTCTAGTTTTGAATTTAAGATTTAATACCCTGAGCAAGGTGTGGTGGCACACACCTATAATCCCAGCACTCAGGAGGCTGAGGCAGGATTGTTATGAGTTCGAGACCAGCCTGGGTTACAAAGTAAGCTCAAGGCCAGCCTGAACTGCACAATAAGACCCTGTCTCAAAGAGGCAGAAAACAAAACAAAACAAAACTTAGTTCCCTGGAAACTTATTTTAACTCTGCTGTTGGTGCAGTGTTTATTTTGTTTGTTTTTAACAATATTTTAAATGTATTACATATTTTTATATTTTAATTTTATAGGTGAGGTTAACTCATAATGAAATCATTTTAGTATCTCAATTAAGTTTAATGAAGAAGCATACAGTCCAAAAATTAAATTCTTTACTAAAAGGTGGTAAATCCTGGAATTTCTGCGATGTTTAGATTATACACCTAATAAATGGGGAGTAACAGAAGGAGAAACTGAGAATGACAACTGACTGGTAGTTCAACTAACCATGCTGAGGTCATGCTGGTAGATCCCAAGCTATTAACTGGAACTCCTTATGATAATGACTATTTGTTTTGTGTGTCAGAAAGAAAATGTGTTTTCTTGATGGGTTTTTGCAAGATAATCTTACTATCTCATTCAAAGTGTTTTGTACTTTTGGGCTGGGGTTTTAGCTCAAGTGGCAGAAGTGTCTGTCTTAAAAGTGCACGGTCATGAGTTCAATCCCTGGTACCAAAAAACAAAAAACAGTGTTTTGTACTTTGCAGAAATACCATAGCAGTGTTACATGTTGTTTCATCACAAATTGTACTTTGCACAGAATGAGAAATGGGCCAATAGAAGGGTCAAAGCTTTCAGAAAAGACAGAATAGAAAACATTCTTTTGCCTTATGAATTAGAAATCTGGAAAATCTATTAATTTTCTCTCAAATTAAAACAATTTGTTGCCACATAAAAGCTATAAATCTGATGCCTATTTTATTTGTAATGAGCTTACTATTTTCTAGCATTTAACATCAAATTGTATATTTTTATTTATTGGCTTATGACAGTCTACCCAAATATAGAAGCAAAAAAGATTGCTGTGTTTTTTCTAAAACTTTTAACTTTAATGATATTATGATAACACAACCAGAACTTAAATTAGACTAAGTTCTTTATATTTTTTAGTCTTTATATTTTTAGAGCTGCTACTCTTTCAATGGATAACGGGAACATTATATGTATGGAGCAAAAATGATTTAGTACTAGTAGTCATTTTACCTATTAAAAGAAAGAAAGGTTTACCATCTTATGTAGGGAATGGTTGAGGCCTAATATCTCTCCAGATATTTCTTTGAAGAAAAAAAAATATGTGCAGTCTTTAAAAAGAGACAGCTAATTTCATGCTTATAAATTATGTATTATATCTTTTTTTTTCTTTATAGGGAATTGAACCCAGGGTCTTTGTACTGAGCTATGTGACCACCCTAAACCTTTTTAAAACATGAGATAGCATCTAGTTAAATTACTCAGCATGAGTTTGAATTTATGATCCTCTTTTCTAAGCCAATTGAGTGCTGGGATTATAGGTGTGCACCACCACACCTTGCTCATGTTTATAAGAAATATATCTTGAAAATAACAACAAATAGGGTCACATTTTTATTATTGGAGCATTTAATTCAGTATTTTATTTTATTTTTTAAAATAGTGTCTTGCTGTTTTGCCCAAATTGACCTTGAATGTGCAATTCTTCTCCCTTAGCCTCCTTAGTTGCTGGGATTACAGGCATGTCCTGCCATGCCTAGCTCTAATCCAGTATTTTTATTATTTTTATCTTGGCTGCATTCCATGTATGCGTGGGGTGAAGTGAGGAGAGGGATTGACTCTTATACTTGTTTTACATTCCTTAGCCCAAATAGATGATTCTCCCACTAATAAGTGTTTCCCTTTCCTTTCCTTTTATAAAACTGCTGAAGTCTCAGTAACTTTTAGGTAGTTGAAATTTGGAGGGATTGTATAAGGAGATAGAGAAATGTGCTGTGATCTTCCAATCAGAAATTTGAAGGTATTTTCCTATGGAAATAGCAGATACAGAGGCTAGGCATTATATTACTATCATCTTTACAAATGGTCTGTATGTTGTTTTTATGGGAAAATGTATTCCAAGTTCTAAGTAATCCTTGTAGAATCTCTAAATTCTAAGTATTCTGAGTTTTATGAAAACCACTTCTATGTGTCATTCACTAGAAAATGCTCCAACTAATAATTTGTTAAATTGCTATGATTTTGAATTTGTTACTGAAAAATATTTTACCTTCGTTGGAAGCTTATAAAGTGAAAATTGTCTGGCCGGGTACACGTGGTGGCACATGCCTGTAATTCCAGCACTTGCAAAGACTGAGGCAAGAGGATCATCACTGAGGGTTTAAGGCCAGTCTGGGCTTCATAGTGAGTTCAAGGCCAGCTGAACTGAAGTGCATAGCAAAACCCTGTCTCCAAAAAAGAAAATCCCTGCCAAGTGCTGGAATTACAAGGATGCACCACCATGCTTGACTCTTCTGTTTTTTAAATTTATATTTTGTCCCTTTTTTAATAGGGATAATTGGCTGTAAATTTTCTGAGATTAGGAGAATGAAAAATGTCATGAGTTCACTATGACTTCTAATACAGTCTTTCTGTGATATAAAATTGTCAAAATTGCTTTGAACATTCTGATTTTTTTTTTTTTTGGTAGTATTAGGATTGAAGCCAGGTCCTTCATGCTCAGCTATATCCTCAGTCTTTTTTTATTTTTATTTGGAGACAGGGTCTCACTGAATTGCCCAGGTAGGGTTTGAATTTGGGATTCTCCTACCTCAGCTTCTTGAGTGCTGAGATTACAGGGGTGTGCCACCATGCCTGCCTCATTCTGAAATATTAATATAAATAAGAAAATTTATTGTTAAATATAAAAGACTTGCTATGGAAAAAAGTGCAATAAAAATACTGTACAAATACTTAAGTTCTCCAGTTATGGGTGAAGGAAACAAAAAGTTAAGAGCAAAAACTGAACCAATATTTAATGAGTATCTATTTATGAACAGCATTATAAATGACTTTCCTAGAGTTAAAAAGGATATTGCTCTCAGAGGCAAGATAATAATCAGTCTTAAGTTCATCTAAGTCATAATAAAAGGACTAATTTTGGAATAGTGATCATATTTCTGTCCTTTCAAAGTGAACTATGGGATGATGTTTGGATCAGATTTTAATAAAAAATGGCACCCAACTTCATTAAAAAATTAGTTGTGTTAAAAATAAACTTGGACTTGGTCTTCAAATAGTATAACCAGTGAATTTTGAATTTTGTAATATTTAATACATTCTTAATTTCTCTAGTAAAGCCAGACTATGGAGACTAATAAATTGCTATCATACTGACTCATAAAATGACTCATCAGAATATCCTTGTCCTTCTTTGAAGTGTCCGTTTTCCTTGTCTACCTTGTTTACATTTTTCTATTCTGATCTCTCCTTCAAAGGTAAAATATCATTTTATTCAGTATTTGGTTTTTTGTTTTTTTTTTTTTAGTTTTGCCCTATCCTAGAGCAATTTCTTCCTCTGATGTTAATTTCTCATCTATGATTTAATTTTCTTCTTTTACTAAGAAGTCCTTCATTTTAGACTTTACTTTTTATGTATATTTGAACATACATAAACTTCACACATACTTATTCACATAGAAGGTCCTATAGTCAGGAATTTTGAGAATTTTTTTCAGCATTGAAGACTGAACCCAGGACCTATGTACTGAGTTTTTTTTTTTTTCAATTTTGAGACAAGGTCTCACTAAGATGCTGAATTTCTCAAACTGAACTAAAATTTTGAGATCCTTCTGCCTGAGCCACCAGAATGCTG
The DNA here is from genome assembly GCA_004027455.1 of Hydrochoerus hydrochaeris. Taxonomy (NCBI): domain Eukaryota; kingdom Metazoa; phylum Chordata; class Mammalia; order Rodentia; family Hydrochaeridae; genus Hydrochoerus; species Hydrochoerus hydrochaeris. The sequence goes on along the minus strand of PVLA01002004.1, from coordinate 197,480 downwards.
GGATTACATGTGTGTTATCACCACAGTCCTAGAGTATTTCTTTCCTTTGTCTGTAATGCTGAGTTGACTCAAAATCTGTTTTCTTTTCAAAGTTCCATTTTAAACTCCCAAGTGGTGATTATCAAATTATATCTTATATACTTATATAGCAATCAGTATGATCAAATACTGTTGTAAGTACTTTTCAAATATTTATTCACTTAATCCTCATAATAACCTTATCAAATAGGTAGTGCAGTTATCCTCATTTTTTTATAGATGGCAGGACTGAGGCACAGCTTTTAACCAGTAGACTGGGAAAGAAGTCCAAGCAGTCTGATTCAAGGGTACATTCTTTTGGCCACTGTCATAGTTTTTGTGTGTGTGTTGTGATGGGGGGGAAGATGTCCTATTCTTTGAGAGAATCTTTTGGCTCATATGTCCACCAGAGTTGGTTATTCTCAGTTAGAGCAGACAATCTGGACACCACAGGAGCGATGCACTGTTGTATAGTCCTGGTGGCATTAGGACTGCTCTGAGTTGACTCACTCTGTCCAAACAGGAATATATTTGAATGGCTGGCATGAGAGGTCTAGTCTGGGGGCTCTGGAAAGTGGGGTTACCTCTTAATTTGTTTTTATATTCTCTATACCTAGTAGATCTTGCATATAAGGGGCCTCTCTTGAATGGGATGGGCTTTGTAGTCAATCATTTAATGTGACCTTCGCTGATTATTTCATGTCACTTAGCCTAAATTTCCTTTTCTATAAAGTAGCAATAATAGTTTGGGTCTGAAACTAAATGAATTAATGTGTACATACCAAGTTTATAAAATTTGAAACAGTATTTGCATTTAAAGTATAAAATGTTTAAAAGTTGTCTTAAATAAACCTATATATTAACACTTTAAAAAGTAAGTAATTTATAAGAATATAGACCAGGGTACACATGATGTTTGGTTATTTTTTCCTTTTTTTTTTTTTTGTTGTACCAGGGATCGAACTCACAACCTCGTGCTTGTCAGGCAGGCACTTAAGCCACTGAGTTAAATCCTGGGCCCACATGATGTTTTTATTTTTCATTGAAAAACATATTCTCTAATTTAAAATTTTTCCTGAACCAACTTTTGGGCAAAAAGGTTTGCAAACTCAGGGCCTTGTACATACTAGGCAAGCCTTCTACCACTAAGCTATACTCCAGCCAAGTACATTTAAATTCTAAAGGTTTGACTTGATGCCTGCTGTGGTGGTGTGTACTTATAACCCCAGACCTTGGGAGGCTGAGGCAGGAGGATCATGAGTTTAAGGCCAGCTTGGGCTCCATAATGAGTTCAAGGCCAACCTGAATCCTGTCTCAAAAAAAAAAAAAGTTTGACCTTTAGGTTTCTGATTCTCATAATGAGACACACACACACACACACAAAATGTAGACTTATGGGGTTATAAAAGTTTTCCAGGGCCGTGGTGCTCAGGCAGCCTGTTTCTCTGAAGAGACCTAACTTTGTACTTAGGAAAAAGGGCTTGCCAACAGGAACTTTTTTACTTGGCAGAATAAACAAATGTACAGTCAGATTTAACTCTTTTTATTAAAGCATGTATGTAACATAAAACTTACCATTTTAACTATTTTCCATACCATTAAATATATTTGCCACCAGTTGCTATACATTTCTAAAACTTTTTCCATCTTCCTTATCTGAAACTCTCTAAAATTTCTTTTTTTTTGTTAGTTTTATCGATACCAGGGATCAAACTCACAACCATGCACTTGCAAGGCAGGCACTTATGCCGCTGAGCTAAACCCCCAGCCCCTATCTGAAACACTCTACCTGTGAAACACTAACTCCTCATTCTATTTTGAGCCGGGTATGGTGGTGCCTGCCTGTAATTCCAGTGCTTGGGAGGTTGAGGCAGAAGGATTATGATGAGTTCAAAGCCAGTGTGGGCTTTATAGTGATTCAAGGCCAGCCTGCACTACACAGTGAAACTCTGCCTCAAAAAACCAAACAACAACAACAAAAATCCATTGACTACTTTCTGTCTCTATGAATATGCTACTCTACATACCTCATATTAGTGGCATTGTGTAATATTTAATATATAAATGTACATCTTAACCATTTTTAAATGCATGATTTGTTGGCATAATTACACTGACAGTATTGTATAACCATCACCATTGTTTGAAAAACTTTTATCACCCAGGTGAAACTACCCATTGAGCAATGGCTTCCCATTCTTCCTTCCTCCCAAACCCTGGTAATCACTAAACTACTTTCTGTCTACTAATTTGACTAATTGAGAAACTTATTTTGAAATAAAATGTACTGTTTCTTTTGAGCATTTATATTTTGAGGTATTTTTCACTGTTGACGCTATTATCCTGGAGTAGATTCAAACTGAAAATATTTCAGTTAAATATTTAAAAGCTTCCATAGAATAAAGTCTACAAACTTGTTTGCCTCATCTATAGTGACAGTAATAATTTTTAATACTTTGGACTTTTTTATTATTTAGAAAAGTTCTTAAAATGTTGAAAACTAAGTGTATACCTGTAAAACCAGCTACTTGGGAGGCTGAAGCAGGAAGAGTGCAATTTTGAGGCCATCTTGGGAAACGTACTGAGATCTTGTCTCAAAATTTTAAAATTTCTTGAAAGAGCTGAGGATATAGCTTAATGGTATGGTGCTTGCCTAACATGCATGAAGTTCAGGTTTAATCCCCAGTATGACTACCATCAAAAAAATTGTATTTCTAACCTGAAGTGGATTTCTGTTCATTATTTATACCTTTTCCTTTTACATGCAGTTTAATGCCGTAAAGTGAATACTGCCTTCACAAAGATACTTAAAGATCTCTTTTTCCTTTTTCAGTGTTGGGAATGCAATGCAAGGGTATTCTACCACTGAGCTACATTTCCATCCCTTTTTCTTAAATTTTTAGAGGCAGGGGCTCACTGAGTTGCCTCGGCTCACCTCTTCCTGCTTTCACCCTCCCATGTAGCTGTGATAATGGGCACATGCTACTACAGCCTGAATTAAAAGATCATTTGCAGATAAATGCATTTTAAGACACAGTGATAAACTCAGTATGTAAATATTAGTGCTTTCACAATGTACAGTAGGTTAATTTTTCATATACTAATAAGCACATAGTTTGATCTGTATATGTAGATTTTTCTATTCATAAATTTACTAATAACTTGCTTTGTTCTATTTTCATGTGTGTACAAAGTAGGATTGCACTGGTAAAGAAATGACTATTGAGGAATATTTTGGGCCTTTGATCTATTAAAGTTCTGTTTTTCTTCATAAAGGTACCTTTCAACTTTTCATATATTAGTGAATGCTTTAAAGAATATTAAATGTTTCACTGTTTTCTTACAAAGTCAGCTGTCTTATATATTAACATATTCTTTGTTCTTTTAGCTTACTTATCCAAAATTTTTACTTTAATATCTTTACAGCTTAAAAATGTGTATCTAATAGAATCAGCACATTGAAATATCAGAAAAATAACTATAAGCCTTTCAGTGGTTTGTGATTGAGCACTGTTTCTCTACCTACAGTGATGGAATGATACCTGTGGCACTTGACTGCCACTAGGGGGCTAGGTTTTCCTTACTTGCTATCGCTCTGGAAAAAATGCTCTTCGTTTTTTTTCAGTTTTGGCACACCCCCACTTGGTGTTTAGTTGTTTGGATTCAATTTATTTTCTGGGATATTTATGTTTTCAAATATCTTAGAAGGTTGGGGATGTAGTTCGTAACAGAGCACTTGCCTAGCATGTGCAAGGCCCGTTTAATCCTCAGCACAACACAACACAACAAAACAAAACGAACAGACAAGACAGAAAAATCAAAAAACAAAAACCCTTGGGAAGCCAAATTCAAATAACATTTAATTGTATATTTGAATAACTTCCAAAAGATCAAGTGTAGGACCTGTTTGCCTAATCTGTGTTGTAAGTGACAATTTGAATTCTATGTGACAATTAGTAATACTGTATATGTTTTTTTAAATCACTAAAATTGGGCAGAGGAAGTAAAAAGAATTAAGATGTGTTATGTGTGTATGTACCAAATCCCTGTCATGAATCATTATATAATGTAAATGTACTAATAAAAATAAATCCTAAAAAAATCACTAAAATTATTAAAAACCATGTTGTTCAGAGAACCTCAACCCTTATATTTATATCTGAACTAGAATTCTATTTAAAATTTTTCTATGTGAAAAATTCAATAAGTTACACATATGTGTAAAAATAATTTTTTTTGGAGACAGTGTCTCACTGTGTAGTCCAGGCTGGCCTTGAACTCATGGCAAACCTCCTGCCTCAGCCTCCTGAATGCTGGGATTATAGGTGTGCACTACCACACCCATCTATAAATATTTATTTTAGAAACCAGTAGTCAATAATGGAAAACATTTCAGTTAATTTTTATAATCTTTAAGCTAATTTACTTTCAAAGAGATTATAATTTTATTAGTGCACTCCAAATATAAAAATTGTGGACTCCTTTAAAGATATTCAGCAAGTGGAATTCTAGTAAAATCAAAACGCTACATTTCAGAAAAAAAGGAAATACTGTGTATAAAGAGTGTGTGCTTTTGGAGTTTAATTTACTGGCTCTGACACTATCAGCTTTGTGAGTTTTGGGAAATTAATATATCTGAGTTTGAGGTTACTTCTTCTATAAAGTTACTTCATCTGTTGTATTGAGTTGATTCGTGTAAATCGTCTATCATTGTGCCTGCAGAGTGCTAGATGCTCAGTACCTGTTATCCTAGGTGTGCTATTATAACTGATTTTCATTTGTATTGGAGAGTCTCAGAGAGACTAAGTTTATTAAAACTGCATCTGTAGCTGGGTGTGGTGGCGCATGCCTATAATCACAGCATTTAGGAGGCTGAGGCAGGAGTATCATTATGAGTTTCAGGCAAGTGTGAGCTGGACTGCATCTGTCTTTTTTTGGGTTGGGGGGTAACCAGGGATTGAACTCATGACCTTGTGCTTACCAGGCAAGCACTTAACTCACTGAGCTAAATTCTGACCTTTTGCATCTGTAAATATAACTATTCATGCTGTCCTACCTGTAAATAGAAAGTTTGGAAAATGTATTTTTGGGTTCATTTCCCACAAGCACCAGAAAAAAACTATTTCTTTACTTGAAAAAACAACTGGTAATATTTATTGCTTGCTTAACTGCTATTACTATTCTAAGTACTTCATGGCTTTAGGATCCACAGACCTAACCACTTGTCTAAATGGCTAAAATATTTTTTGCATCTGTTTATTCCAGGTGCATTATTTAATGGTAGGAATATTGAAAAGATATTTTGTAATTAGTCTTCTAACTCCTCCTCCCCATAGTTGTTACTGCTCAAAAGAATTGAACCATTTAGGAATGTCAAATATATCCTGATACTTTCAGTAAAATGAAATTACTTTCAGTAACAATAAATGTTTGGTTATAAAGGTAACACAATGTTTAGGTATAAAGAAACTACTTATGAAAGCATACACGACCATTTTAAAGTTACTATATGACCATGTAATTTTGTTGAAAAATAGCATTAGTTTAACTAAATCTAATTTGTTTTGACACGTAAAGGAAGTTTTCCTTTGGGCTTCTTTCCATGTTGAAAGAAGGCAGTGCTTTGAATGCTATAGGGGTTTCTTTGGTTAGTGGCTTATCACTGTTTGAATTTGTTCCAGCTGTGCTACAGTGCTGCTCTCCTTCTACCCATATGGATGCTCTAAGTAGTTGTGTCACTCCCACTGCCTCTTCCTATGCACACTGCAACTACTTCCAGGTATGATTATGGGCTAACTCTGCGTCCTGTACAGTTGCACAATTTCAAAGTATAATTTATGTTAATGAGTAACCAGAGATAAAATGTGAATCATGGGCTTAGTTTTCTTAGTTCTAATTTGCGGGGAGGGGTGGGTATTACTAGGAATTGAACTCAGAACCTCACATTTGCCAGGCAGGTGCTATGCAACTGAGCTAAATCCCTGGTAGTGTTAGTTTTCTTTTTTTTTTTTTTGTACCAGGAATTAAACTCAGAGCATTGTGCTTGCCAGGGGCAGGTGTTGTGTCGCTGAGACCCTCAGTTCTAATTAAAAGGAGTAGCATTATGAATGATGTCTGAGTATAATTTTAGGTTAGCATTGTCCAATATAGTAGCCATTGCCCACATGTGACATTTTAAATTTAATTTAAAATTAAATGAAATTTTAAAGCAAGCGTGGTAGCACACACCTGTATTCCCAGTACTTGGGAGGCTGAGGCAAGGAGGATTGCTGAGTTGGAGGCTAGCATGAACTACATAGAGAGTTCAAGGTCAGTCTAAACTACAAAGCGAGTGAATGCCTGTCTCATACCACCCCCAATAAATAAATTAATGAAATTTTAACGTTCATTATTAGTCACACTAGTCAATTTCAAGGGTTCAGTGGTCTCATATGGCTAATGGCTACCAAATTGTACAGTGTAGAAATAGAACGTGTCCATCATAGCTGAAAGTTATTTTATACAGTGCTGTTCTAGACTTTCCCATGGTGAGATGAATACAAGATAAATTCTAAAAGTATATATGTCACCAAATAACAGATTCTCTAAGATGGTACAGATCATTGGACTTTTTTTAAAGAGGAAAAAAATGTTGTCAAAAGTAAGGAAATTTAAGTCTGGTCCCATTCAGTCTTAGCCTGCATGTTATAAACATTGTACTTCAGGTATCTTGTCATTATTTTTTCAGAAATAATTGCTCTAAGTGTTTTATATTACTATTTTTAGATTTTTTGGGAGGACAGCGTCTTGCTAAGTAGTGTAGGCTGATCTTAAACTCATAGTGATCTTCCTGCCTCAGGCTCTCAAGTGCTGGGATTATAGGCCTGTGCCACCATACCTAGTTTATATTGCTATTTTTATGGTAAGGATAAATGCCATGCTTTATACTGTAATTGCTAGATTGGGTATGTGTATCTGGCTTGGATTATCCTCTAAATCAGTGCCAGTGAACCTTTTAGAGCGTTCATTGAAATTGATAGCAGATTGCTGCAGGCTTGTGATAGGTTTGCTATCATTGAATCTGAGATAGTTTCAGTCTTGAGGTATAAGATTGTGTGTGTGTGTGTGTGTGTGTGTGTGTGTGTGTTGTTGGGAATCAAATCCAAGGCCTCTAACATTGTAGACAAGTGCTCTACCACTGAGCTACATCCTCAGCCAAAGAGAATATTTTATGGATGACATTAAATTGCTCAAAAGAACACTCTTAAACTAGGTATGGTGGTACACACCTGTAATCCCAGCATTTGGGAAGCTGAGGCAAGAGAATTGCCACAAGTTTGAGGCCGTCCTATACTACATAGTGAGTTCAGTGAGACCCTGTCTCAAAAAACAAAAACAAACAAATAAGAACACCCCTGCTTTTTAAAAAGAGAATATACGCAGGAAGTAGACAATAGGACTGTTTTTTGAAGTAGATTAATTAAGAGAATTTAGTTGGCCGTTTTTCATTGCCAGCACCATCAAGTATCATATCCTAGTCAGTTCATTTTCACTGGAAGGATGTACCTACCCCACAATTAGATGTTCTTGTTTGTAGATCCAGATACTCTCTCCCTTGTATTTATTATACTAGAGACATTCTGACAATATTTATATCTTGATTATGTTGTATTTTAAATATGCCATTCAAACATTTTTACTATAAAGACAGTATATGTTCATTTTTTGGAGAATATACATGAGACATAAAAATTTAAAAATGAGAAGAGGGGCCAGGGATATAGCTCAGTGGCACAAGTGCCTGCTTGGCAAGCATGAGGTGGTGAGTTTGATCCCAGTACCAATAAATAAAATAAAAAAAAAATGGGAAGATGATATTTCAGATTCCATTCTAAAAATCAGTGTAGTGTCATTACATTATAGGTATTGTTGAGGTATTACATGAAGGGTCATTGTATTATTGTGGTTAAAGCAAAAAACCTAGCATCAGGCAAGGTAGCACGTCAGTCTCATAATCTGAAGATCCTGAGTTAGAATCAGGCAAACCTAAGCTTGAAAGCTGTCTCTGTCAGTTACTTTAATGCCACTTTGAGTGAATTAAGAAGTTTCTCTGAACCTCCTTTTTATCATTTAAAAGTAGAAATGATCATATTTCATAAGGCTCTTGTAAGGATTAAAAGAAGTAATGTATATAAAGCTCTTTGCATGTGCTTGTCACATAGAGCTCGATAAATGGTGCTATTAGCTATAATAAATAGATACTTATACTATTTGAATTTACGTTACTTTTTGGCATTAGTTACTTAAAACTCATTGGCATATTTGTAATATGTTTGATAATATCAAGTCATTGTATGGTTTATTTGATCATCATTTTTCTGTATTTTAAGTTATAATCTGATATATTGAGTGCCTACTTTGTGCAAAGCACTGCCATATGTATAAAACAATATCGCTTAAAGATACAAATCTAAAAGTGATGGCTATTCTAATCTATTGCTTTGGAGTTTTTTGTTTGTTTGTTTTGTTTTGGTACTGGGGATTGAACTCACAACCTTGTGCTTACCAAGCAAGCACTTGAACCGCTGAGCTAAATCCCTGGCCCTGCTTTTGGGTTTTTTGTTTGTTTTGTTTTTTGTTTTTTGAGAAAGAGTCTCACTATGTAGTGCAGGCTGGCCTTGAACTTGCTTATGTAGCCCAGATTGGCCTTGAGTTCAGGGTGATCCTCCTGCCTCAGCCTCCCAACTTATTGCTTTGTTTTAAAAAATAACCAAGGGACATTTGCTATTCCATCCATTTTTTTCCCAGATCATTTGGAACAAAGTATCATCAGTACCTCCCCCTGAATCTCTAGAAAGATTGGTAAATTTGTGAGCATCCTGTTTTTGAAAGTTCCTTACTGCATTCCTAAAACAGTATGATAAATGAAAGTGATGTTTTTATCTATAAGTCTTTTTGGAAAACTTTGGAATACAGATATTCTATTAGCAAGTAGGTATTTGAGTACAGTAACCTTTTTGGTTTTATATACTCCTGAGAATTAGTGATCCGCTTCAGTACTAAACCTAACCTAGGCTGGGGATATACCTCAATAGCATAAGTGCCTTCCTGGCAAGCACAAGGTCATGAGTTTGATTTCCAATAGTGAAAAAAAATAAACTTAATCTAGTGGTTGATACAGAATTGGTGCTAAATGTAAAGCTAATAGTACATTTGAAGCTACCATTACTAAAAAGTAGATTAGTTTTCATATTTTCTTAGTAAGCTTTAGGTTTAGTCATTTATGTTTAGCATTCATCTGCCTAAATGTTGTTGCTTTCCTCCTTAATGTCATATTTGATTTTCTATCCAAACAGTCCTATTTTTTCTTTTCCCAGAATCCTCCAATGCAGTCCTCCTATCCAGTTGAATTTCTGCCTTCTAATTGGCCTTGCAGTGCTACTGATGAAAATAAAAAGACAGAAGTAAACCTAGAGGCTGTCTTTCAGATAGTAGATGAGTTGCATTCTTCCCCTAAATTGGAAATGGTAAAGGTGGAGCCTGTTGAGAATCAGTGCCCTACATCTCAGTCTAACAGAGGCCAACATATCCTAGCTAATTCAAACAGCAGCAATCCATCTTCCACAAGTCAGGCTAGCCAGCTGGAGCCACTTACACCTGTAGGCTCCGATATTACGTCTTTTGTGGTTGGATCAGATCAAGCAATTGCCTGCTCTCTACCGCAGTCACCTGAGTACATCTATACCATCCACACAGCCCAGCCTGTGGAAAACAGCACAATGCAGGAATCTACAGCCATCCAACAAGCTCATGGCAAACTGAAGGAGCAGCTAAGCCATAATGCATCTTCATCTTCAGTAGTATTTATGCAAGAAGGACTACCATTTTGCACACATCAGGTAAGGATGTGAAGAACAATCCTAATAATGCTCAAAGTGAGTGGCTCTTTGAGTGGAGAGTTTGTCTAGATTTTACTTGAGTGTAATTCTAGTTCACTGTGTTTTCCAAAAAGGTTGTGTCCCAGAGGTTTTGTGCAAAAGATTCAAAAGAAGTTGCTGAAACCCCCACACATTCTTTCATTGTGCTATAATCTGAAGTGAACCTCTGGAAATACCAACCGATAGAGCATTGTGGTGTAAATCTTATTTTCAAGTTAAAAGCATCCCTTGAATTTTGCTTCCTAAATTCATTGGGCTGGTGTAGATATGCCTGACTGTTATTCCACTACCAGAAGGTGTGGTTTGTTTGACAGATAATATGAGGACTTTCCTAGACATTTGTAGATGGAGGTAAGATATGATTCAAAGTCTTTCCTTATGTTTTTTTATAGCACCACTGAATTCTAGTAGTGAGCATACTGTGTTCAAATTTCTGACTTGTACTTGTATTTGTTTGACTCTAGGTTGAGGAAACTATTTAGAAGGTAGAAGCTAATTTCTTTATTCCTGTTAGTATATGACCAGAAAAGGAATAAACTTTGATTCTAAATAATTAGTAAGAATTAGTACATCCAAATTAAAATTACTTTGTTTGAATTAGAGCAGAGGTTCATTTTGTCTTGGTTTGGTTTTTGAGTCAGGGTTTCACTATATAGTCCAGGTTGGCCTTGAATTCACTATGTAGCCTGGACTGGTCTCAAACGCAGGGCAAACCTCTCCAGATTGCAGGCGTGCACCTCCAGTACAGTAAGGTTCTTAATATCTTTTGACTGGCTTTTGTTTTGTTTTTGGCAGCCTTTTAAATTTTAATTTTAAATCTAAATGTCTTAAGATTTCTATCAACCTGTCATTTTTGAGCCTATTGAGATCTGGCATATTATTTTAAGATGATAATGGAAATTCAGGTACAAAAGATAGGCTCCTTATATTTTAAATAAGCCTATAGAAAGAAAATAAAATTTCTTTGTTCTTTTATAATCATATCTGAAATATTGAAGTTCATATCTTAAAATTATATCCAGGCAATTATTTTTTGTATATTTATAAAAGTAAATATATATATATATATATATATATATTTACTTTTTCTTTTTGAGACAGGGTCTTGCTATATAGCCCAGACTTTTCTTGAACTCACTATGTAGCACAGGTTGGCCTCAAACTTGTAGTAATACTCCTGTCTTAGCCTTCTGAGTGCTGGGCTTACATACATGCACCACTATGTTCCCACAGCTCTTAATATATTTGAACATTATAGCTATTGAAAGCTATGTTTTAGGGCTGGGGATTTAGCTCAGTGGCCTAAGCGCCTGCCTTGCAAGTGCAAGGTCGTGTGTTTGATCCCTGGTACAAATAAATAAATAAATAAATAAATGGAAAAAAGAAAGCTAAGTTTTAAACTTTATTTTATTATATAGTTGTATTTAAAATAAATTTCTAAAGAAGTGAAGTATTACAGAAGTTGACAAAGGATTTAACATTCCAAAGAAAATTTAGGAACCCAAGAAGGAATCTTATTTTATATATAGGACAGATACAGATTTTGTGTGTATATGTGTGTGTGTGTATGTGTGTGTGTGTGTGTGTAGGCTGAAGTTTATACAATTTTGGCAGCCTCTTTAAGAGAATGCAAAAATCAGTCAGTGTCCCATGGACATGATGTCCATGAGCATCACAGACCCACCAACTAGGAGGGCATATCTAATTGAATAAAAGATAATTGCCTTAGTCATATTTAAAATCGTATTTTTTAAATTAAAAAAGGTTGGGACACAACCTTTTAATCCTTTGCTCATAAGTAAATGTTTTTTTAGTAGTTTAAGTATGGGGAAATGTAGATTTTATTATCGAGTATTTAGATAATTCAACCAAATCAAAGTTAATATCTTAAGAATGAAAAGCTTTACAAGCATGTTTGTTGGATCATGTTTCTATAATACAACTCTTATGATAAACTATATTAGTTTTTAATGGATTTTTGGGAGAAATCTTAGAATAATAAGTGGGTTTAATATTTTAGGTGGATGCCAGTATAAAATGCCAGACCAATCCACCGGAGAATATCTTGCCTTCTGAACAGATGGGATTCCTCATTTCAGAAATGGGGCCTGCTAGCAAGGCTAGTAAAGACACAGGTTTACTCACTCCAGCCAGATACAGAGAGCGGAGAAGCAACTCACAAGGAAAGTCCCCTGGTAAGGATTATACTTTTAAGATCTAGAATTTACAGCCTTAAACCAGACATGGTGGCACATGCCTGTAATCCCAACACTCTGGGAAGCTGAGGCAAGAGGATTGCAAGTTTGAGGCCAGCCTGGGCAACTGAGCAACTTTATCTCTTGTCTTAAAATTTTAAAATGGTCTGGGGATTAGCCCAGTGAGGTGGCCATGGGCTCAACCCCCAGACTTGAAAACAAAATTAGAGTTTTTAGCCCTAGGATGCTAGTCATGGAACCAAGTGTAGAATTAATATATGAGTGATTGTTTTTCTGGGTCTTCATTATTCATAAATGTATTTACCCATCACTTTGCTATTTTTAAATAACTAGTTTTAACTGTGTATTTTTATTAATTATCCTTGTAAAGTATGTAATATTTTCTTAGGATTGCAAATAATTTGAACTTTTAAAAGATTAAATATATTTTGGTACCAGGGATCAAACTCACTTGTGCTTGCCAGGCAGGTGCTTACACCACTGAGCTAAATCCTCAACAAGATTAAATATATTTTAAAAAGCAAATAAATTAGATTAACTTGAAGAAGGTAAAATGAAGGGTAATTTAATAACTGTTTTCATACTCTAAAGATTTTATAATTATAGATGTAATTCTCTTATTAATACACTGTTAAACAAGGATATATGCATTTAGATTATGATGAGAGAAAATTATGAGAGATGAACACCAAAGATAATTTAAATTATAAAGATATTGTAAAGTTTGATTATCAGTGGGATCATTTTTCTTGTGGTTTGTAGGATTAAAATGAGGGATTATTTCGGGGCACATACAATTTGTTCTATTTTTTCTTTGAGATGAGGTCTCTTCATGTTACCCAGGCTGCCTCAAAACTCCTGCCTGAGACTCTCTGGCAACTGTAACTCTAGGTACATGCCACCACATCTGACTGTATTCTTTGTAAGAAATTTTGACAAAATTATATTTTTATCTAATAAAATGTATTTCTTTCTTTGGTACTGGGGATTGAACTCATGACCTCACACTTAGCAGGCAAGTGCTTGAGGTGCTAAGCTAAATCCCTGGCCCATAAAATGTATTTCTTAAATGATCAAAAGTCAAATCATATCACAGTCTGCAGTGAGTAATTTTAATCTTCTTAAAGTATGGGCATGTCAGAGGCTAGCCATTCAGGTAGAATTAATCAAGTCTGTCATTTAACCTATAATGATTTTTAATGTTAAGAATGTCTGAAAGAGTTTCTTCAAAAAGTAAACTCACTGGGCCCTTGTAATCCCAGCACTCAAGAAGTTGTTGCAGAATCATCGCTGTGAGTTTGAGGCCAGCCTGGGCTATATATTGAAATCAAGGCCATCCTGAACTACATGCTGAGACCCTGTCTCAAAAAAAACAAAACAAAAAAAACCCCGGTAAATTCATAAGTGAAAATGTCACTTAGATTCATAGAACTCTTAAATTTTTTAGACTTGTCTTGATCAGTTATTTATTAAATTACCTTGCGTGGTCATTTTTAGTTGAGTATGTTTTCTAATCCATAATTAAAGGTTAAGATTTCTCATCACTGAAAACATGTAAAACAGTAGTAGCATAAACTTGAAGGAAGGGCTGAATATATAGCTCAGTGGCATAAGTGCCTGCCTGGCAAGTGCAAAGTCCTGAGTTCAATTCTTGATACAAAAAAAAAAAAAGACACTGAAGGCAATTTAGAAGGAAATAGGCACAGGCTACATATCTACTATGTGCCTTTCAACAAACTTGATAAAGATACTGTCATTGTTTTAAAGATCAGGAAACTATCACTGCTGGTTTATCTGTCCAGGAAGCCTGCAATTTGTTTATTTTTTTATAGCTCATCTGAAATAGTCCTTAGGGAATGTGAGTTTTTCTTTTGGAGAGATCTATTTTTTGTTGCCTACTTTCTGCTAGCCTAGATCTAAAGGGTCTGAGGATTACTTTAGGTGCTGAGCAGTTATATGCTGTAGCAGACCAGGCTTATTCATTCTCTCGCATTTTAATGCTTTGAAAAAATCTTGATAGATATCTGGTTTGTTTGCCTTTAGTTATTCCAATTGAGAGTTAACAACGGGGGGTTGTTCTCATTTTTGTTTTTATTTTTCAGTACTGGGGATTGAGCCCAGAGCCTAATGGATATAAGGTATTTTACCTCTGAGCTATAGCCCCAAGCACTCAGGAGTCTCATTTAGGTAGTATTAAGCATGAAAATTCTGGCATTTGATTTGCTATCTATGCTTTGCCTATCTTCTCCCTTAACCTGGTGGCACTTATATTGAGCACCTATGCTGCTGAACTCAATCCCCAGCTTAACTTTTGATAATATCAGGTCTGATAAAGAAATAGGGAAAAAAAAACTCCTGTATGTAAATTTCTCTAGCCTTTTGAAGTCAGTTTGACATTATCTATAAATAGCTAATGTACTCCTGTACTTTGACTCAATTCCTAGGAATCTCATTGACAGAAATATGTGTATTACCAAAGGCCCTCACAGATGTTCACCATAGTGTTATTTGTAATAACAGAAACTTGGAAAAAGTATTAAATGCTTATTAGGATAAATTATGATAAATTCATGTAATAAAATATTATGTACCTATTTAAGAAAATAAAGTAGCTGGATGTGTTGTGACTTGAAAATAGTGAAAATCAAGTATTCATAATGTGTTAAATGAATGAGCAAGTCACAGCACAATATGCCTAGTACAGTCCCCTGTCAAGGAAGGAAAGGAAGAAAGAGGGTGGTATGCTGTATAATTGTAGAAAAAATCTGGAAGTTTAGGATAAACTGATACATGTCCGAGAAGACAGAATTGAAAGCTATTTTGCCTCCTCAGTTTGTATAGGTATATACATAATATTAAGATTATAGGAAATTATCATTTTTTGTATTTTCAGTATTTTAAAAATTGAACAAAACAAAAACCACTAAAAATGTTTAAATACTTTAAAACATTTCTATATCATGAATATAAAAGCCTCAGAATAATAGAAATGAAGAATTTACAGAATGTTGTTTATTGTTTTAGACAGTCTCACTATGTAGTTCAGGCTGTCTTTGAATTCACTATGTAACCCAGGTTGGCTGGGCTTCTCCTTCTTCAGCCTCCCAAGTCCCGGAATTACAGGCATTCTATACCAGCTATAGAATGTTGTCCCAGGTTTTAAACTCACTTTTGAAGTTTAGGTATGTTTGACTCAAGCCAACCTTATTCTACACTAAAAATGCCTTTCCAAGATTTCTGAGACTTTCTAGGGCTCATAGTGGCTTTTATTTTTGAGTTTTCCCTTCTGCCTAATTCCTATCTCCTAGACTTGTTCCTACCTCCTAGAGTTGTTCTCTGTTCTGTGTCTGCCCTAAGTATTTGTGCTGGCCAATTTTGTTTCTTTGTTTTTTGAGACAGGGTCTCACTGTGTGTGCCGGCTGGCTTTGAACTCTCTTATGTAGCCCAGGCTGACCTAGAACTCACAGTTCTGGGATTAAAGATGTGCGTCACCACACCTAGCAGAACAAGTGTTTGTCCATAAATACACACATGAAGTCTCACTAGAGAGTCCAGGCTGGCCTTGAACTCGCTATCTTGTCTACAAATGAACATACGGGGTCTCTATAGAATCCAAACTGGCCTTGAATACACTATATAGCCTGCGCCTGACCTTACAAATGGTTTTAAATGATGTGTTAGTTATTCTTTTTCTTAAAAGGACTTCAGGTCACTTTAATAGTTTGCCAGCTTTCCTCGCCACTAGTCTTTAGCCTTCTGCCCTGTTGTATTCTTTATACTGGCACCAGACCTTCACTTCTCTGGTTCCTTTCTTTCACCAGGCACTGAGTTCCTGTTATACTTAGACTGGAAAGGTTAGGTATCTCTTTTATTTTCAGATACCTTTAAGGCTTCACTTTCCCTAAACAAAACCACCAATCAAAATATATTCCTCAAAACAAAGATCAGTCACAGCCTTAAGAGGAACTCAGGTGCCTGCTGTTAAAATAATTTTCTCCCCTTCACTGCAAATTATGATTGTAAGGGTGCCTGATAAAACAATTATCACATTATCTTACTAACTTCCTGTTGATTTTTTCTAAGTAAAACCTTATCCTTTAGTCAACAGTATTAGTAAATTAGTCTTAACTGACCTTGACTCCCTGCTGTGAAACATTAGAATAGTGAAAAGTGGCATGTCATGATACCTGATGACACCAGAGGCAGCTGACTTATAATTGACCCAGAACTTCTCTGCTAAAAGCAGAAATATGAAGTCACAAATTTTTCTTTTGTGATAGACTCACACTTACAATTGACCTGTGAAAACATGACTGTATGTGAGATGTGATTTAAAAATACGGTGTTTGTTTACATTTTAAAAATGTATTACAAAAAAATTGTTATAGTAAAAGACATTGCCATTATTCCCTGTCACTTTGAATACACTTGTTCCATTGTTTTTGCTGCTTTCTAAGACAGTTCTAGCAGTCCTCTTTCATGGGTGTCTTTGTGCTGTTGTGGCTGCCTTGCTGTCTTGAATCCATTAAAAATGTTTACCTTTCATGGTCACTTTGATTTTTGGAAAAGCTAGAAGTCACACAGTGCCAGATCTAGTAAAAAGAGTGGATAAAGATGCACAGTAATTGTCTTATAAGCCTGCCTTTCTGGTGGATGGTATTTGGCAGCAGCATTTACTATATATATATTTTTAAATCACATCTCATGATATACATGAAAGAGGACTCCCAGAACTGCTTCAGAAAGATGAAATAAAGGTGTTTGAAATGAGGAGGAATTTTTTTTTTTTGTACCGGGGATTGAACTGATGACCTCGCACTTGCCAGAGGAGGAATATCTTGAGGGGGATTGATGATAGGGAATGTTTTACTGTAATAAATATTTTAATTTAAATAATCACTATAGTTTTTAATCTTTTTTATAAGGTCTTATGGCATTAAGAAACCTTATCCAAAGTTAAAGTTTATATGCGGGGCTGGGGATTTAGCTCAGTGGCATAAGTGCCTGCTTGGCAAATGTGAGGTCATGAGTTCAATTCCCGGTACCAAAAAAAAAAAAAAAAAAAGTTTATATGCTATCATTTGGGAAGCAGAGGCAGGAGGATCACAAGTTCAAGCTACCTTGGGCAACTTAGGAAGATCCTGTTTCAAAATGAAAAAAAATATGAAGGGCTGGGGATGTAGCTCAGTTTGAAGTTTGACAAAAAAAAAAAAAATTTATATGTCACCTGTTAGAAACAAGGCCACATAGTAAGTAAGAAGGAAGTTTTTGGTATTAGAAAAACCTAAACCTAAACCTAATTCTGGATTCCACTCTTTACTGTGTGACATTGAGCATATTTCTTTAAGTTTATGGAGCCCTAGTTTCCAAATCTATAAAATGAAGATACCAATGATATAAACTAGTGGTGGCAAATCTATGGCACATGTTTTATTGTGTTTTTAAGACAAAAGATATTACTGTATAGTTGTTTTTTTCTAAACTAAAACCTCCATATTTAGTTTTAATTGCATTTTGGCATTTTTCAATCTCTAAAAGTTTCAGCATCTCTGAAACTTGAATCTGGGCTAGTATACCTGGTTGATAGGTAAGTAGTCAGTAAGTGGTAGCAAAAAGAATTTTAGCAATACTTATTATTATTTTAAAAATACTTGAGTCTAATGTTTATTATCATTAATTATTTTTCATATGGCTATTCTCACCTTAAATTCACATAATCTCTTGATGTTGAAGCAATCCTGTTTCCTTGTCAGTAGATTCACCATTCTCCAAAGCCATTCTCTCATATCGTCTCACTATTCAAACTTCCTACATTCTCCTTGCTCTTCATTCACAGGTATGACCTTGTTTCTTATTTGATTAATATCTCAGGGAGGCTGAGACAGGAGGACTTCAAGTTCAAGCCCAGCTTGAGCAATTTAGCAACTTAGCTAGATCTTGTTCCAAAATAAAATAAAATATTTAAAGAGGGGTGGGGTTTTAAGTTAGTGTGAAGGCCCTGGGTTCAATCCCTAGTGTAAAAAAGGACAAGATGAATAAAGAGGTGGAGAAGGAGAAAGAATAAAGGAAAGAGGGAAAGAAGGAAAAAGAAAGAAAGAAAGAAAGAAAGAAAGAAAGAAAGAAAGAAAGAGAATAGAATCTTTTTATTCTATTTATTTACTTATTTATTTGGGGTGGAATGTTGCTAGGTTGCCCATGCTAGATTCAAGGGATTCTCCTGCCTTGGCTACTCTGTAGCTGGGACTACATGTGTGTATACCATGCCCAGAAAGAAGAGAACTTCAATATTGGTTAGTCTTCCTCTAGTTGTTCCCTTTTGTTCTGCTTTTCTTCTTGTTACAGAGCAAGAAAGGCCCATGTTCCATTTGGGCATAGAATCCCATTCCTGCTGGGTGTGGTGGCTCTCACCTATAATCCCAGCACTCGGGAGGCTGAGGCAGGAGGATCATTGTGAGTTTGAGACCAGCCTGGGATACAAAGTAAGCTCAAGGCCAGGCTGAACTGCATAGCTAGACCTTGTCTCAAAAAGACCAAAAAAAAAAAAAAAAAAAAAAAGAATCCCATTCCCTTTTGTGTACTCACAGACATAGCACTTAATACTATTCTTATTCAGCAATTACGTTTTATCTTTTGTGTTAGGTAATTCTCATCAGCATGCAAGCATGCCTTCATAGATTCTGTGTCAAGGAAAAAAAAAAACTGTAGGCTGTATCTTGTGGTATGTACCTTTAGTCTTAGCTACCAAGAAGGCTGAAGCAGAAGGATTACTTGAACCCAGGAGTTAAGGGCCAGCCTAGGCAACATTTAGAGACACCCTGTCTCTTGCAGGAAGGCATGGAGGAAGGGAGGGTGGGAGGAAGGAAGGGAGGGAGGGAAGAAAATTTCTTTAATTTTTCCTTCACTCATATTTCCATCCAACTAGTGTTCCATTTTTCTTCTCTCCCTAGAGAAAAGCTCCTGAAAACATGTCCTTATTTGAATTACTCCAGTCAGGTTTTTATTTCTTCTACTTGGTTGAAACTACTCTTGTCAAGGTTTCTGGTGACTTCCACATTGTCCAACCCAGTAATAATTCTCAGTCCTCATTGTACGTACCTCAGCAACTACAGCTTTCCTGAAATAACATTCTTCTGGCTTCTGGAACATCACTCATTCCTGGCTTTCCTTCAAGAGCACTGGCTACTCCAGTTGCCAGTTGAATTTTTGTTTGTTTGTTTTTCTTTTTCTTTCTTTTTTTTTTTTTTGCATACTAGGAAATGAGCCTAGGGTTTTTGTGCTGAGCTACATCCCAAGCCCTGTTACTATTTTTTGAGACAGGATCTCACTAAGTTGCATAGACTAATCTTGATCTTGCAATCCTCCTGCCTCAGCTGCACAGAGTGCTAGGACCAAGGCAGGTTCTATTACAGCCAGTTTATGCAATCCTTTTAAAAACTTTCCTAACTTCTAAATGTGGATAAGTTACAAATCTCAATTCTTGGACCTCATTTGTTTCTCTATTCAGTTCCTAGGTAATTTCAATCACTGTCATTACTTTTTATCATCTTTTATATATTTAATCTCAATTCTAATCTCCATCCTCTCTGACCTTCAGACTTATTAACCCTATTGCCTGTGTTACATCTTTGAATATCCAATTGGTGTTCCAAATTTACCATATTCTACCCTTCTTCCAATTTTACTCATTTTAAGTAAATAGTATTGTCATTTATTCAGCCAAAAAAAATCGTAGAGTACTTCTTGGTTCTCGTACACACTCAGTCTGTTACAAATCCTGTGCTCTAGCTGTGGATTCAGATCCAGATTTGGACCATTTTTAACCACCTTTACTTGCTGTCACCAAAGCCCAAGCCTCTACCTTTTCCTGTTTAAATGGCAGCAAAAGGTTTTTCAGTAGTCTCCAAGCTTCCACTGTTGACCCTACAAGAACAATTGGAATGAGTCTTTTAAAAGATTTCCTATTTAAATTTCTCTAACAGCTTTTTTTGCACATCGTGAATAAAATCTAAAAATATTTTCTGTGATCTATAAGATGCTGAATTCCTGGCCAGACAGAGTTCTGACTTCATCTCTGCCACCTTTCATCTCCTTCATCTGTCCCAGACACAGCAGTCTCTGCACTATTCTTTGAATTCACCAGACATACTTCTGCCTTCATACTTGCTACTGTCCTCTATCTGAAATGCTCTTCCTGTGGGTATTCACATGGTGTGTCCTTTCATTCAGGCAGTTCTCAGCTCATCATTGACTATGATGACTATGACTTCCTGACTATGTTATCTGCAGTAGCTCCCTATTGTCCATGTTCTGCTCTCCTCCAACCTCTATTCTTCTTTGTTTTTCTTATATACTACGTATCACTACTTGATATTTAAACATTATTTCCTTTTATTTTTAAAAATCTTTTTATTTTTGTCTTTTTGCAACAAGGTTTCACTATGCAGTTTAGGCTAGCTTTGAACTCACTTTGTAGCTCAGGCTGGCCTTGAGTTCACAGCAGGCCTCCAGCGTCTGCCTTGAGAGGCTGAGATTACAGGCGTCAATCACCATACCTGGCTGTTTCCTCCTGTTTTAAAAGGTTAATTCCCTAAGGACAAGGACTTTGTTCAATGCTGCATTCCCAGGAGGTAGGATATTACCTGTGACACACCAGATTGAGTCCTATGGTAATACTAAGTTTAAGTTTTTGAGGAACCACAAAATGTAATTTCCACAATGCAGAACTATTTTGCATTTCTTCAAGTAATGTACAGGGTTTCAGTTTCTCCACATCTTGGTTAACACCTATTATTTTCATTTAAACAATTAGTGAAGTGATTCTAGCAATATAAAGTGGTACATTATTGTGATTTTGATTTGCATTTTTTGAGAAGTATGATAAGAGTATTTAACTTAATGACTTTTTCCTCCTTTGGTTAAATTTTTCTTGATTATACCTTCATTGTGTGTTATTAGAACAGGGGTTGATAAACTATAGTCTGTGGACCAAGTTTAGCTTGATGCTTTTTGTTATATGATCTGAAAACTAAGCATGTTTTTATGCATTTTTAATTGTTGGGGGAAGCTGGGGATTTAGCTCAGTGGCTTAAGCACCTGCCTGGCAAGTGTGAGGTTGTGGAGGTCATGAGTTTGATCCCTGATACCATTCCCCCCCCAAAAAAATCAAAAATGTAATTGTTGGGGGAAAATCATGAATATTTAATAATTCATGAGAAATACACAGGGAAATAAAGAAATGTGGATATAGTTCAGGTCAAAGGCCCTGGGTTCAATCTCCAGGAGCACCACCACCACCAAAAATAATAATAATAATAAATAGGAGGAAGAGGAGAGGGAGAAGGAGGAGGAAGAAAAAAAAAGGAGGAGGAGAAAAGGAAGGAGGAGGAGCAGGAGAAGAAAAAGAAGAAAGAAGATTATACAAGGAGCTGAGTACACTGGCACACACCTGTACTCCCAGCACTCATGAAGCCGAGAGATTAGGATCTCGTCAAAGCCAGCCTGGACTACATAGTGAGACTCAAAAAACAAACAAAAAAAGATGAAATTCAGATTTTTGATATCTATAAATATTTTTAAGAGAGAATACACAGCTACACCTCTCATTTACATATTATCTCTGACTACTTTCATACCATGGTGCCAAAGTTGAAAAGCTGTCATAGCCTAAAATTATTTACTTTTTGGCTCTTTGCAAAATGTTAGCTAAAGCCAGGCATAGTGATGCTTATGTGTAATCTCAGTTACTGGGAGACTAAGGCAGGAGGATGGCAGGTTTGAGGGTAGGCTGGACACCTTGTCTAGACCTTATCTCAAAATTTAAAAAACTAAAAAGAGCCATGGGTTAAGATCTGTGGTAAAGAGCGTGCACAAGGCCATGGGCTCAATCTCCAGTACAGCAAAGAAAAAAAAAAAGAGTGCTAACCTTACATTAGAAATTTCTTGTTCTTAAAAAAGGAAAGACTCAAATCTATACCATTAGAGTGAAAAGGGTGAAATCACAACAGACCCTGCAGAAATCCAGAAGATCATATATACCTACTTTGAAAACTTGTATTATAATAAGATTGATAGGTTCCTAGATACACATGAATTACCAAAACTGAATCAAAAAGACATGAAAATCCTAAATAACTCAGTATCAATGAAATTGAAGATGTAATTAAAATATCAACAAAGAAAAACCCAGGCCCTAATGGATTCACTGCTAGATTCCACAAGAAATTTAGAGAAGACCTAACACCACTACTTCTCAAACTCTTTAATGAAGTTGAATGGGAAGCAGTATTTCCAAATTTATTCCTGGAAGCAAGCATTACCCAGATACCAAAACCAGAGAAGGACCCAACTAAGAAAGAGAATTATGGCCCAATTTCCCTAATGAACATAGATGGAAAAATCCTTAATAAGGTACTGGCAAACAGAATGCAGCAAATCATCAAAAAGGTTTTTTTTTTTGGTATTGGGGATCAAACTTACAACCTTGTGCTTGCCAAGCAGGCACTTAAGCCACTGAGCTAAATCCCCAACCCCGTCAAGAATATTATATACCATGATGAAGTTGGATTCATCCCAGGGTTCAACATATGTAAGTCCAGGAATATAAATGCAGGAATGGTTCAACATATGTAAATCCATAAATGTAATACAGCATATTAACAAAGCCAAGAACAAAAATTATATGACCATCTTGGTAGATACAGAAGAAGCTTTGGACAAAGTCCAGTACCCATTCATGATTTTAAAAAAAAACAACAAAAAAAAACTGTACAGAAAATTGGAGTAAATGGTCTTTATCTTAATCTGATAAAAATCATCTACTACAAACTAAACAGCCAACGTTACACTACAATGGACAGAAATTGAAAGCTTTCTCTCTAAAATCAGGAACATGACAAGGATGTCTCCACTGTTATTCAACATAGTCCTGGAAATTTTTTCTGGAATAAACAAGAGAAAAAAATAAAAGGAATAAAGATATGAAAGGAAGCAATTAAACTATCATTGTTTGCAGATGACATAATACTCTACATAGAAGACCTCAAAAACTCCACCAAAAGACTACTAGATTTAATAAGCAAATTCAGTAATGTAGCTGGATACAAAATCATCACTCAAAAATCAAAAGCCTTCCTGTACATGAATAGCAAATTCACTGAAAGAGAAATCAGGGAAATAGCACCTTTTACAGTAGCACCCCCCCAAAAATGAAATATCTAAGAATCATTCTAACAAAGGATGTAAAATACCTCTACATTGAAAACTATAGTACTTTGAAAAAGGAGATTGAAGAGGATATTAGAAAATGGAGAGATATCCCATGCTCTTGGGTAGGAAGAACCAATATAGTGAAAATGGCCATCTTTCCAAAAAACTATTATACAGATGCAATGCAATCCCAATCAAAATTCCAATAGCGTATTTCACAGAATTAGGGAAAACAGTCCTAAAATTCATCTGGAACCAGGGACCTAGAATAGCAAAGGCAATCACAGGCAACAAAGACAAAACAGGGAGCATCACAATTTCTGGTTTGAAATTAGACTATAAAGCTATTATGATAAAAACAGTGTGGTACTGGCAAAAGCAAACAAACAAACAAAAAACAGACTTCAAGATAAATGGAATAGATTAGAAGATGCAGAAACAACTTCAGACACACTAATCCACTTTATCTTTGACAAAGGTGCCAAACACATTCATTGGAAGAAATATAGCCTCTTTAATAAATAGTGCTGCAAAAAATGGCTCTACACATGCCAAAGATTCAAACTGAACCCATATCTTTCACCATACATTGAGCTAAAATCAGAATGAATCAAAGATCTTAATATTAAAACAGAAACATTAAATCTGCTGGAAGATATAATAGGTAAAACTCTTGACAACATTAGGCAAATATTTTATGAACAAAAACCCAACTGCACAGTAACTATCACAAGGAATCAACAACTAGGATTTCATCCTATTCAAAAGCTTTTGCACAGCACGAGAAACCACCAACGTAGTGAAGAAACAACCCAGTGTTGTTTCTCCCACATTGTGGGAGAGAATGTTTGCCAGCTGTACCTTAGACAAAGGATTATTATTGAGAATATAAAGAACTCAAAAAAATCAATTCTCCCAGATTTAAAGACCCAGTCCAAAACTGGGTATCTGAGATGGATACACACTTCTCAGATGAAGAAATACAAACAGCAAGTATATGAAATATATATGTTTAACATCACTGGTCATTTGTGAGATGCAAATTAAAACAACACTGAGATTTCACCTTACCCAAAAAAGAATGGCTATTATCAAGAAATCAAGCAATAACAAATACTGGAGAGGCTGTGGGGAAAAAGGAACCCTTTTTCACTGTTGGTGGAAGTGTAGACTGGTATTCCTGCTCTAGAAATCAGTGTGGAGATTCCTTAAAAAACTAGGACTAGAGGTCCCATTTGATCCAGCTATTCATCATCTGGGTATCTTCCCAAAAGAATTAAAAACATTGTACCACGGCAATATATGTACACCCATGTATATAGCAGCACAATTTGTAATAGCTGAATCTTGGAAACAACCCAAATACCCATCCACTGAGAAATGGATAAAAAAGATGCGATATTTTTATACAATGGAGTGCTACTTAGCCATAAAGAAGGATAAACTGGAGACTATAGGTAAATGGATGCAACTTGAGATCATACTCTTAAGTGAAATAAATCAGATACACATGTGTAAACATCATATTGACTCACTAGTGTGAGAAACTGATAGAAACAACATATATATATATCTTAACTATATATATAAATAGTTAAGATAGTTGTTCTACTGATTTCTCTGAGTTCATTAAAGAGAAAGATTTGTGCTAATATTGTTTAGATAACTGAATGCAGATGTCTTGTGCTTTGAATGATGTGGGGATAACAATGTGCAGTGTATATACCATTGTTGCCCTCTTATTGACATATTTAAAATTTTTGTTTTTTTTCTTTGAAATAAAATGGGTTTGAAAAAAAAATTTCTTGTTCTTAGCTTCTGCCTGACCATTTATGATCAGAGAAGCCCTTAAGAGAGTAGAGTTACTCATTGTGGGGAAAGCTCTAAGTGGAATAGTATAACTCATCACTTCAATTTCAGCTTTTATTAAGGGTATATCATCAGTAAGATTCCAACTGTCAAAGTATATTGTTTGTGGTTAAAATAAAACTTGATGAAATTATTTTTACAGATTCCTTTGGCCCCAAATTCTAAAATACTATGATTTAGCTAACTGTGGTGGTGTATGCAGTCCCATTACTCTGAATCCCAAGCAGGAGGATCGCCACACATTCAAGGCCAACCTGGGCTAAATAGTGAGACCCTATCTCAGAAAACCAAAATGAAACCAAAGTGTAACAAAACAAAAGATGATTTAATATTAACTTTAGAATAACAGTATATTTCTCAGTATACCATTGAACAGGAGCATTCTCAATCTAAAACTTATCTGTGCTCTTTGGAAACTAATTAATTTTAAAGATTTTCTACCATGTGTATATAATAAGTAAGGGCATTTTTTCATGCTTCAAGCTCCTTTGACTTTTTTTTTCCTTTCAGTATTAGAAGTTCAACCTAGGGCCTTGAGCATTCTAGAACTACACCTCCCAACCTAACCCACCCCCCCTTTTTTTTAAATGAAAGAAGTCAAGTTGATTAGGTAATTTGTAAAAAGGAGATTGTGAATTGTAGTCACTGCCCTGCTTTATTTAGGCCTTTTGAGCACATGTTGACTTAAGGAAATACCTTGTGGATCAAAAATACCAATGGGTAAAGAATATTAGGCTTAATCATACTTTTGTATTTTCTATAGTGATATTACCAGAAAATGAATGTAGCCACATATTAATCTCATTGTGGAAGTTACATTCTCTTATGTTCTAATGGAATATGTAATTTTACAGTTATGGGAAACTGAATGTTTAAGAGCAAAGTTCAATGTATTCCTAAAGAAAAGACTTCCTATTTTGTAGTTATTGGATTATAGATGAGCTTTTACTAAGGTACTTTCTCCCAAACCCTAGAGAGTACTCTGAAATAGAAATTAATATTCCCAAACAAGTGTGTAAATACAATACTCTTGTTCCCTAAGGGGTTTCACTTCTGAAGCTGAATCGAGGGCAGCTGACTTAAGGGCTTGTCTGATTGCAAATGGCCAGGCAGAAGCTAATTTTTGCTGTACTGGAGATTGAGTCCATGGCCTTGTGTATACTCTTTACCACCCATGGATCTTTTTATTTCTCTTATTTTGAGATAAATATTTTTTCTTATTTTGAGATAAATGTTTATCTTTTCTGATGAATATGCAAGGTTTTCTTCTTTCCTTCTTTCCTTCTTTCCTTCTTTCCTTCCTTCCTTCCTTCTCTCTCTCTCTCTCTCTCTCTCTCTCTCTTTTTTTGGTGGTACCAGCAATCAAACTCAGGACCTTGTGCTTGTCAGGTAGGCGCTTATGCCCCTGAGCTATATCCCTGACTCTCCAAGGTTGTCTTCTTAGTGAAGTTACATAAAACCCTAGATGCACAGGGCTAGTCTATATCTTGTATTTTTATTGGTTTCTGTCATCTCTAGCTTCTTGATTGGCAGTTTTATTATGAAAGAGGCTGACTTTAAAAACCTATTATGTTTAGATGCTTGTTACTAGAAGCTGTATGTCAAATGCCATTTTATTTTAAAGCCCAGTTATTAAAAAGGTTTTTTTGTTGCTGCTGCTGTTCAATCTGCCTCCTCATATAAATATGTAGGTATATGTAATTGCATTAATACTTTTTACCTCTGTCATTACCAAGATTTCCCATTCTGCTTTCAAAGTAGGGTTCTAACGAGATCTATTCCTGTTAAAAAATCTTATTTTAGTATTATCTATGACCATATAAATTGTCCTTGTCCTGATATGGGGCTGAAGTGTTTAGAAAATGATCCTAATTAGGTATATCTTTTGGTGAGCTTTCAAAAATCATGATGCTTAGGTTGTACTCCATACCAGTTAAATCAGTATGTCTTATTGGGTAGCATAAGGAATATGGCTGCAGTCATGTCAAGCATGAAATGACATCACAACATACTGGCAGCTGAGGTGAGTAGTTTTTTAAAACTCTAAGGGAGCAATTTCTCCAAAAGCTGATTGGTTATACTCAAAAACAAATGGCCTATCATAGCTAGAGCAATAAATATAATGGGTGAAAATTATCACAGAAACTATGTATAAAGAGACATCACAGGATTATTAATCAGATAAAGTGTCTCTAACAAATGACTGAACTTTGCTCAGGAACTATATATTTAAGCTTCAAAAGGCAGAATTTGCAGTATGTCTGTTTCAATGATGTGTTGTCCTAGCCTGCCTCAAATTAGATCCAAACTTTTATCTAGTGAGTGACTTAGACTCAATTTGGTCTCATACTCATATGAGTGGCTGAGATCAGCACCTTATTCCTGTTTGTATGTGACTTATAAAGGTTTACTGTGTAAATTGATACATAAATAAACCATGCATTCAAAAGAGAGTATATTTCATTTGCCTGATCTGTTCACATCCCTTACTATAAAGTGCTTACAACAGGAGTGCCAGGAATCAGTGTTGTTGTTTTTTTTTAAAGATCCCTAAGTGGACTGGGAATTTAGCTCAGTGGCATAAGCACCTGACTGGCAAGTGCAGGGTTGTGAGTTTGATCCCTGGTACCAAAAGACAAAATAAATAAATAACTAAAAAATATAAATAAGTAAGTAAGTAAAAGATCCCCAAGTGATTGTAGTGTACAGTGTGGCTTTACTTATTAGCCACATGATAGCTTAAAGATTCTACCTCCCAATAGTGTATTTTAGCTACATGAAAAATGTTATATAAATATGACAATTATCATTGTTACCACTTTTTATTTAAACTGGAGAAATTCTTGGCTTTTTTGTGTTACAGAACCTAGTACCTGAGCTCGCATTTTTTACTACTTTCCATTTTTAATGAACTACTCTGTGTCTTAATCTTAAATATATGCCTTCTTTCTTACAGATCACTTGGTGTTTTCACAAGAATATGGTTGTGTTAGTCAAAACATGGGCATTTTATGAATGTGATCACCTTTGAGAAAGAAAGTAGTGATTACTTACTTTAACATTATTTTTCTGCAGGCATTACCTTTTCCTATTCCCACAACCTACTGACTTGGTCTTATACCACAAGTTTCATTTACAGAGTAAATGAATTTTCATGTATTTCACTTTGATTTATTTCACACAGTCCCTTTCTCATATATAGTAAAAGACAACTGAAGTGAAAATAGGTTTGGTCACACTACTGAACAAGAGTGAAATTTTTACAATTTTGGTTTTTCTAAGTATACAGTTGGGCTGCATTCAGTGTGTTTTAGAATTATAGGAATGCCCTAAACTTGAGCATCTGTGAAACAAGGTAATTTTTGAACAGCAAAGGCATCTTGTTCTTCTCTAAAGACTTGTCTTTAGAACTCTGTACACTGAGAGGCTGAGAGTAAGCAAACAATCCTTTCTTTCTAGATCTTCATCTGCTGGTGGACGTGGCCTGCAAGCAGGAACATTTTCCAAAGGAGGAAGAATTCAAAGAGTGAGGAATGGATGACAAAAGTGACATTGTGCACTAGCTGTAGCTGGAGGCAGACCAGCCTTGCACATGACACACTGTTGGGATTTTTTCAGTTCTGTTAAGGAAAAGAAGTATTTGTTGTTTTGTTAATTGAGAATTTTGTTAATTGAAAATTGGAAGTTTGGTATTTATTACAGCTGTTCAGTTCAGATTATTTACCTTGACAAACTACTAAACATCTAGCAGCTATGTGTTGTTTGCTGCCCAGATCCCTTTCAGATGTTAAGTCCAAGCCTTCTGTTACAGTAAGGAAGTATCTACAGACTGCCGCATCTGTGGTACTTAAGCATGTGTGGAGCGTAGTGCTGAGTCGTCTTGCAGTTCTCAGACTGAAATCAACAGCACTCCAGTGGGGAGTTAGTCTCTGTTTCAAGCATGGTGTGATCCTTGTAGAGAAGATTGTGTAAGAAACAAAGACATGGGAGCTCACTAAGATCACAGGTCTAAATGGGTCAGGAATTCCAGGGAAGGAACTCTGGGGAAGAGCTAATTTTCTAAGTGATTAACCAGGAAATTCTCTTATTTCCTAACCCAGCAATCTGTTTCAAGAGCAAGGCACCGGACTTGGACCATCCATCACACTTAACAGCCCCTGATTCTTTTATGTTAATGAGAGCATTTTTCTATTTTCATATCTTTCTTTAATTTTAATGATACATTATCATAAATGCTAAGAAGGTTTTGTTAATATCACTTACTTAAGTGTCTTGTAAAGAAAAATATTTAACTTGTTTAATTATATTTACAAATGGTGTAGATTTAAAGGTTTTAAAGCTTTATATTTTTATTAATATTACAGATATGTAATAATCTCATTTTGGAGGAGAAATGTACAATGCATGAACAAAAACTTTAAGAATTTAATGCAGTGTTTCTTATTTCAGATTTTTACATTCGACAAGTAGAAATCCTCATCTATGAAAAGTTATTGTGCAACTTTTGGGGGAAACTGTCATGTAGCAGAAGCTATGCTCTGATATTTTTTTAATAGTTTATATCTGGCTTAAATTTCCAAGACAATTTTGGATAGTGGGATAAACTATTTTTTTTTCTTATCGCCTCTGTAGGATTCTTAATTCAAGTAAGTAGGATGGTGAAATTGTTTTTAAGGAGAGGAGGACATCTTAGATATCCAGTTTTGTGGTTAACTCCTTGCTTGCCCATTCAATGACAACAAGAGCTCTTCTTAAAGTCTTTTAAACTGACTAGTACTATCTGTGTTCTGCTTCATTTTTTCTACTATGCACTGCAGAAGCAAAAAGAAAACCTGAGACTATGAAACTAATAAAAAAGGCACTTAGTGATATGACACAATTACTATACTAGCCACTGTGGATGTTATAGCTCATGTCTTATTTTATATAATAGCACTGTGCCTCCCCAGTGAAGTCAAGCCCAGTAAATATTACAGAGACCTAGATTTTTCTTTTTCCAGAGGGGTGAGCTCTGTATTAGTCTGCAGTGACTTGGTTTACATATGAAAATAGATTCTGAAAAGTGATCTGTCTGATCCAAGTGATTAAAACTAATTCATGTCCATGTGATGGGTATTTATGTATCTTTCTTAGCAAGGCTTTAAAATGAACAGATTATCAAGACATCTATATCTTTAGGCCAGGCTGTATATTTTGGCAGAGTATGTGAAAAGAAGACCCAGTTTCCTAATGAAGGAACTTTCTCTTTTCTCTGTCATACTGAAGAGCTGGTAAACTGTGTAGGTGATATTCATTCTCTTCAATAGCTTTTCTCAGCCCTGTATTGTTGAAAGAGATAATATCTTTTGAGGAACATGTGTCAAGCAGGAACCTTGGCATAGGTTTGGTTTCAGTGGTTTTAAGGCTTAATTAATGAAATGCCTTGATGGGCTTTCCAGAGTTTTATGTATATGAATCCAACAAACCAAGGAGCTGGATCTCCTGCTATATTCACATGCTATATTCGCATTCACATCTGTCAACTAAAGCTGTCATCAGTGACTTGGGCAAAATGGCAAGAGGTAAAATCTTCATGTGAATTAGTCAGTAGGATCTGACACATACTAACAAGGTTCCTGATTAGCACCTCAGTATTTCAGCACCTTAAGCACCAATAAATTTCAATCAGTCAACAATAAAGTGAGTGTTTCAGCTAGATTTCTCTTGCTTGTTTTTATTATTTTATTGTCTATCAGTAGAAAATTCAGTCATTATGACTACTAATAATACTAGTAAAGTTCAAGATAGAATGTACTATATTTTTCTTTTTTTGGGGGATGGTATTTGAGACAGGGTCTTGCTTTGTAGTTCAGGATGTCCTAGAATTTATAGTCTTTTTACTTTAGCCTCATAATGCTGGGATTATAGGCATGCATTGCCACATCCAGTTTAGCATTCTGTTTTTCAAATTATCTTTTTTTGTTGTTGTTGTTAAACTGTCCTGACATTTTTCATTTGCATTCGACTAGAGATAGAAATTTTAAAATAGGATAAGGACAATTCACAGACATGTTTTACAAAGTCCACAATTTTGTGGAAAAGGCTGAATATTCTTCAGTAAAGTCTATTTGTAGGTTGTTTTTCATTAAGTTTAACATTAAAGATATTTTTGCATGTATAGTTTCATTATTAAATTATAAATCATGTCATAGTTTCATTATGCTGTATTCATATAGCATCCATAAAATAAAAATATAAGTTAGTGGTGATGGCTCTTCTTGGAGGCTGAGGCAGGAGGATTGCCATGAGTTACAGCCTGGGCTACATAGTAAGTTTGCCAACCTGAGCTACCTGGTAATACCCTGTCTAAAAAAAAAAAAAAAAAAAGGAGGTATGGGAGATATAGACTAGTGAAAAGGCCAGTACTACCACAAAATAAGCAACAGATTTTAAAAATTTCTCTCCAGCAAATTAGAGTGCTTTCTGTCTTTTAGGAAAGCAACTGCAAAAGTTCTGTATTGCATAGTTTTTAAAGTTCAAACGAGAAAAAGTGTTAAATAAGAATTTACTTTAAAATTTGTCTGTGTTGTAGGTTAGTTATTAGATCTAAAATTCTGAAACATAAAATTTCTATAGGGTAGAATGTTCAAGGTAGGGTCGGGGATTTAGCTCAGTGGCAAAAGCACCTGCCTTGCAAGCATGTGGTCGTGAGTTTGATCCCTGGTACCCTCCCCCCAAAAAAAGAATGTTCAAGGTAAATAAGCCACTTTTACTTTTTGCTTTCAGAGACATTGTCATGTAAACTTTTTTTTTTTTTATCAGTACCGGGGATTGAACTCATGACCGTGTGCTTGTGAGGCAGGCGCTTATGCCACTGAGCTAAATCCCCAGCCCTGTCATGTAAACTTTACAAAACTTGCAATACAATTTATTCACAATTTTTCAGATTATCATACAAAGATTCATTTGCACATGAGGTAAAAACAACATAAAATTTATTATAAGCTCTTTTTTTGATACTGTGGATTGAATACAGGGCCCCAGGTGTGCCAGACAAGTGCTGAACTGTTGAACCATACCCTCAATCTTTTCTAACCATTTTTAAGTGTATACAGGTCAGCAAACAATATTCACATTGTTTTTCATTGATAAAATTGTGAAAGATTCTGGCAGTCATTCAGAAATAGCTGACCACAGACAAATATGATCTAAATTTGAAAATTCTAATATTGGAAACAGAAACTTTTGCATTATTTCTAATGGCAAGTTTATTATAAGAGTTATAGTTTAGGGGGCCAGGGTTTAGTTCAGTGGCATAAGTGCCTGCCTGCCAGGTGTGAGGTCATGAGTTTGATCCCTGGTACAAAAAAAAAAAAAGGTTATAATTTATGAATATGGTCATTAACTAAAATTAGTTCTCTTTTTTGCTGCTTACATCCTTATTTTACCTTTTGCTTATATTAATGACAGTTTTATTGCAGTTTTATATCAAGGGTGTAGGTCTGATCTGTAGCATGATTTTACCTCTCCAAGATGTGAGTAGAAAATAACCTTCAGACTCTGCAACCAAACCAGGTGTCTCACATTACAGGTAAGAGCTGACAAATTCTGCAGCCTGGAAAAATAATCCATGTGGGTCAAGAAAACTTATTCCAGGATGAGAACTACTGTCCCAAGAACTCTTAAGAGGCTTTACAGAAGGTTCAAAATAATTTCTGTAATCTCCTTTCTATAACAGACCTCTGACATCCCCTTGATCTAAAAGCTCCATATAGGAACAGTTTGAACAGAGTTGCCAAATTTAAATTAGTAAACTATAAATTGGTCAGAGTCCTTCTCAAGGTAGCAGATAGAAGCAGCAATAAATCAGCAAAGGCTACAGGATAGGTTCACTTTATTCTGGCATTGTGCCATTTATAGACATAAAAACCCGGAAAAAGTAGAAAACCCTTTGAACTTACGTTTGCAAAACATTATGTCCATTCTTTTATCTTTTGGATTTATTTTATTTTTTTCTGTTTTATTTCCTCATGTCACCATCTCTGCTGTGCTGGGCACAGAATCTGCCTGGGTATATTTGAGTGGCCCTGATTAACCTTGTGGGTAGCTTACTGATCCACCGAAAGGTATGGAGGCTTGAACTGGATGCAGTTGGGCTATAGATCACTAGAGGGAGTACAGGAGCTGAGAGACGAGAGAGAAGGCAGGGGTCGGGTTAAGTAAGTGGTGCGTGCACGCACTAGGAGGAGGAGGCGTGGGGGTGGCTGCCTCTGGCTGCTCCACCCTCACTTTGTCAGCAGGTAGAGAGCATGATTGCAGTCCCAGGGGAGGGAGTCAGCGCTAGAACGCCAATTACAAACCACAGGCTTCCTGCTCTAGGAGCTGATCCAGAATTGTCTTTCTGGAAGGGAGGCACTCGAATCCTTTCGAACTTTCCAAGTCCATCCATGATTCAGAGATACTGCCTTCTCCCTCTGGGATTTTCTGTGTTTGTGGTAGTGAATTGCTGATGTATTGCTACAATGCTTCTTTTCTCTTTCAAGATTTGACCATTTAATATGCTTTTTGGAGAGAAAAACAACTCTGTTAGAAAGGAGATTACAGAAATTATTTTGGATCTTCTGTAAATGCTTTTAGAATTCTTGGGGACAGTAGTTCTCATCCTGGAATAAGTTTTCTTGACCTGCATGGATTATTTTTCCAGGCTGCGGAATTTCTCGGCACCTACCTGTAATGTGGGACACTTGGTTTGGTTGCAGAGTCTGAAGGTGGAAGAATGAGCTGTACTTGGTTAAGCAGTTCTAACCCTTTTTGAGCAGGATCTATAAAAGCATAAGTGAATGTGTTTCACCCCTGTGGATTCCAGTGGGCCCGACAGCACAACAGGTTTGCAGATTTCTTTTGGAATTCTTTTTTTTTTTTTTTTCTCCTACTTCAGCAAAACAAAAGAATAGAACAGGTTCATGTTCAGTAGCTTGACTTTTGGGCACTTATTCTGAAGACTTTATAAGATCTTTTAAACTTGACCTCGAAAAGTAGCAGGCTTTGTGGGTGAAGTGCATTTATATTCACGTAAGGGTGCTCATTTTTAAATCTTATTCTGTGTTTGTACAAAGACCCAACATTTGTACATGTGCCTAGAAATAGCACAGAATTACTTTACTCAGGGTTAATTGTAGTTTTTTGGGGTGTTCTACTTAAAGCCTATGACTAATCTCATTCCCAATTCCCCTTTTATTCTCACCCCCTCAAGGAATAGTTCCTTGTTTTTTTGTTTTTTTTTTAATGAAACTAAAAATTTATAGTTTATATCTGGATATTAGTTTCTAAAGGCACCTCATGGGAAATCAATTGCTTGATTCTCAAGCTAGAGAATAAAATCTGGAATCCCTAAGAGAAAAAAGAGAAACAGTGATAGAAATATGAACTTTAAATAGGAAAAATAATTGGAAAGCTAATCTTTTCAAATGTTCTAGTTTTGAGAATTGGAAACAGTGATGTGCAGGATTATCCTGTAATATATGAAGACATTCTTACCTAGTTTATAGGCAACTTTTGGCAGAGCACATAAAATGTCCAAGTTCATGAAAAGTATATTAATTCAGTTGACCTAGAATTTTGGACTATATTGAAACACAATTTAATCTGGAAACCTTTCTGATAAGTGCTGTAGCATCCCTCAAGGTGTGGTATAAAATTTTAAAAACTTATTCCTTCTCTTTTATTAAAAAAAATCGTTGTGGTCTTTAATTATTTACAATTGGACAATTTTGTGGCTTAAAATGTCTTAAATTTTCTGAGCTGGAGTTATTCATTCTCACTTTCAATGCATGGCCTTAGCTGTTTACTTTGCCTTGTTTTGTTCATCAACACTGGGTTTAGTGCCTCAGGAACTTGATGCATATGGAACCGACACCAAGTGATTTGACATAAAAATTCACAATGTGACTTTCAATCTCAAGTGAAGCTGGAAATTCCAAAGAGAAGTGGTGTTATTGCAACAGTCAGAGTGAAGATGGGAGAAAATGACATACCTGCAGCAGAAGTGGGCTAAAAACACCCTCTTCTCTGCCCAATGAGGAATGCCACCTGTTCTTGGGAATAAACTTTAAAGAAGGGCCAAAACTATGGCTTGGCTTTCTGAAACTGAAGCGTGATTTCTCTTTTCCTCCATTTGTCTGGATCTGAGACCTGCATTTGGTATTAGCTAGTGGAAGCAGTATGTATGGCCAGAGTGCATTGCTGCAGCTGGTACCATGAGTGGTGGCCACCAGCTGCAGCTGGCTGCCCTCTGGCCCTGGCTGCTGATGGCTACCCTGCAGGCAGGCTTTGGACGCACAGGACTCGTATTGGCAGCAGCGGTGGAGTCCGAAAGATCAGCAGAGCAGAAAGCTATTATCAGAGTGATCCCTTTGAAAATGGATCCCACAGGAAAACTGAATCTCACTTTGGAAGGTGTATTTGCTGGTGTTGCTGAAATCACTCCAGCAGAAGGAAAATTAATGCAGGCAAGTATAACTTTATTTAATGTTTCTTCTGTGTGAAATATGCTTTTCTCCTTTTGTGTCCCAAACCAAATGGCATACAAGGGCTTCTGCTGCTTAGCTTTCTATTCTATATTTTAAGGATATTGTCTTATTGACATTCTAAAGCATTTTAAAATTTTATACTCAAGAAGAAATGTATAAATCCTATAATTTAGAAGACCATTTGCTTATTTTTAATTTTATTGCACAACTCTTCTAGATATACGTAGTAAGACCTTTCTTTGCAAGTAATATGTTTTGAGCACTATTTTTTGATTGATGAAATATATGGGTTTGTATTTAATTGACCTGGGGATTGTAGTTTGTATCTTGTTAAAATTTGAAGTGAGCACTAAAACAGC
Organism: Hydrochoerus hydrochaeris; assembly: GCA_004027455.1. Taxonomy (NCBI): domain Eukaryota; kingdom Metazoa; phylum Chordata; class Mammalia; order Rodentia; family Hydrochaeridae; genus Hydrochoerus; species Hydrochoerus hydrochaeris. Next base: position 161,388 of record PVLA01002004.1, on the reverse strand, counting down.
TGAATTTCATGGTCAGCAGCACCCTGAAATTCTAGAATGCCCTTGCAGCATATTTGATTACAGTGTTGCTTTTAAAATTCAGTCAAGCTTGAATGTGACGGCTGAGTTTATACCACGTGTGGCACCCTATTGCTAAGCCCAAAATGGAGAGGAATGGATTACAAAATGGACACAAAATGTAAACCTGCCTTGTGATCCCTTTAGTCTTATCAACGCATAGTTTTATGGCTTTTCAAAATTAAATATAACATCTTTTTTTATTGATTCTACAGAGTTTTCTCCAGTATCTTAGGCTTTCAAGGCTGTGAGTTTTACCTGTAATGTTCTCAGCCTGATCATTATGTTTGAATTTATGAACTGACTAAAGCCATAGCCAATGCCAGTTGCTCATTCTCCGTGGTGAAGACAGAGTTTAGCAGTTTATACCTTTTTAATAGGCATTCTGCTCTTACTCCATTAAATATTATATATTAAAATTCATTTTATAAAATAACATTTGACACAGTTTAAAATGTTCTTAAATATGATCAATCTCAGCATCCAAACTCAGATTTTTATTTTGTGACATGTATAGGGTATGAATATATTCAAAATATTGTAGGAATTTAAATTTTTGTCTTAGAAAAAGGTTAAAAAATTATCAAATTCTTTTTCAGGTATGAGTTTTAAATATATAGTGTAATTCTCTGTTGTACCACTTTGGTATTATTTTGAAGCTAAGCTAAATGAAGTGGAAGAAGAATCGGGTGAAATGAAAGTTCTGCTATTCAGAAAAATAGGAAAGTAGAGTATATCTGAAAAAAATGATGTAGTATTTTTTTTGAATGAGTATCATTTACTTGAACTCTAACATGGAATTACAGATACTTTTTTAAAAGATGAAATTATAAATCTTTTTGCATATAGCAACTGGAAAAGGAACTTCTAACCTCACTGATACCCTGAAGCATGAAACATGTGCTCTGTTTTAGTTTTTGGTATAAGTAATTTTATTATAAAACTGTATTTTGGTTTCTCAAAAAGTCTTTGGGAGCCATACTAAGTTTTATGCCTTGTATCCTAAGAGAGCATGTTCAATGAGTTAATTATATGCTACGTAAAATAATTTCCTCTTATTTTAAATTTGTTGTCTTCTATTGTAAAGCTCTATTTTAGGTTTTTGTGTTTTCATAAAGGAAGAGGCAAATAACAAACACCAGTTGGCATTCTCTTTGCCATCCATTTTATCAGTCTTTCTCATGCTGTTCTCTGCTCTCTTTCTCACTCTGGGAAATCGTGCTGATTTCTTTAACTATTCACTTTGTGCCTATTGGTATACTTTAAATATTATTTCGTTACTTTGTGAAGAGGGATTTCACTGTGTCTCAGCAAGGACTTTCAGGCTTCCCAGTAGACAGTTAAAAAAATTTGGCAGTTTTCACTCTTCTATGCCATTAATAGATTTTTTACACTAGTCTATTAGTCTCTGGGTATGTTCAGTACTGATCCTGATTTTTTTGTGTGTGTTAGTTTTTAATAATTTTTCCTAATAGCTTCTTATAAGGAACCGTTTGTTTGTTTGTTTGTTTGTTTGTTTGCAGTATTAGGGATTGAATCTGGTGTTTTGAACATGTTATAGATACAATCTACCACTGAGCTACATCCCCAGCCCCACACAAGCAACTTCATTTTTTAAAAAACAAAAACAAATTTTAAAAAACATCTTTTTAATTGTATGTTTTTATTTATCCATTATTTGATTAACTCCTTCAAAGAACTCTAGTGTGTTAGGGATACATGGCTTACACTTGTGGAATCCATGCTATTTGTTCCTTATCAGATTACACTGCTACTCAGGTTTACTCAACTGTGGTTAACCAAGCTTTCCATTTAGCTGAAGATCTGTTTATGTCTCCTAGATTTGTGCTTTGCAGTACTGTAGCTTTCTTAGTGACTAGATATACCTTACTGTCACAAATCTAAATTGTAACCTCTTCTATTTTGACTTGGGGGATTTTTTTGATAATTCTAGGTATCTATTTACCTATGAATTATTAGCTACCTCTTAGGACTGATTGTCTTTATGGATGCATTTGGGCCTTTGTAGAATTGAAGATGCTGAGGTCTGGAAAATCTAAAGGTTAATATAGTGATTTTAAAAAAGAATAACTGTGTGGTTTCTGGATTTTGCAGAAAATTTCCGAAAATCAGATAATTTATGTTTTGTGCTAGTTAACTCAAGGTATATACAATTTCATAAGGAAAAAATTAACTGGATTTTCATTTATATTACACTTCTAACTTCCCTTAGACAAAAGAAAATATTCCTAGATATGTCCTCAACTTGATTAATAGTAAAATGGGTTATACAATTGCCTCTAAAATAATTTTGCTTGTCTCAGTTTTGTCTGATGGCTGTATGCACAAGAGCATCAAAAGCCAAAGCAGTGATGAGTTTTTGTTCTGATTCTCATCTCTTGCTCTTTGTATTTAGACTTTCTTTGCTAGTAGTAATATCCATTTTATAAGGTGTTTTCAGATTTTTAATTGGTAATATTCTAAAAGTACTAGAATAAAGTGAAAATAAAAGAGGAAATATTGCCTTTGCTATATATTCTCTTCTGTTTCTCAAGCTGTCTTTTCCATTCCAAAAGGTTCATCTTAATCTTGGCCAAATTATATTGCTTTTTATTTTGTCTGAGAGTTGTTTCTTTGCATTACCATATCAGTTCGAATCCTTGAGCCAGTTTGGTGCTCTCTTTGAAGAGTCTTAATTCTTTGGTTTCCCTTACATTTGCCAAAATTGTTGTCTCTTCCTCTTCTTTAGTTTCCTTCCACCTTATTTTTATTTTTTTATTATACTTTGTTTTCCTTTTTTTTTTTTTGGTAGCAGGGATCAAACTCACAACCTTGCACTTGCCAGGCAGGCACTTAAGCTGCTGAGCTAAACCCCCAGCCCTATATTTTGTTTTCTACTCAACTTGAATATTTAGGATAACCTACTGCTATTCAATCAGTATTTCCTTACTAGCCATCAAAAAACTAGGTCAAGGAAACATTCCAGATCTCCTAATTACTTGGTGGTGACTGATAAAGAGGCCTATGTGATAGTAATTAAAACATCTATTTTTATTTCCATTTGAATATATTCTTTTAAAAATACCATTATAGATGGAAAATGTCTTGGAATTTATAGATTGTTTAATTTCTACTTTTCTGGCTCCTTTACCTCTTTTCAATGTTTCTATAATTTTTAGTGATATGGCTACCACTTCTAAAATGAATACAATATTATGTTATTTTTGTATAACTGTATTGAGACAACTCAAAATTTGTCCTTTACTGCAAACAAAAAGTAAAAAGATCTTGTAGCATGTTACCATTTCTCTAACTATCACATTCTTCCTGCTCAGCTGGTTGTCCTGGATTTTCTTAGACTCCAGGATAAGGTTATGATCAAGATTAGAATGTGCTGCCTAAGGCTTCAGACCTAAAAGGGAAGCGGGGTAGTTTTGAATTTGGCTAGTAAGAGTGAACAACACTCCTGGACAGATTCCCCTTTGTGCGATGTCTGTGCTTGCCTCTTAATTTTACCTATTAGTCAACACATAGTTATTCCATCTCTGAATTTTTACTTTATTTGTAGTCAGGGCCTGAAACTTTACAATTAAAGTTTTGGCTCAAGTCAGAGACACAATATTGTATTCCATAGCAAAAACTGTGACCCCATGGTCAGACTTTTAGTGCTGACCCTGCCACCAAGTAGTTGTGTGATTTGAAACGAAGTACTTTTATCTTCTAGGCTTTTTAGATTCTTGTCTGTGAATGTGAGGGATTAAAATATAACAGTTACCAAATTGATACTGTGCGTTTTCTGTGTATCAGCTCACTGAATTCTCATTATAACTTTTTAAAAGAAGAAGTTCAGAATTTTTGTTTTTTACATTTTACTGATAAGAAAACCTGTGCCTTAACTGTTAATATCTGCCAAGGCATTGACTAGTATTAGTAAGTAAATGGCAAAGCTGGAACTTGACTTGCAGAGCCCATGGTTTCCAGCTCTAAAATTCTGTACACCTGAGAATACCACAGATGAAGACAACACCAGATAGGTTTTATATAATTTCCAAAAAAGAAAGGATGAGTATGATTATCTGAAATTGATCCAGAATATACAGTATTCTGCCACCTTCTAAAAAATGTTTGTCATTTTTTTTTCTCATTTTGTATTTCATGTGCAAAGACATCAGTAAATCAGAATGCTATTTTATTTTAGTTTTGTATTTTGAGACAGGGTCTTGCTATGTACCCCAGGCTGGCCTCAAACTTGTGGCAGTCCTCCTGCCTCAGCTTCCTGAATGCTGGGATTACAGGTGTGCAGCTACTACACCTGGCTCAGAATGCTTGTTTATTCAGTATCTCTGTTCCATTATTTTTTTTTCTTCTTGTTAAAACAGTCTAGGATGACTACTAATAGAGGAACTTGAAATAGTAAATTTTGAAATAATATGCATTTAATTGATATTGTTCAAATTAGAGTTCCTTGGATGTAAATTTCAGAGTAGCTTTTGTGATTTTGCTTTGATGCCAGGCTTTAGAAAAAATACAGAGTAAACATTAATGGTACAGTCAACTCTCAGTCATTTATGTTAATAGAGGTGCAGAAAATCCAATTAATTAATAATTAAATTTGGAATGTAGTCAGAATTGCACCATTAGGCAACATGTGTACACTGACATTCTTATTAGGTGCTTGCCTCCCATGAGCCCTTCTCAGAGCCATCTATACTTGTGTTGTTAGAAACCTGGCATCTAGAAGAGAGATGTAGAGTATTTTTTAATGATCATTTTTCAGGTATCTCTCTTGTTTGTTTTTTTGCTTGTTTTTATTTTTTATTTTTTTACAAGACAGGGTCTTACTCTAATTCAGGCTAACCTTGAACTCATGGCAGTCCTACTTAGCTGGAATCACAGCGGGGCACCACCATATCCAGCTTTTCCAGGTATCTCTCTATAAGTACCCATTAAACAGGTTTGTATACACTATGTAATAATTCTGTAGTTTATTTGGAAGTCCAACAAAAATTTTTAGGTTCAAACTCAAATCTCTCTGGTTAGCAGGAGGTAATGAGTAAAGTATGCTCCTGGTTGTTGCTGCCTTCACACTAATTAGTATTTGGGTAGCAGATTCTGGGGGTCAGCATTTTCTTGGTTTCGTAGTAAAGCGTTAATGTATGCATGTGTGTTCAGTAACTTTCTTTATGTAAAAATTAGCCATAATTTACTTTTTATGCACTATTAAAGACATTCCCATAGCTCCTGCCTTTTTGTTTTTGCCTTTACATTTTGTTCACTGGAAAGATTTTTTTTATAACTTACTTGTGCTTTTCTTTTATTGCTTTTAATGCCAGGGAGAGGGATGTTATAAATGAGCAATGTATCACTGTTATCAGTGCTGAGGACCAGAACTAGTAACAGGATATTGTTAGAGAAGCATGTGAGAATGAATTTATGTAGTACTTTTCTTCCAAAAAGCTAAAAATCATTCACAAATGCCAACAAGTCAAACACAAACAAGGTAACACTCCATTTTATAGTAGAAAAAGAATTATACAGTAGTAGGGGAGAGAAAGCAAGAGCAGAGTTGTATAGAAGTGGACCTAATCTTTTCAGGAGATAAAAGAGTAATCCAGTTTTTTAAGTTGCAGAGGGTGTAGATTTCTTTGGGGTCAGTTCTGTTGTGTGGAAATCCCAAAAAGATAAAATGTCGTCAATGGCTGAGATATCCTCTATATGTGCTTAAGTTGCTTAACTTGATAATTCAGCCAAAAAGTATTGTTAAGCACATTGTCAACTTTGTATTTTGAAAAGTCCCACAAGCTAATGCTCTGCTCTAGTCATTGTTCTTTTGAGCATGACTACAGTAAACACAAGAATCTGGTCAATAATCTGTAAAGTCCTTTGTGTTTGGCCTTTTCCCTTCTTTCCCCTCACTTGACTCTTGCCACTAGAACTTCTTTGCTATTCTTCAATTAGTCCATTCTATTCTTTGCTATTCTTCAGTTAGGCCAGGGGCCTGCTAGTTAGTATTGGCTTTGAGGAATTTTATATTAGTAATTTTAGAAAAATAATTATAATTTAAAACTTTAAACACACTTTATAAAGTGGATTTTTATTGCTAACAGAAATCTAGCTGGGCATGGTAGCACATGCCTATAATACTAGCACTTGGGAGACTCAGGCAGAGAGAATACTGGGAGTTCAAAGTCAGTCTGGGCTACATAGTGAGTTCAAGGTCAAGCCTGCACTACAAAATGAAGCCCTGTCTCAAAAATAAATAAATAAATAAATAAATAAATAAATAAATAAATAAATAAATAATCTAAGCACAGAGAGTCACAGAGAGCGAGGGGATAAGAATCAGAGTGGTCAGACATGGTAGTATACACTGTAGTCTCAGCTACTAGGGAGACTGAGATGGGAAGTTGCCCAGCATGGGCAATGTAGTGAGACAAACTCTCAAAATAAAAAATTTAAAAGGACTTGGGGCTATAGCTTAGTTGTAGAATACTTATTTGATATGTGTGAGGCCCTGGGTCAATCCTCAGTACTACACACATACACAAAAAATTATTTTTTCTGTAAGTCTTAAGCACTTTTATCCTAGATATTTTCTTTTCTTAGTGTTCTGAATATCACCCCCAGGTACCAAATAGACCTTCTCAACAATGCTTTCCTTGATCATCCAATTCTGAAGACTTCTTCCCTCTGGGACTCAAGTTCCCCTTCCCTGCTTTACTTTTCTCTATAAAATTGCAGGTGATAGGCTATAATGTTTTACTTTTATAAGTGTTGGTGTCTCCTCCGTAAAATGTGGACTTTGTAAAAGCAAAGCTTTTTGTCACTTTTGTTCTCTGTATCCCTGTGAATAGTACCTTAGTGTACTTAGTACCTTAGACATAGTAGGTACTCAACAAATAACGAATATGAAGAACATCCTTCTAGGCACTGAGTAACTCTTGATACTGGAAGATAACTGTAGAAATGGACTTAATTATCTCAACACATTTGTAAGTGTAAGGTCAACTATTTTGAGTGTTTGGGTTTTATGTACATGCTGCATTCCTTTACTCCTCTGACTTACATGTAGTGTAATGTTTCCTTGATTGTTAATTTCTAATAATAAGCATGACTATAGTGAATATATGGGAGGTGCTCCTTTATATAAGACTTTTGTACAGTATTTATTTAGTTTAATAGAGACTCAAATTCATGAACTTTAGGAAATTTTGATTTTTTACAGGAAAGAGTTGTTGGGGTACTGATTTTAAACCTTAGATTATAAGATATTAACTTATACCCAAAGGACTTTGTCTTCTTAGTTCTTGTGATTCTCAGTTCCAATTTTGAGATATCCTAAAATAGTGGCTTTTAATCCCTATCGCACATATGTGTATATGTGTTTCACAAGTCCCTTTTAAAACGTGGTAAAAATTACTGGCTATATGCACAAAATACACATTCATACTTAATACACAGTATAGAATTCTGCATAAGGTCTCAGTGAGTTGAGAAAGTCTCTGAGATACATCTAAAGACTTGACTCCAGATTCAAAAGCCACTATCCTAAAATAATCCCAGTTATTTCAAGAAATGAAACTAAACTCTTAAAAATAATTTACCTTCAGTGTATTTTATTTTAATTTTAATTTTTGAGACAGTCTCACTATGTAGCCCAGGCTGGCCTTGAAATCACAATGATCCTCTTGCCTCAGCCTCTTGAGTGCTGGGGTTACAAGCCTATGCTGCCATACCCAGCCAGTTTACTTAATTTTAAAACTATTTATATTATATAAACTATTATATTATGATGTAGTTATAAGAAAGTAGTCTGACATTAGATGCAGAACTCCAAAAGTAACAATTGGTAGCTAACAAAAATTTGTTTCTGTGTAGCAAAATGATTTTCCTCTTCAACTATTAAGTGAAGCTGTGCATAAATTTGAGAAATACTTACAGCCTTTCAGCATGCTGGTTTCACAGAGGGCCCATAAGAATAAAAAGTATTAGCTGGGGTGGGGGGCATGATGGTACACACCTATAATCTCAGCCCTCAGGAGGCTGAGGCAGGAAGTTCTCTGGGAGTTTAAGGCCAGCCTGAACTACATAGTGAAACCATGCCTCAAAAAGACAAAACAAAACAAAAACCAAACTGATCTAAGATTTAAAATAAAGATTTGTTCTTATGTTTTAGAATTTTATGAATATGGGAAAATGACTTAATACCAGTGCTTGTGTGTAGCATGCACTGCATGTTTTGACCTCTCAGAGAGTTGTTTTCATCTGTACATAAAATATTTGAATTATTTCAGTAATTAGATTCTTGCTTTTAAGAGATCTTATAATAGTTAAGACCTGCTGTTTTGAGGGAACTCTGCTATTATATATATCACTTATTATCTGTCTTGTCCATAATGAGTTTGGACAGATTTATGTTGGTTGAGCTGTAAGTGTTGATGTGTAAACTTGTTTTGATTAAAGAAATTTTCTGTAAAAAAAAAAAAAGATATTTTACTGATATATTTTGATGTAAGTAGAGCAATTGTGGCTTTATTCACTTAGCAAATTCTGAGTACAGAGGTTATAAAATCTATTTGGGTTACTTTCTATCTCTTTGATATTTTCTGTCCATTAAGCTTCACTACTTTCTCTAGGGGTAGGATGCCTTGAGGCCTTAAATTCCTATTTGCTTGGGGCAGGGCAAGGTGGCTTGCACCTGTGAGCCCAGCATTTGGGAGCCTGAGGCAGGAGGTTTACCAGGGGTTTGAGGCCAGTCTTAACTACAAAGCAAGACCCTGTCTCAAAAATACCAAAAACCTCCCCTTCAAAAACAAACAAACAAAAACCCTCCAAAATTCCTGTTTGCTCTAATGGAAAGCTTTGTATTTAGGTTTATTGTTCCTTGTTTTTAAATAACTTCTGCTTTACCTGGAGCTACTTTATATACTTTACAGTGTATGGATAAAATGTTTTATTCCATATTTTTTGATGTATTAGAATTTATATCTGATTTGCACATTTAGAAACACCTAAATGAACTAAATGATTTGAAAGTCAGTGTTCTTTAAAATTGTAACCATGAAGGCCCACATTATTTCTCAAGACAGAAATTAGATAATTTAGAAATTCTATTCCCTAATTTTAAAGCAGTGATAGATTTCTTCAAAATGGCATCATTGAGCTGGGCATGCTGTAATCCCAACGTGTAATCTCAGATACTCCAGAGACTGAGACAGAAGGATCATAAGTAATTTTAAACAGCACATTGAATTATCATGTATCTATCAATTTTCGGCACATTATCCTATCAAAAGGTTACTGTTGCACATAGATAAATGTATAACAATTGAGAAATTCTTTTAATTCTGTAGAACAGTTTGGATGAGACTAAAGACAAGTTTTATGTTTACTAATTTTACTTTTCTTAAAAGTGATTATAGAGTCCTATTCTTTTATCCCCCAAAACTATTTTCTACAGACTTGTGGATTATTTGCTGTATGCAAAAAGTTTTACATGATCAGGTTTTATATTTTCTGATTCTTTTATATCTTATTCTTCCTTTCCCTCCTTGCTTGCTTTCTTTCTTTCTTTCTTTCTTTCTTTCTTTCTTTCTTTCTTTCTTTCTTTCTTTCTTTCTTTCCTTTCTCTTGATACTGGGAATCAAACTCAGGGCCTTGTGCTTGCCAGGCAGATATTGTGCCACTGAGCTTACATCTCTGGCCCTATATTTACTACTTTACAATATGTTGTTTATCTGACTTTAAAATTCTCATGGCCAAGTTTCTCTACATTTGTGAAGGATTCTAATCACCTTACTTTGGACCTATTTAATGTTCCATTCTTAGATGAGAGCTTTGGTAGTGGAGTATGTGTCCCATTTGTGAACTAGGCTGAGGGCCTAGTTCATTGGCAGAGTGCTTACCTAGCATGCACAAGGTCCTGTGTTCAATTCCCAGTTCCTTAAAAAAAAAAAGAAAAACCAAAGAAAGAAAAAAACAACAACCCCACAACCATCACATTTTAGGCTAGAAAATACACCTATCCCAATATTTTCATCTTACAGACAATGAACCTAGAGAGATTAGTGCTTGCCAGTCAAACAGCTGCCAATCTGAAGCTCTAACTGGCCAACACTTTAAACAGAGTTTATTTATTTGAAACATTTTTGTATCATTTTAGGGAAATTAAAAAGCAGATGTTGGCAGAGATTCCCTGCAGCATTCCAATGCAGACTGTCTTAGGGTCTCTTTCCTTTTTGATACCCAGTCAACTGGAAGGCACACTCTAAAACAAATGAACAAACAGAAAACACCTTGCCACAATGTAGCATTGCTCTATGTGGTACATATGTCATTTATGCTACCATAAAAATCACTGCACACCAGGTGGCCTGTAGCCCTGGAGCATTTTGTCCAAGCCACAGACTAGGCTCATCTGATGTCTTAAGCTTAGAACGTGCCATGACTGAATCCTATGCTGGCTTCCCTATGTCTTTACACTGTCTTTCCCCCTATGTTGGACCATGGGCTGTGGCAGGTACTGTAGGACTTGAAGAAACAACAGATTGGCCTGGTCCAACTGGGGAGATAGAATATAAACAGCAGAAAGTCATGTGATGAATGCCAGCTGAGAAGTAACCACAAATACTTTATGGCTTTGGTTCTCACTTTCTCAGAAATCTTTCAAATGACTGTGGGAATTCTGTCTCACTTTCCCTGTGAGTGAGGAAAAAATAAAAACATTACATTTTGACCCAGGCAACTTCAAGTACCTGAAAACTAAAGGACAAGTACAGCCTAAGCAGTCATATTTTTATTGTTGCTGTCAGTTAAAAGGAGGTTATAATAGTCCTTGTTTTATATTCATGTATGTATAATAATCTATAGCTATTTATTTATTTTTGGCTATGTAGTTCAGGATGGTCTTGAATTTACTACTTAGACCAAGCCATCATGAAACTTGCACCAATCCTCCTGTCTCAGCCTCTGAGTACTATGATTATAGGCACGCACCACCACACCGGACTAACACTTTCTTTACAAGGCCAGGTGACTGCATACTCTGGCTTTCTTTTCAGATTGTAAAAATGACTGTCTAAAATATGCAAAAAGTGAGCTGAAATAAAATGTAATGATACAAGAAAAAACGATGACTCCATTATTTGAAGTCATGTAGCACTGGTAGCAAAACAAAGTATCTATCAAACTCAGTTGTCCCTATTTTCTGGTTCTCTTCTGTCTCTGTGTTCCAGTTAACACACAGAAAACAGGGTTGTTCTTTTTTTTTTTTAACAAGGTTGTTCTGTAGAGTTCTGTATTTTAAAATCTCTTTAGTGGCTTGAGGACCCTTACTCTAAATCTTTTGTCAAGACTGTCTTCATGATTGAACCATACTGACTTACACCACTAAACAATACCTAAGTGAATCCAATCTGACCTTTGGAAAGACGTGGAAGATAGTCTCTAGAACCGAGTCTGAACCATAGTAATGAAAGGAGTAGGATGTATCTGATCCTAAAATACTTTGTGAAGTTGAAGTATTAGAGATAAATGGCATGATTACACAAGAAGGAACATTTCAGAGCAGCTGGTAGGTGTGCATGAGTGGGCCTCCAGGGATGATGCTCTAATATGTAAGCATCCTGGAGGAGTGGAACGGGGCCATTTTATTAGAAACCGTGACTTTCGGCATTGTGCATCCCCAAAGCTGGAAAACTTCCGCTGGCAAAAAAAGAAAAAAAGAGAGAAGGGCTGTAGTGCAGTTGCTGGGGGACTGTACAGTAGACACAAAAGCGCCTTCTGTGAGGCCTTCAGCAGAGGCAGCTTGTACAGGCAAGCCTGCTCCTCTCAAAGATGGGAATCGGATTCTTTCCCCAGGGGGTTTCCAACTAGTTTGCACTTCAGAAAAACCTTTTCTTTCTCCTGCTGTTCACGCCCTGGAAAGAATTTTCTTCCAACCAAAGAAATTGTTTTATAATCAAAGATCCTTGTCCTTAGTTGTTGGGCATCAAAGAAAGTTTGGAAGAGACTGGGGGATTATGTGAGTGCTTAGAATTTATTGTGAATGCAAACTTGTAACATTAGTCCTCTAAAGAGTCCCCTAAAGAATAAACTCATGTCAGAGCTGGGAGACAGCCTAAGATAACTAAGTCATTATTCTTCCTATTTTGGATGTGCTGCAGTAAGATACAAATGATTTGAGTGGTTCTGTTTGGACTTAACTCGAATGTTTGGTTCTTGAGGTGCAGACTTACGGGAAGAAGTCCCCCTACATTTTCTGCCCATTTGAAACCCGATATTTGGGAATGCCAACACTATTGATAAACTTGAAACAACAACAACAACAACAAAACCTCTTTTTTAGCCTTTAGTGATTTAACTCTTGGGAACCTAGGGTTTCTCCTAGGGCAGTTGATGATATCACCAAATTTTGGGAGCCACATTCCCTGCATTCCCTACTGTGCTGAGGTGTGGGTGATGTCATTTTCTTCCACAAAGGAAAACCTCAGCACCCCAAGGGCCTGAACTCGGTTTTGGCAGGTAAATGAAGGAGGAACTTACTTTTGGATTTAAACTGATTGAGTCAGGCATAAAGAGGCACAACCATGTTAAAGTACCAGTGCTACAACAACCTCATTTCTGGGGCCCAAATGGGCCATTTATCATTTAATAAGAATTAAAACTATACCTTTAAGAAGAATTTTCTGAGTAAAAACAATGATTCATTTAATATTTTGATTTTTACATCTTGGGACATTTAAAGCACATTGTACTGAGATTTTGACTCCCACTTAAATATCCTTCTCTGAATCCATGAATTTTCCAAGCTTTTTAGGAGTTCATTTATAGATTATCTAACTTTTCTTCTGAGAGCAGATTTTTAAAAAAAGGATTAGAAAAATTGAAATGATAGGGCAGATTTGGGCAGAATCATGCCCAGGGCAAAGTACGTTTGTATTATTGTAATCTTGGTTCTGTGGTTATGAACTGAAGAGCTGAAGAGAATATTTGCTCTAGAAGAGTTCCAGTCTCTTCATAGGCCTTCATTGCAACCACAGGGTAGTGGTTGGAAATAGGATTCCAGGAACACCAAAAATGCTCAAAATTTCCAATAGTGGCCGCTGCAGTGCCCCCACAAGGATTCCTTAAGCATTCTTCTTTGTAGCCTTCTGTGTCTCTGTGGTCAGCAGCCTCCATCGTCAGTCACAAAGTCTTGCCCTGGAGACAATCATGGTAAAAATCATCAGTTATCTGTCTTTGCCATTAGAAGCAGTGCTTTACTTTTTTACTCTGTTCTGAACTACCAGGTTATAGTTTTTTGTTTTTTAAGAAAAAGACAATCTTTTTATATAGAACCAACTGACAGTTCTCAGAAATGTAAATGCACCACTGGTTTGTACAAGAAAGGTAGACCAGGTCTGTGAAGTGAGCAGGATCTGCCCGAAATTTTTATGTGAAAACTTACCTGTGTTACTCCTGTGTAGGTATTAGGTTACAGTTTGTTTTCTCTCTGTCTTTGTCTCTGTCTGTCTGTGTCTCTCTCTCTCTCTTCACTAGAAATACATGAGTAAAATTCACTGAAATGAGTTTCTGTTTAGTTTATATAGGTGTATAGGGAAGTGAGCTATGAGGGAAAAAGCCAATCCACGACTGACTTCATTTTATAATCTTATTTCACCTGAGGTGTATGCTTAAACCAAATTAATATTATTATATAAAATGCCCCAGTTTTTCAAGCAATGTTGAACTTCAAATTATGGAACAGGATATGGCATTTTGTTTCCATTTTTATTGTTTTGTTTTCTGAAGAGAAGTTTGAGTTGGAGATTTTCTGGCAGGCTTCCATACGTCTACCATCCCACCTGTCCTGGCAGAGACAATGAAATCAAAAGTCAAGTTCTTTATGACTGCACCTGCCTTATAAATGCTGCCAGAAGATCTGATTTTCTCTTCTAGGTAAACTCTACCCAGAAACCAGTACTTGTACCCAAACAGTGACTGCATACCTCAAAATCTGGATGTTCCAACTCAGAAGGGTTAGCTAGAAGTAATTTTCCCATTGACTTCTTAGGTAGTTACAGGCATAATGTTTGATGATTATTTTATTGCTTGTCAATTGGAGGAGCTATAACTGTTTGGTTTACCTGGTTTTCAAGACTTTTGTTAGTATCTATTAATGATGAACAATAATTTGGTAATTTAATATTTGAAAATTATTTTGTATGATTCTGCATCTAGTTGGCATAAAAGAAGGTATGATTGGTGCCAGGGATTTAGCTCAGTGGCTTAAGCTTAGCCTGGCAAGAACGAGGTCATGAGTTCGATCCCTAGTACCCCCCGAAAAAAGGGATGATTGATCCAAAATAGATCAGAAATGTATTCCAAAGTCAGACCCCCATAAAGAGTTCCCAGGAGTAAGAAGCTACCATTTTTCCTAGCTTCTTTCTTTTCTCAGAAATGGCAGCTTATCCTACTGGCCACCAGTTAAGTGCTGTTTAATTAGGCAATTGCTTTGGAGGCAACAAAATAACTTGATGAGAATCTTTCTTCCTTTTGAATTATCAGAGTACTTCTTGGGTTCCCTCAGGGCAGAATTAGTTCATGATCTTCTAACTGTACCTGTAACTGGAAAAACATAATTCCTATCACCAACCAAATAATTGAAGATAATATGCCCTTCAAATGATGCTGTGTGCACAGTACCCACATATAATTATGTAATATGATTTCTCTGAAATGAGTGGCAACATCCTGCAGTGAGAAGTGCTCACTGTTGATTTGTATTTTGTCTCAGGTCTGATACTTCTTAGTTTAATGACCTTAAGAAAAATTACTTAACGTATTTGAGCTCGTGTCCCCATAAATAAAATGGGGATAATAGTAATAAATGGCCTACCTGAAGTGAAATAATGTGTGAGAATTGCCTTTGAACTTTGCATATATAAAGTATTATTACTAGTAGTAATTAGACTTGAGCTTCTTATTCACCTTATTCAGAAAAATTACTAAGTCTAAAAGTTATTGATTTGGGCTCAGTTAACTTATTTGGTATTAACCTACAGTAACTACCTATTTGTATTTTTTAATGCAGCTAAAAAGATAAAGCTTAAGCTCCAAAATTTTGTGAGTAAAATAGCCAATTAATGTTACCCCATGTAGTATAAGTAGCCTCAGTGGCTTAAAGAGTGACTAAGGGTAGATGAATTCTGGAGCAGGGACTTGAATTCTGTAACTGCCTTGCTGGTGCTTTGGTGAGTTACTTGCTTGCCCTGAACCTCTGTTCATGTGGCTGCTCTACTTTGGTATGCCCGTGGCTTCCTTGCATGATCAGAGGTGACCACTGACACAAAGTAGCTGTTTTCTAAGTTTTTGCTTATCAAAGCCAGAAACATCCCAGACACATTGTTTACCACTCTTATGGCATTCCTTTTTGAAAAACAAAAATTCCCAAGTATTTCTTTGTACTGCTGCTACTCTGAAGCAGCTGCTCAGAATGTTGAGGCTTCAGCTTCTTGTACAACCTGCTGAGGGCTGGAAGGAAAAGAGCTCAGGATTTTGAAGGGGACTAATTTACCCAGTTCTTTATACTGGGCTGGCCCCAACATGTTTTTTGAAAGTCAGCGGATAACATTCTGTAGGCTGCTTGGAAGTTATCCCACAAGTCCCTGAGACTCCTAGTTCTCCATCTGAAAAGAACTGGATCAAAATGATAAACAGAGTTTTAGTCATCACAGTTATAAATATTTGTGGCCCTGACATAATTTTCAGGTAAAGACTGTTCATTCTGTGAGCCATCCCAGAGACTAATCTGCAGAATGAAAAAAAAAAAAAATCTACATTCAGTGTTTTATAACTTTTCCAATTTGAAGTCTGTTCCCCAAAGAGGTAAATAATGGGATAAAGGTAATTATGGGTTTCCTCATCTTTCCTAGTTACCTGTTCCCTGTCATGATTAAACACAGTTTATAACTCTTTTGCAAACAAACTCAATTACCATTATTATCCTTTCAGCACTTGCATGGTATTATAACTCATTTCAATCATCAGTACCACATAGTGGGAGTTAGGAGACAAGGTGGGTGGAGGGTAGAGGTAGAGAGGGGCAAATATTTTCCCTTTTATTGGTTTTTGGGTAGTATCCTGCCTCTCTGAAGCAGCTTCTCTGAGAAATCTGTTTTCTTCTTGAAGCCTAATAAAGATTAGCAAGACGTATCTGCAAAGCATTTGAAGCTCTTTGAAATAAAGCAGGGATAAATACTCAGTATCATTGTTATTATCATTAGAAAGGACAGCCCAGCATGTGATGTTTTGGGTCACTTCCAGCGGTTTTGTTTGATGTTCATGGTTCCTTTTTTGACCTTTGCCTCTTGATATCTTTATACATTTATTGAGGTTGTTGGACAAAGTCTCCAGATCTTTAAGCAATAGGGTATTAAGAATGAATGACTGAAGCTGGGCGTGGTAGCAGGCCTGTAAACCCAGCACTCGAGGCTGAGGCAGGAGGATTGCTATGAGTTCGAGGCCAACCTGGGCTACATAGTGAGTTCAAGGTCATCTTGAACTACGAAGTGTAGTAAGACTGGGTTTCAACACACACACACACACACACACACTTCTATGGGTGGAATTTTGAAAATGTTTTTTCTGTCTCTAGAAATACTGTTGTTTCAGTTTGGCAATCCTGGAAGCTTGGTTAATGTAAATCTGGTCATTTGAGTTTTCTTTCTCATTCTGTTTCTTGTCTGAGAACCAGTATTTTATAGGAATTTTTATTAAGTAAAATAAATACTAAGTTAACTAGATTTTTTTCCTGTACTATGTTTATGAGCCAAAGATAAAATAAAAGAAAGAAGTAGACATAAAGGAGCTAAACATACACACACACACACACACACACACACACACGAATTTCCTAGGAACATTGTCCGTACAGCCCTATCTTCTTACTATGTAAATTATTTCATGCTAAAAATAACCATAATTATATACTTATAATGTTATACGATACTGAAAAAAGGTTAGATTATGTTCAGCATGATGTATTTAGGCAGGAAAATACACCAATAGGTTTCAGAACTACAGATTGAATTTAAAAGGACTTCTTAGTTCTTGAAAGAATGGTAAATCAAAAATTTTTTATTACTATTATTATTAAGAGACCTGTGCAAATCTGAATATCCTATTTTTTAATTGGTAGTTGTATTTTTTGGTTTTTTGAGACAAGGTCTTGCTTTGAACTTCAGATTGGCCTTGAACTAACTATGTATAGCCTAGGCTGGCTTCAAACTCACAGTGATCTTTCTGCCTCAGCCTGATTGCTGAATTTACAGGTGTGTGCCACCATATTCACCCCCAGTCCTTGTTTTTTCACTTTTTTTTCTTTTTACCAAGGATTGAACTCATAACCTCACGCTTGCCAGACAGGTGCTTGTGCTGCTGAGCTAAACTCCCAGCCTGTTTGACTTTATTTTTTAAATTGCTGATCTTTCATTTTGTTTGTGAGGTTGTTATGTCTGGTAAGGAAGAGCACATTCCTCATAGTCCTAATTGATGAATTATTTGTTTTGATTTAAAATATTTATTTATAAAAATTTTTTAAAATATTTATTTATTTACTTATTTATTGAGACAAGATCTTACTAAGTTGTCACTAGTGGTCTCAAATCTGGTTTTTCTGTCTTCACCTCTATGTAGTAGCTGGGATTGTGTGCCCTACCATGACTGGCTGTTTTAAATTTCAGATGATTATCCTAAAATCAGTTTGGTTTGTACACCCTTGTATTTTTCCCTTTAGCTTTTCAATTGAGTTTTTTTCTCCTTATTCACACCTCAGTGTCTGCAGTTTTTTAATTTTATGTTTTGGTGCTGAGATTGAACCCAGGGTCTTGTGCCTATTAAGCATGTGCTCTATCATGAGATACACTTCAGTTTCCTATAGAGTTGTATAGGAACTACTGAATTCAGTTCCTATACAACTCTATAGGAAATTAAAGTTGAGGATGATATATAGCATACTAATCACTGATAGAAAATTATTTGAAATTATTATCATGTTTGACTTTATGCAAAAGCAACTACTATATCTACTATGATAATGGGAGTTAAAATATAGAGCACTCTGGAAGGCTGAGGCAGGAGAACCTCAAGGTCTAGGCCAGCCTAGACAATTTAGCCATTTAGTGAGACTGTGTCTCAAAAAAGAACTAGGGATTTGCTCAGTGTGAAGGTCCTAGGTTCAATTCAATCTCCAGTGCTGTCAAAAAGATGAGAGATTTTAAAAATGAGTATTTAAGTTAGATTGAATATATGCATGTGTGTATATACATATGCACAGGAAATATAGAGAATATTCTTTATTGTTTACATTCTATACAGAGCACATGTATTCTAAATGCTAACCTTCAATCCTTACAATCTTCTAGGTAAATGTTGAGCCAGTCTCTAAAAATATCTGCCTTTGGAGACCCTGAAGCCAAGTTGATTAGTTTGGCTAATTGTCTGTTGAGAGTATCGTCACATACAAAATGCATACCTTAAGATGGTGCCACCTCTCATTCTTTTCCATCAAGTACCTTCTTTCACTCATAATTTTAATTAAAAAAGAATCAAGTCTAACCTCTTCAAAAACTAATTTCTGTCTCTTTGCTTCAGCTTGGTCTCAAATTCAACGTGAATTTGAAAGTGGATCTGAATTTTTCTTTTTCCTGTAAAGGTTTCTGTTCTCTCCTGAGTTCTGTAGGTTATCTCACCTCGTAAGAATTCTAACTTACATAATGGTCCTTCCGTTTCTTGTCTTTCATTTTCATTTTTGGGGCCATTTAAAATAATCAAATATTTTTTCTCACTATGAAAAATTTTCACTTTGTATCCTGCATATTATTTAGATTGATCTTATGTAGGTTGGGATTTTGATGACCAGGCCTGTTCCCTTCTGTGTCATATATGCACCAGATTACTCTCTGAGTTTCATTAAATGTTATAAAATAACCATCATTTTGTTGAGTAAGTTGGTGTGTTGTTACTATTATTCTCCTGGAGGTAGTTTTTTGCAGGCTCCATTAACAGGCAACTGAACCGCAAGACAGGCTACATGCTGACAACTGTGTCTTCCCATCAGAAAGAGATCCTTCTTTTCCTCCCTATCAAATGAAAGCTTAGATTTTAGAGAAAATTACAAAATACAGAAAATGAAAGAGAAGGACTGAAATCACAGCACCTGTGGTTTTCTCTATCCTTAATCGTAAGGCAACTTCCTATAGAATTTTATTGTAATATGTTGATGAAATGTTTGTAATCATCCCTTTGCAGTTTGTTTAGTAGTAGTTCCTAAGCAGCAGTTCCTGCATCATCTAGAAAATTTTTAGCTAAAGGAACCACATTTCATTTCTTTGTCTCAAGCTGCAGAAGCAGTGTAATCTTTAACAGATGATTTGAGGGGTGGGTATAGGGAATCAAACTCAGGACATTTTTGCCAATCAGGCACTGCACCACTGAGCTAAATCACCTGACTGCCCTCCCCACCTTTTTTTTTTTTGAAACAAGTTCTTACTATGTAGCCTAGACTCAAAATAATCCTCCTGCCTCGGCCTCATGAGTGCTGGGATTATAGCTATGTGCCACCATACCCGGCTATATGTAGTCCTTTTTCCAAAAGAATATTTTTCATATGTTTATGTTTTATAGCTTTCTGATTTCATTATCATAATATATGTACTTATCAGAGAACTGTAACTATCTATAGGAGTAGTACAACTATACACAATAATAAATCATCCTTTGTAAAGAAGGAATAACTTCATAGCTATTGCTATGGTTGTAGGTTTAGATATATCTTACAATGGAACTAAATCTCAGAATAGAAATAATTGAGATAAAGCTGAGGTAGGAGGCCACCACGGGTTTGAGGCCAACCTTGGCTACATAGGGAGTTCAAGACCAGTCTGGGGTACATAGGGAGGCTCTGTCTCAAAAAACAAAACAAAAAAAACCCCTCTGAGGTGTATATATGTTTAAAGCTAGAGAATTTGACATCATGTTGTATTGCCTCCTATTGATAATCTTTGGATAGGTGGGGTATGATAGACCTTTTGGCTGTCACTAAGCCATTACCTTATATTTTTTCCCTGAAGGAACTCCAGATCCTGTTTAAGGTTTGCCAGTTTTGCTAGGTACTGAAGGCAGAAAGAAGCTGAAGTGATAATCTTGGTGAGCAAGAAAATCAATATTTCTTATCTATTTTTCACTTATTGTCAATCTTTCCAAACAAACCTATTGTATGAAAAACTGATGAGAAACTTTGTTTTCCTCTGGATATACTTGCTTGTACAGAACCATGCCCCACTTGGAAGAACCCTGTGGTAGAGTTTCAGCTCTCTAGATTGGTGAAATAAGTGTAAAATAGCTAAACCATTTTGCCTCCATGAATTTTTCACAACTCTAAAAGTGAGAAAAGTTAGGAGGATCAAAGGGGACTGCCCACATGCCTTTTTTTTTTTTTTTTTGCCTTTTTGAGGCAGAGTCTTGCTATGTGTGGTTCAGGCTGGCCTTGGGCTCACTTTGTAGCTCAACCTGGTCTCAAACTCTCAACGATCCTCCTACCTCAGCCTCCTGAGTGCTAGGATTACAGGAGTGCACCACCACGTCCGGCTTGCCCCACATACCTTGAGAGTCCTAAAGTTTAAAGACACAACTGTTGTTCAGTGGTGCTAATGTATCTGGAACAGTAACTATTGCAGCATGTGTACTTTTCCTCTTGTTCTTCACGGGGTATTCATCTAGGTGGCCCTAGTTCTTCCCAGAGAACATGTGCTTAAATTCTGTCCTTTTATTGGCTTGCTTTGAACTTCTGTGTATTAATCTCTTTTACAAATTACCAGCTTAAAGGAGTGGGTAGCAAGTCCTCCAGCTTTCTCTCACTCAAATGTGAGGAGGATGGCTGAACTATCTTATTTCTGCATATTTCAGAGCTACAGTGACATTACATTGTTGCTCACTGATTTCTTGTTTTCCTAATAACTTTGTAAATTGTATATCTCCTTTTGTATGAAATCCAACCCATTCCTCTTCACTCTGACATCAAGTCATAGGTTGAAGACATCTATGTTCTCTTCCTCTTTTGAGGCTATTTTCTAGACGGTTCTAAAACATTCTCTGGAATTCTAAAATTCAACATCAACTGATAGGGGTTTTTTTGTAGTTTTACCTTTTAATATTACTGGTGACTCATACTCTTTATCACAATTGCAGTGCAATTGAGGTCTCTGTTTGTGTTCTGAAAGTCAAACTACACTCTTAATTCCCAAGAGAGAAGATTGTCTCTAGTAGATAGGAGTCTGGGGACCAGTGGATATGCTTCTGTGAAGCAGTTCAATAATAGCCGATTGTGTTTCCATTCACAGCTTTGTCTGTGGGTTCTGTTCAGTGTGAATGAATGCACATAGGGGCTGGGGTGGAGCTCAGTGGTAGAGCATGTGCTTAGCACATGCAAGGCCCTGGGATTTATTCCCAGCATCAAAACCAAAACCATAGTAAGTGCACATGGGTTGCAGTCTGTTGTGGAACACAGGAAGCATTACATTGAACCTAAAAAAAAAAATCAATGTAAGTTCCTAACTTACATTTTAATCAAAATAGTAATATTAAGTGCATCTTCTTAATTTAGATCACCTGCAGAGAATAATCTTTTAACATGGGACCCATCTCCTGGGACATGAGTGGGCCACCAGCTGCTCCACAGTGGGAAGTAAAACAACCATATCCAATGGAAGCTGCAGAGCATGTTCAAAGAAATGATGAAATAATGCTGGTTATATTTCTATACGGATAAAAGAGCATGAGTTGTATCCATTACCACCAGATTCATTTGTTCTTTCTTTCTTCTTTCTCTCCTTCCTCCTTCTCTCCCTCCCTTCATTTTTTTTCTTTTCCTCTTTCTTTCTTTCTCTTTCTTTCTCTCTCTCTCTCTCTCTCTCTCCCTTCCTTCCTTCCTTCCTTCCTTCCTTCCTTCCTTCCTTCCTTCCTTCCTTCTTCCTTCCTTGTCCTGGGGATTGAACTCGAGGCCTCACACCTGCTAAGCATGCACTTCACCACTAATTATACCCTCAGCCTCAAAATTTTTCGTGATGGAATTTTGTGATATGTTGTATGATGTCTTCAATATGTATTCTACTCTAATTCTCTTTAGCCTTTTGAAGATAGATATTCTCCTTGGATAGTTATTGTAGTGATAATCGTTTTGGAGTGGGTATACAAAGCTATCTTACATATTGATTTTAAATTATTTGCCCTTAATTTTAGGGATTGCCGTTTATTCTATTTTTACACGTATTCAGAGGAACAACAGGTACTTAATAAAGACATTATGAAAGCCTTTATCTTCATTTGGAGTCTATAAGATAGCACATAATTAAATAACAATTAGACTCTGTTCCCTGGATTAAGTACTCGGTAATATTTGTGTACCTAGAATGTTTTTCCACCATTACTGGTGATAAGTATATTTTTCTGTCATAAACTAGCTGATTTCCCATTACATCTCATGATTAATGCTCAGTATATATTTGTGTGTAGCGCATTTTGATATTTCTCTGATGCCATTTAGTCTCTTGGGACTCATCTCAATAAAGAGGTGTTTTCCCAATTCCCTCTTTTTTTCTTTTTTTGGTGGACTGGGGATTGAACCCCGGGCCTTGCACTGAGCTACGTCCCCAGCCCTGTTTCGTTTCATTTCATTTCATTTCATTTCGAGTCAGGATCTCACTAAATTGCCTAGGCTGGTGTCGAATTTGCAATCCTTTTGCCTCAGTCTCAGATAGCTAGGATTACAGCAGGCAACACTACCTCCAGCTTACTATTATCACTTTTGAAGTCTATTCTGTTCTGGCATCAAAAGTGGTATTCTTTTACAACTTGTGCATTGCCCTTGGGGGAAAAAACCACACTTTTACTCTCTCCTCTGTCCACTGCCCCATAATAATAAGTCCTTTCTTCCAGATCTACTCTATGAAGGGTTGGTTGCCCTATCCTGTGGTATAGATTTCTGTTTCATCTCAATCTTGTTTCCCTACCCCTAGCATCTTCTAGCTGCCAGCTGCAAAGACTTTACCTATACCTCCTAAATTGCTTAGAAAGAAATCGTGTTCTCCTGGCCCCAGCACTGACCTTGTTCCTTTCCCCAGTGCTGGAAACTCACCATCCTCAGCACCAATTAATGCTTGATGTTCTGACTTTCTTGCTTGGGTTTCAGGAGAGAGCACAGGCACATTCTGAACACTCCTCCTTTTGTGTCGGCATCTCTGTGAGGTGCTTTGGAAGGACTCCAGCCAGGCATGGAAGGCCTCTTTGATAATATCTGATGGGTGGGTAAGAATTTCGGGCACCTGGCCAAGATACACATTGCCTGTAATCGTTAACTCAGTCTGTAAACAGTTCAAACGGCACTGAGAGGCCGTCAGTTATTACATTAGAAGAAGATTAGAAGAAGCCTTTCATCTCTCTTGCTCAGGAGCCAGGCGTCCAGCATTGGCCCCTGCTGTGGCAATTGGAGTCACGGTGATCTGTGCACAGCCACCGAGACCCAAGACATTCAGGGAAATACAGTGGAACTGGTTCTAAGTGACTGATTTTCAAACTTGAAGTATTAGAGCACTATCTAAATCATTAATTTCCTTTGTTTTGTACCTGATTGATACTGGAAGGAAAAAGGTATGTGTATTTTGGGGGTGCTGATCAGGAAAAAAACATCAGGGAAGAAATTGAAAATGTCATTCATTTCAGCTCAGTCTTCCACCCATGTTCATGTCTGCAAATTTTGCAGCTTTACTTCTCATCCATTCACCCTGCTTTGATTTTGAGTTTGATCCTCAGAGTGTTCCATGACTACAAATAGCCTTAGAATTGCTCAGTATTCCTAGACCTCTCTGCAAGGCACAGGGCCCAGAGGAGAAGATGATAACAAACATTCCTGCCCTCAAGGTGCTTACTGAAACCTTAAGATAATAGCAGATATGCACTAGAGATAACTCCATCACAGTTTATAATGTGTCAAATGAGGTATACAAGGAATTTCTACAAGAGTTCACAACAAGGAGGGAGAATAACAGTGGAGACAAGGGTATGGGGAAATTCCTTACCATTCTGTGAAAAAAGTGTTTCTACTACTTTTTTTTAACTTTTCTATTATATCTTACCCTTTGCTTCTGTCTTTTTTTTGTAGTGAAATTACCAGTTTTGCTAGGCATATTTAGTTTAATTGAATCATTAAACTTGTTTTGAATTTAGCACATGAGCCAGAATTTTGCAGAGGTGGAGTTAGACCTGTCTTCCCATTGGATATTTTGATAACAAAACATGGAGCAAACTTATTCTAAGTATCTTTGGCAGAAGACTCTCATCTGATTAATATTTTTAACAGTGTTCAGATTAGTTTTAAGATTACTGTTGCAGAAAATTTATTCCAGAGAGCATAGGGACAAGGTTTAGATTAGGATAAGTTTTAAATAAACATGAAATAAAACCCTCCCTCACTAGTATTTGAGGTGAGCATCGAAGTTCTAGGTTTTGCCACTTGTACCAGAATTCCAAGTGTAAAACAGCTGTATTTTTTCTTCTACAAAATAGTATTTAACATTTGCCATGCTTTCTTCAGCTGAGAAAAAAATGAGAGAGCTATGAGATATCCTTCCAGGAAAAAGAATAGATTGCCTTTTATAATGTGACTGCAGCTCTATAACTTACTAGTTAGAAAGTTCTGGAATAATCCTTTCTTTTTTTTTTTTTTTTTTTTGGTTTGGTTTGTTTTCTGTTTTTTCCTGAGCTTTCTGGGTCATTTTTTCCCCCCAATTCCCTGTAGTATTGTAGAGTTGAGGTTTGTCCCACCATTTGGCTTTCTGGTTTTTTTTTCCCCCTGATTCTCAATATAGCTTTGGAGGAAGATGAATAAAATAAAGAGAAGGCAGAGCCTGAGGATTGCAACCTTGCAACTCACCCTGTGCTCTGCTTCCAATCTACCCACCTGCCGAAGATGAGCAAGGTGTTCTTTCATCTAAAACAATATTTCCCCCTAATTCATGGCAAAAGCAGTAGCTCAACCTTAAAAAGAAATTAGTTAATTCCTTTAGAAAAGCACAGACAGTAAAGTAAGCAAAATCATTTGCCTGGTATTCTTATTTGTTCATGGTAAAAGGAGAGCGGTTATTTATAAGCAGGTGTTAAGTTGTATTTATATAATAAAATTCTAGAGATACAGAATTTCTGATTGTACAAGGAAGCTTTGAGGCATGCTGTCTGGCTAACTTAAGCCAATGACCTTGTTAATTCTAAAGTCACAGGCAGATTTAATATGGTGGGATGATAATGGTGGATGCCCTTGCTCTTTGACCTAAATATAGTCTTTCTTTTATGAAATGATCAGTCTTGAATTTTGGCTTCCCATCCTGATTTCTTTCCTTCTACATGTAGTAGAGAAAATATATGGCATTATTTTGGTTCCCCTATGTTGCTATTTCTTAAATTTAGTGTGTAAAAGCTTTGCTAAAACAGATTTCTGAGGCCCTAGAATTTGATTCAGTATATCTGATGGAAGGCCTGAAAATGTGCATTTCTAAAAAGTTCCCAGGTATTGTTTGTTTGTTTTGTTTTTTGATACAGGGTCAAGCTGTCCTTCAACTCACTGGATAGCCTAGGCTGGCCTCAAACTTGTGATCTTCCTGAGTGCTGGGATCACAGGGGTCTGCCACCATAGCTGGCAGGTGTTGTTGATGCTGCTAATCTAGGAACCACATTTTGAGGTTTAGGTTACTCCCTACTTTTTTTTTTTTTTCCTGAGAGAGGGTTTCACTATGCAGTTCAGGCTGACCTTGAACCAGGCTGGCCTCCAATTCACAGCAATCCTCCTGCCTTAACCTCCCCAGTGCTGGGATTGCAAGTGTGCTCCAACTACCGACTTTTATGATCATGATGACTTTGACAGGCATAACTGCCCTCATATGGCTAGAACATCCAACCTGAGTTGAAATGACTGTTTGTAAGTGAACACATGGTTATGGGAAGTTTTGTCCCACTTGCAGAGATGAAGAGTAACCCAGAAATCCATACTTTTAGCTTGTGGCCTGAGGCTAGATCATCTATATATGGCTACAGGGCACATGGTTTACTGACTCTTTCTAGCAATATATAGCAGATGAGAGCTTGCTTTTAGAAAAACTAGTAGCTGAGCTACAGAACTAATGTAACCCATCAAGAATAAACATTGCTCTTGATTAATTTCTATGATATCGTCAAAAGAGTAGATTTTAAGTTTTCCTTACCTTTAGGATTTCTGCTTTTCATCTTTCCACTTCCTTGAGCTACTGAACCTGTTAGGTTGTACATTGTTTGTAGCCAAGTGGTTTGAGTTTCACTTTGGCATTGCAAGCTACCCGGCATCATTCCTTCTGTATGTATTACGGTGGGACCAGCTCAAATGAAGAAGGAACTGAAAATCCCACTTTTAATACATTTCATTTATTCTGCCATTTTAACTTGTTCTAAGTATTTTGGTATGTATTAAACTTAATAGTTAAAATGCTATGACTTTTGTACCATGTCAATAGTACTTATGTACTACTAATAAAATATAAACACTATATGGCAAATTTGTATCTCCAGCTTGCTTTTCACTCAAACACCAATACTTCAGTACTGCTGATTGGATTTAAATATTCATCTCTACTCAGTATTCCCAAGACTGACTTAAATTTTCCCTGTTTAAAACCACCTTCATTTTCCAGCTTCCCCAGTTTGGAAATACAACATCTTTTTTCCAGGCTTATTGAAAACTTTTAACTCTTCTCTATCCTTCACCTTTGTAGTTTAGTCTGTCAGCAAGCATTTTCAACACTTCCTGCATGTCTTCTGTGACTCATCTCTTTTCCTTGTAACTGTTACTATGAGAGTTCAAGCCCTCGTCTTTCCAGTATTGTATTATATTCCTAAAACAGTTCATTTTAATACCACTAGTGTTCTCTTCATTGCACTATACTTTATAACATAAGATTAGAATTGTTCTGTTTAAAATACCATGTTGATAATGAGCTCCTCTTGTTCCAGAAGTTGGGATGAGTCTTTTTTCACAGGATGAGGGCAGGTTCTAACTTTTCTTGGCAGTGGCCTTAATAATATGACCCTGTTAATATGCCATTTTGTATCTCTATTTACTTTATGTATATTGTATGTGATATCTCTCTCCAATAAGATTGTAACTTCTGAGCCAGGCCATGGTGGTGCACACCTCTAATCCCAGCATTTGGGAGGCTGAGGCAGGAGGGTCGCTGCGAGTTCAGTCATTTTAGGCTACAGAGTGAGTTGTGGCCAGCCTGAAATACACAATAAGACTTTGTCTCCAACAAACCAAATAAATAAATAAACAAACAAATAAGTGTATAGCTTTTAGGCAAGCCCTAACACAATTTTGGGAAGAAAGTAGGTGCTGATCAAATACTTGCCAAAACCCAACTATTGGAGATGCTGAGGCAGGAGGATCACCAGTTTGAGTCTAGCCTGAGAAATTTAGTAAGACCCTGTGTCAAAATAAAATTTTAAAAAGGACTGGGAATGTAGCTCCTTGTTCCCTGGTTTTAGTACTCAGTACAGCAAAACAATAAACAAACCCAAAAAACCTACCAAGAGGCTACATTTCAGGCCTATTTTCATTTACTTCTAGGGAAAATCCTGTGCAGATTCATCCATCATCCTACTCAATAATCTTGTCAGATGGCTTCTGTATCTTGATGAGGAACATTTAGGAGCCATTGAGCTTCCTTGTTTCAAGGCCTTGGGTGAAACTGTAGCAGTTTTTATTTTAGGAGACAGATGGCTCCAGCAACAGGGTTGATGATTCCTAGGCTAAGAATCAACTGAGTTACAGGCAATAGCTAGGTATTTGACTAGGAAGGGGAGGGGTTAGCCTTTGAAGTTTTTCAGGTAGGTGTTGGCTTTGCAATTAGATATGCTGCTGCTTTCTGAGGTCAGCCTACCTAAGACAAAAGCATGGTCTGATGACTGGGTGTTACTCTTGTGCCATAAGAATTCATTTATAGGTATCTGCACAAAAGCACCCACCCACCCGAACAAACACTAAGAAGAAGCAAAGGAAAGTGCCTGGAGCATAGTCATTGTGTCAACAGAAATATCAGATAAGGTGGCTTTTATGAAGGGCGGGGTGGCGGGGGAAGACTTGATGCACCTGTGGTTGGTGATTCAGAAACTTGGTGCCACATTATATGGCACAGTGAGGCCACCTTGTATTTCAGCCACTCCATGTTGGCTGATGTCATGTTATTACCCATTTGCTAACTGGGCCAAGAGGAAATGTATTGGATCAAAGCCAGAGTAAAATATATCTTAGCTGAGCCACGTCCAGAACCTATGAAATCAAATGGCTTTTTAGATCTCTTTCTGTATTAGTGAAGCCATTGTCACTGTTAGCCTAATAGAGGCAGATTTCGGTAAGTATGCTGTTTGGCTTGCTCATGCTTAAGACAAATATGTTCTTATTTAAATGTATTCAGATGGATTCCTATGGCTCACATAAATTGCCAACTTTATCCCAAGTAGGAACAGGGGCTAGACAATTCCTTTTGACGGAACTAGGACTGAATTTAATCTTTGAATGACTCAGCTAATCTGTTAGCTGTTTGAAACTTTGATATCCCTACAGATATTGTTTCTAAAAAGTGCTTAGTGCGAAATATGAATCAAACAAATGGCCTCTTGGGAGACTGAAACACTCAAGTTTTTAGTATTAATTCAGCACACATTTACTGATTCATTATGTTAGGGCTCTGTGCATGTGAGATATCAGGACATCTTGCCCTCAATGCAGTAGGTAAAACTATAAATGTTAAAGTAAAAGTTATGCTATACAGTAAGTAAATAAAATCAAGATGTTTGGGGCATTTCAGATGGAGAGATTCTTCATGAAAGAAATAGCATATAAACTTGCCCTAGAGGACTAAATCAGACTTTTGGAAGTCATAGAGTAGGAGTAAAAGGCATTTCAAGTGAGTGTGAGAGAATAGTGAGTAATAAAATTTGGTTTGGGCAAGCAGTATAGTGTAGGAGAAAAGGGGATAAAGCTAAAAAGGTAGATTGGAGGGGAAGGAACTAATACTTTTTAGTATCTCATGTATGTAAGAACTACTGGTGCTGTAGTTTCATTTCATTTCTATGCTGATCTTCTTGGGTAAGTGGTGATGCCCTCATTTTAAATAAAGATTCCAGTAGATTAGCTTGGAAGTGACACAGTTGAAATATGAATCCAAGTTTACTGTGTTTCAAAGCCAGTGGAGATCATTGATGCCTTGATTTGATAGAGCAAGAAGTTTGAATTAATTAATTTATTTACTTTTTGAGATATGGTCTTGCTATGTTGTCCAGGCTGGCCTTAAACTCACTATGTAACCCAGGCTGGTCTCTAACTCCCAGGAATCCTCAGGAGTTTTGAATTTAATTTGGAAGACGATTGATATTTTAGCAAGACAACAATATCATCAGCATATTGTTTAAGAAAAGTGTGCTTGCACTGAGTGGTGAGACTCGTTCGAAATTTGTTACAGTGGTTTAGACTTCAGAAGCATAGAAAGAGTAGGTTTCTAAAGACTAATGACTAGATACAGGGAGGAAAGCTCATGACTCTGAGGTGCTCTCCCTAAATCTCTAGCAAAACTATGGTGCCATTAACAAAAATTAGTAAATTAAAAGGGGTTATCAGTTAAGGTGACGTGGGAGAGAAGATGATATTTAGGTTTGCTATAGTTGAGATTGGAGTACCAGTCAGACAACAAAGAAATAATAGCTAAGAGGCTTATTGACATATGGGAGGACTGACTTTTGGAGACCAGTTTGGGAATCACCATTGAAGATACTTGAATAAGAACCCCAGAAGACAGGGAACAGAGATCAGAGAATGTATCCTTAGAAAACATATATATTTAAATGAGAGGGAGGGGAAGAGAATAGAGGCAACAAATGAGGGACAAATCAGTGGAAGAACTACTATAGCATTGTATCACAAACAGTAACTTGAAGAGAATCAAGAAAAGAGTATGCAGTGAGTCACAGTAATTGAAGTTTGTCTTGCTTTAGCATCAATCCTTTCCTTAGAAAACAACTGACACCATCAAGTTCAGATACATTATTGTTTTCTCTCTGTCTTCAAACTTACTCATGTGAAGTGTTTTCCTATTGAAGATATGTTGGTGGTCACATTTTAAATTAAGCAAGTGAAGGCTCACATTTTTACTACCAGCAAACTAAAGTAACATTTTGCAGTTTTTACTAATAACCATTGCAGTTTTAGTTCCCAGGAAAATTCTTATAATTTCTGTGCTTCTGTTCTTTTACTCTCTGCTTCTTCCTGTGGTCTATGTCCCTTTATTATATTTAGTATCTATAATTCATGCCCAAAATTCAGGTTACAAGTCCAGAATTGTGTTATCTCTTCAAGCCTTAGTTACCTAATTTGTAAAATGGGTGCTGCTAATAAAGTAAGAATAAAATAGCTAGTGAGAGATTACAAAGCATTTTGCTAATATAAAATGCAACATCAAAGCTGAATAATAATCTTAGTTTAGGGTAAAGGGTTTCATTAGCTGAGTAAAAATAAAAAGGACAAAGGGTAGTGTTGCTTTGTACCTTGATAACAATGTACAAATCACAAGTGCTGCTATTGATCCTCATTGCCCTGTGAACTCTCAACCCAGGAATTTGGCTGTCCTCTAACTCCAAGTACTTCCTTTACTCACTCAGTCTGATGATGGCACCTCCATGAACCCCCTGACACATACAAACAGGAACTTTTATTCAGCAGAGCCAACTCGGTAACTAAGAAAATTCTTCTTCCATTTATTAGAGCTTTGATTATCATATTGTATCTCTTTCTATCTGTGCTTAGCAAGAAAAATAAAGAGGTATGAGCATTATGAAATAACAAAGAGCTCATAGTTTGTGAAAGACAAGTGGAGAGATGTTTGGAATATTTGAACATGCAGCCACTGTGGCATGAGGTAGCCTTCAGACATACTCAGGGGCAGGGGAAGCCAAAGAGTGCATCAAGCTGCTGGGAGCCGAAATCAAGAAAGGTGGTGGTTGTTACTTGAGCCCCAGACACATCAACTTTTTGGGGTACAAGTAATAGAGAAAAGAAATAGAATTTGTTTCTCCTTCCACCAAAGGTAAGAAAAATACCCATTCCAAAAGAAAAAGTATGAAATACTTTTGGGAATGTGTTGACTTTTGAGTGTTTCCAGAATTTTTCCATGCAGATCACTGGGCCAAGCCCTCATAAAATCTTGGGAGGGACTGAACTTCACTGGAGACACTCAGTCAAGACTACAGCCTAAAGGCAGTGAAGCAAGAGTACCTTTTAGTTAATTCTAGAGGTTTTTTTTTTTTTAAACTGCTCTAAGTGGCTCCTGCCAAAAAAAGAGCATCCCATTAAATCTAGGAGATACACTGAAGAGCCCAAAATGACAAGAGGGTGCTTCCAGAGCAATCTAGACTGGATTTATGTGCTGTCTTGTATGGATTTTTTCATTGCCTGCATGTTGCATGGCAAATGACCCTATGATCCTCATCATGTATGCATATGTATGTATATCACTGTTGATTTGCAGTCTGATTTTAGTCTCTTGAGGACAGAAACCATTCCCTTTTTTGCAGGGATTGGGAGTGTTGCTTGCTTCTTCTTTCAGGAATATGGTTGACTCAGCCCATTGATACTGAGCAAAAATAATAAAAGAGTAACTGAAAGTTGGTAGTAGTTGTTTGTGCCTGTAATTCCAGCACTAGGAGACTGAAGCAGGAGGATCTTGGAAGTTTGAGCCAATTTTGCAATTTAGCAAGACCCTATTTTGAAATAAAAATAAAGGGCTGAGGTCAAAGGGTCTGGGCTCAAAATCATTATCACAAAACAAAATGAACAAACAAAAACAAAATCAGGCATGGCATGGATTGTCAAGCATAAAGGGTTTCTTAAAAGAAGTGTATTTTGTTCAGTGATGGAGATTCAGGCATGATGGTAAAAGAGACTACCTTATAATGAGGTCAAAATTCTGTAAAGCTGACTTTATTAAAGTTTATAAGGAGTTTTCAGTTTTTTTAAAAAGAAAGCAGAGACCTGAAAATAATCATATTCAAATGATGAGGCAACCACCAAATTTCTTTTATCTCACATCTGCTTATTAAAACATGTAATTCAACACATATTTTTCTTTTGTGCTTGGTATTATGCAAGTGATGACTAAGACCGAGTTCTTGACTTCAAAGGGCTCAGGATCTACTTTACAGAAAGGAGAGGACTAATATTTTATTGAACATCTTAAAAAATAGGCATTCTGCTAGAGGAAATGAGTAAGAGGGTGGAACACTAACAGAGGTAAGTGTCACTTAGGAATTTTGACTAAAACTGGGTGTGGTGGCCCATGCCTGTTATCCTGGCACTCTGGAAGGCTGAAGCAGGAGGACTGCAAGTTCAAGCCCAGCCTGGACCATGTAGTGACTTAGCAAGACCCTATGTCAAAATAAAAAAAGGCTGAGAAGGTAGCTCAGTGTGAAGGCCCTGGGCTTAATTCCCAGTACTAAAAAATAAAACAGGACAACCAAATTTAAAAAATAACTTCATTTAAGCATAGTAGCCTATACTTGTAATCCCAGCATTTGAGATATTGAGGAAGTAGGATCACGGGTTCAGAGCCAACCTGGGCTACATAGTGAGTTCAAGGCATGCCAGGGCTAAATAGCCAAACCCTGTCTGAACAAATTTAAAAATTTGAATAGATGGATTTTGGGGAATACTTGGGGGAAAGTTTAATTCTGGCAACCAAGGCAGGACACTGTTTGATGAATTGAGAACTAAAAGAAGTAGAGAGCTATAGGACTAAAGACCTTAGAGTCTTTGGATCTCAAGACATAGGAGAGGTGCTTCCCCCATCTCAAGCTGAGGAAAAGAAATAAGGAATTTAGTAAAAAATGAAACTATTTTTCCGTCATATATTCTCTGTATATAACTTAAGAGCTTGGCAGCGAGGTTTTGTTTTGTTTTGTTTTGTTTTGTTTTTGCAGTGCTGAGGACTAAACCCAGGTCCTTGCACATGCTAAGGCAAGCACTCTATCATTAAGCTACGTCTGCAGCCCCAGTGTTTTTGTTGTTGTTGGTATTGTTGTTGTTGTATGTCTCATTCTTTAATGTCTAGACTTCTATTATAAAAAGATAAATATATCTTATAATAAATAAAAAGATATATATCTTTTTAATTCTAGGAGTTCCAGAGATGCTACTATTAGGAATTATTAAACTATTCAGAGGGTGAAAATACCAATTGGCAGCAATGCCAAGATACACAGGGACCATCCATAGAAACCCAATGAACTGCTGAGCCCCAAGTGGCCATCCCTCCCTGGCTCTCCCAACACCATCTCCCATTTTTCCTTTAATCTCATGCCTGGAAGACTACACAGTAGGTGGGAATAAAAATCTGCTCTCCTGTTGCATCCAGGAAACTGCCAGCAGTCTGTTTGCCTTGTCCTTTGCTGGCAGATCATTAAACAATCCCCCCAAAGCAGGCCTCTTCCCCAGGGCCACCCTGTGGACAAGGATGCAGGGCTGTGGTCAGATGGTTTTAGCAGTCAACCTGGAATCCTTGGGCTGTCTCCAGCATAGGCCTGCCCTGGCTCTTGCCTCTTCTGAACAGAAGCCTCCTTGGCCTGATGTCAGTCCTCCGGTGGCTTCTGAGGGGAGACTGGGCATCTGAGTTGGCTGGTGGCTTGAATAACTTTATCCATTTCCTTCTGATGTGACTTCTAAGTATAACCACCCTTTGTCCCCTCTATTCTTTTTCTTTGTTGAGGGATAGGCTCACCCTCTACACTTTTCCCATTTTGCAACATAAACACAGTATTGTGTGTTACTGCCCAAGAGCAGGGGACTAGGATCACCCAGGCAAACCCTACAGCTTCACCCTTTCCCCACTCACAATGTGCCAGTCCAGACCTGAGCATAGATGAGTTAGTTGAATGGGCCTATTTACATACAATACCTGCCCTTAAAGAGCTTATAAACACAGGTAAGTCAGTTGTGGAATACAGCAGTATGAAACAGAGTTTGCGGGACAGCTTGAAATTTCCTCCTATCTGAGTGGAACTGAGTGAGAGTCTAGGCTGAAAGACAGGGAGCATCTGTGAGGTAATCACTTTAGGTTAGTGACCCCATTTCACACTTTTGCATCAAAACCATCAAATTCAGCAATGCTAAGTAGCTCTGTTGGTAGCCCAGAGGGGCCTCTAATATCCTTAAATAACTATCCGGTTTCTTCATGTTTCGTTTCTTTGATGTTTTTCATAAGGACTCTCTGACTTTAGTCTTGGGCCTTTTAATCATCAAGATCTTAACCTAAATAGCTACTTACAAACTAACAATACCTGTTTCTGGCAGGTTTCTAAATTCCTTCCATTTTGGGCATGAGTTTGGTTGGAATGAGAACAGCAAAAACTTAGAGCAGACTGTACTGTGGCAAGGCTGTTTGCAAATACCTAGTATACATCAGTTAAATGGGAGATCAATTGACTGTCTCATTGTGGTAAGAATTAAAAGCAGGGCTCTGGGGCATAGCGCCCTTAATGTTTATCCTGGAAATGTGGGGATTAGCTGTTAGCTCCAACCGTAACCATCTGTGTCCAGATCTTGATTTCTCTGCAGAAGCCTCTTGGAGTAAAAGCTAAACGAGAGGTCTCCAAGTGCTTCCTGTAGAATGGAGATCTTCCCCAGGACCGTGGTCAGAATTCAGCTCACCTTTAGGGATCTCTTAGGATTTTTGAATCAAGAACTCTAATTTCCTCATCAGGTATGAGGAACGAGTCCAAACCACATGAGTAGGGTAACTTTTAAGGGCTTTGTGAGCCTCAGAACTTTGGTATTCTCAAAGCCTTCCTTCAGAGGTCCATGATGTAATTAATACTATTTGGTGGGATTTTTCTTCTTTGTTCATAACTTCAGGAGTACCTTCCTAGTTTCTTTCTTTTTTCTTTTCTTTTCTTTTCTTTCTTTCTTTCTTTTTTTTTTTTTTGTGGTATCAGGAATTGAACTCACAACCTTGTGCTTGCCAGGCAGGTGTTTATACCATTGAACTAAATCCCTGGCATCCTAGTTTCACTAAACTAGAGTTCATTATGGATCAGGTCAGGACAGCACTTTTGCAATTTTTTTTGTGAACATGAGTTCATATATATATATATATATTATAGCTCATTTAGTCACCGTGTCCCCTTGAAGCAATTAGGACATATAGGAAATACAAGTTGTAGAGGCTGCTGCTGGCATGACACCATATACTGTTTTACAGGAAAATTTTTTCTAACTAAAATAATGATAAACTATAGTATAGTAAATACATAAACCAGTAACATCATTGTTTCAAGTATTCTGCACAGTAAATAATTCTTATGTGTTATACTTTTATATGACTGGCAACATAGTAGGGTTTTTTTTACATCAGTATCACCATAAATGCATGAGTCATGTACCACACTAAGACATGATGGCTGTTATGTCCTGAGTGACGGAAAATTTTCATTGTAATCTCTCTGTCTTTTTCTCTCTCCCTCTATTCTTTCTCTTCCATACTGGGGATCACATCTAAGACCTTGCACTGAACTAAATGCCCAGCCTTTTTTGTTTATTTGTGAGACAGGATCTTGCTCAATTTCCTAGGCTGGTCTTGAAGTTGCACTCATCCTGCCTCAGCCTCTTGATTAGCTGACATTACAGTTGTGCACCACTGCACCCAGCAGTTTATGATAATCCTGTGAGATTACTGTCAGACAGTGGTCCATTGCTGAGACAGCCTTATGTTATACATGACTGTATTATGATATAAAAGCTGTACCTCCTGGGTGGAGGCTGAGGTTTTTATCCTGTCTGTTTGGTTACTGCCAAGATTTTGTCTATCATATTCATTTACTTCTCAAACAGATCAGATAATTAGCTCATCTTTTTTCTCCCATGCTTTCTTCTATCTGCTCATGAGTGTACTTTTGATCCCATGAATCACCCAGAGGGTAATGTCATGCGAGTGTGAAGTCAGATGGACCCCACTGTGGGGCCCATTTTCATATGAGGAGATCTCCTAGAGCTTAGACACAATTGAAGTGAGGATAGACACATTTTTAAACCTTCAGTGTCAGGTAAGGGAGTGAGGGAAATGAGAGTCTGGCTGTTATTTGGGAGGGAATGACCATCATTTGCGTCCAAGTTTCTGTGACTGCTAATTTAGAGCACACGTTTCTCATCCTAAGAAGACAGGGACTATTCCCTGGAGAAGCATCTCTTCCGATATGGTAGTTGGGAGAAGAGGTGAGATAAATCCTCCTGGAAAAGAAAGAAGTGGAGGCAGAAAGAACATGGGCCCAGGGGCAAAAGAGCAGACAGACTCAGCTTCCAGCTTGTTAAAGACGATTCAAGTTTGAGAGTTCCAAAAATGGGGGCCCTAGAGCCTCCCACACAATTCCATGTTTTGTAGTTGTCAGTTTATGTTCACTGAGACACATGGAATACCTTTCAACATACAGACCTGGAGGCACCCTGGCTGCATAGACAGGGTACTAGGATTGAGCAATCTATAACTTGAGTTAGACTTTCCTCATCTGTAAAAAATGAGCTTGGGAATTTACTGTTTGAAATGAGGACTTTGCTATTTTGCCTATGCTGGTCTCGAACACAGGAGTTCAAGCAATCCTCCTGCCTCATCCTCTGGGGTACCTGGGATTATGGGTGAGTACTAGCTGAAAACATCCAGGTAAAATCAAGTTTTGAAGTTCCCTGATGGGTATGGACGAGACTCAGCTGTTAGAAATTCAATCTTTTATAAACTATTGGCAGTTAAATTCAAATTGAATTTTATTCATTCTTTCACCAAATACTAAGGTCCTATCTGTGATGTACTGCATACTGAGCTGGACTTTCTATGAACTTAGTTTTTCCCTCAGACTTGGCTACTCTGCTTCCTGTTTGATTCTGGCCTATCATTTCCATTCACTCTTATCAGCTCTCCAGCTTGCCAGCAGCCTGACCTGACAGGAAGGTTCCTTGGATTCAGTAAGAAATGCTGGAGGCCTCTGTCAGCCTCCTCTGCAGCCCATCATATGGCCTGAGGCAATGCTTCTCTCTCCCCACCAACATTATTTTCTTTTATAATTTAAAAAAAGAAATGGAGGGGCTAGGGATTTAGCTCAGTGGCAAAAGCGCCAGCTCAGCAGGCAGAGGTTGTGAGTTTGATCCCCAGTACCACAAAAAAAAAAAAAAAAAAAAAAAAAATGGGGCTGGGGATATATAGCTCAGCAACATAAGCACTTGCCTGGCAAGTGCAAGGTCCTGAGTTCAGTTCATAGTAGCAAAAAACAAAACAAAAACAAACAAAAAGCCAAAAAAAATTACACAGTGAAGCAGGAATATACTTTCCTTGTGAAAGGTTTTGTTGTTTTCTTTTTTCTTTCCTTTTTTTTTTTTTTGTTTGTTTATTTGTCTTTTGAGATGGGGTCTCACTACATCGTTCAGGCTAGCTTTGAATTCCCTGTGTATTCTAGGCCGGCCTCCAACTCAAGATTTTCCTGCCCCAACCTCTTGAGTGCTGGGATTACAGGCATGTACTACCACATCCCACTAAGCATTTTTAACAAAATAGATAAAGAAAAACTTGGCAGTTTCCCAGCCTCTCAGCTTCATTCATTAGGAAACTTAACCGTCCCAAAGAGACAGAGACAGATTAATATGAGGATGGAAGGCAGGTCTAGAGAGGCTTCCACATCCACACCACCACCATTACATCTAACCCACAGCTGTGAGAATGAACCTTTTAATATCAGGGCAAGGTGGCTAAACTGGGCCTCACTGGATGTTGTTTCAGAGCTGGGAGCTTCCACCAGAAACTTTAGGCCAGTCTGTTTCCTTACCCCTAGCAGCAGGAGCTCTACTTTATGATGCTGGTGTGTTCTGTTGCCTGAGATAAAGTCAGGTAGTTCTAAGTTCAGGTAATGGAGGTTGCACAGGAGAGGATGATTATAAAATCTGAAAAGAGGAAGTGGGGAGAAGGTGTCTTTGATGTCTGGCCAACGTTCTTGATTACAAAGGCAAAATTGTAGTAGGCAGTAAAGTTACCTGTCCAAGGCCTGGGTGAAGGTCTGTACATGGACTCAGGGAACTAAGATTATTGCTGAGAAGTGGAGGAGAAGAGTGGCTAGGAAACAGGAGACAGTAAAGAATGCTTTGCAAAAGCACATGCCTGAGGAGGAGGAGGAGGAGGAAGAGGAGGAGGAAGGAGGAGGAGATGTGGATAAAGTAAGGCCAGCATTAAGTGTGGGGCTCAGTTGAGCCCTGGAATGCCCTTTGTGAGGTACTGAGATCATATGGCTTCCTTTATGGGAAGGAGGCGGGCTGAGAACTGGAAGAGCTTGTTCAGTGGGGTTTGGAGAACTGAGAAAGGAGGGAAGTGACCGTGGATAATGAGCTGTCCTGGGCTGAGCCTTGTGGAACACTGGCATTCAGAGGCACTGTTGACCGCCAAGGCAGGAAGGAGTCAGAAAGGGCTTTGTCTCTTCCAGGAATAAGCGATTTATTATTATAGATGCAGTAATGAAACCAGATCCCGTTTAATGAACACTTGCTGAGTGTTGGGCTCTGAGCTAGGCACTTAATATCCATGATCTCCTCTTCACTATAACCAGGAAGCATTTTTGTTCCCATTCTGAAAATGAAGACTGTGAGGTTCAAAAGGATAAATACTTTTACCCAAGGTCACACAGGGAAACAATGGAATCAGAATTTGAACTTTATACCTGTCTTAGGATGGAAGTGAATTAGATCAGAACAAACAAGTTAAAAGATAGAGAACAGAGAGAAAACAGATTCAAGAATATGAAATATGAATGAAGCGTGGTGGTGTGTACCTGTAATCCAGCTTCGCAAAAGGGTAGGCAAGAGGACTGCTTGAGCCCAGGAGTTCAGGGCCAATTGCATAACATAGCAAGACCCTGAAAAAGAACACATGGGATATGAAGTGTGTGTGAAAAGCAAGTATCTGAGGCAGAATGACCTGGACCATAAAAGGAAGCTTCTCTTGACTTATTCCCCATGGCAGCCTTTGGGACAGGCAAATACCAACTTCTGGCCTTTTCAGGACAATGCAGACCAATCTTTAAACTCTCCCAGTTTCCATGAACCCTCCCCAACCACACCCTCACTCAGTTCTAGAAGCCCATTGATTGCTCTTGGTCCTTCCCTAGTGTCACTGAAAAGACAAGTGGCTTGACACGGAAGTCATGTATGCATCTTTGTCACTAGGAGGCCTGGCATCCTAAGGAAGCAGATGTACCTGGATCTGTTTGCTCAGGAGCTGTATACCGGGCTGAAAAACTCCATGGGCAGGGAGCAAGGATAGCCTCTTTGTTCCCCATCTGCACAGAAGACTAGCAGTGCCTTGCTGGGTAACAAAAAGTGTTGGTTGGAAGGACTGGTATTTTGTTTTTAACCTGAAACTACTTGAAAGACTCATTGTGAAGATCAAATCATAAAAAAGTATAGTCAGCATGGTTCTCGTGCCACTAATATGACTGTACAAGACATGTCATGATATTTTCTGTGTATCAAATTAGATCTGACTGTAAGGCCCTATCCCACTAGATAGGCAAAAATTTGCTTCAAGGAAACTTCCCTTCACTGACTAGAAGAAAGCTCCAAGGGAAAACTAGAATGTTCCAGGAAACTCTCTGGCATTTGTCCACCAGTCATCACAGATATGTCTATCATCCAAACACAAATGTGTCCTTGAAATACATACGGGCACACAATCTGTGCCAGATCCAGCCTCTGGTCGCTCTGCAGGGGCACTTTTCCTGGGCACAGGGTGAGATTCCCAGTACTCAGAGCATCCCCCAACCCCTCACATTTCTAGAGACTCCCCCACCTTTTACTCCTGTCTGCCTTCAGGACACTTATATTTCCTCCATGAGTTCATTTTTTTTCAAAACCCAGAAAGGGAGGTCTGTAGGTAACATTTGCACTGGGCAGATGCGCCTGAGGCAAGGAAATTAAAGATGAGGCTGCCATCTTGGAATGTATGAAGGGAAAGGACCCAGAACAAAATATTGATAGCTTTCAACTTTTTATTATTCTATCACAGCAAAAGACAGAACTCACTCAGTGTATTATCCTATGATATTATGTGAAGCCAAAAAATGCCCTTCTTTACCAATTCCTCTCTAATTCCTCACCAAGAGCAACCATTATCAGGATTTTTGGTGTGTGCTATGTTGTCTTTATGGTTAACTGTCAATTATCTGGTTGTAGATCTTCAGTATTTCATCAATAAATATTGATGGAGCACGCACTGAATAGCAGGCAGTGAAGAGGCAATGGGGGTGGGATAGGCTCAGCCATAGCCCGAGGAAGTGAAAGCAAAAAGAAGACCATCTCCACACAGTGGGATAAGTCTATGAGTAGGGAAAGGCAGGACAGAGCAGCAGATGCCAACAGTGTTTAGGGAAATGAAACCTTTCTGGAGCATGCGTTACCAGGGAGGAGGAGGTACAGGGAGGGAAAACCTAAAGGCAGGCCCCAAGGAAACAGAACATTTTAAGCTATGTTTAGAGTACTCATCCCAAGAGCTATGAGTTTTACATAGAGTAACGTGCTTGAGTTACTATTTTAGACCATTTTGGCTCCAGTATAGAGAAATGATAGGGTAAGGTACCCTAGCCGGGAAGTTTTATTAGAGTAAATCAGGATGGCCCTGATGCTGGCATGTATTATTAAAGTAGCCATAGCGAGAATGGAAGAAAGTGGAGAAAAATACTTAGGATGTGGGATTGTTAGAATTTGGTGATAGGCTATTGTTGGTTGGAAGAGGGCTGAAGGAGATGGAGGAGACTAGGAGGGTAACAGATGGATAGTGGTTCTGATTTCTAATATAGGATATGCTGGAAGAACAGTTTTGAGGAGCAAAACAGCAGAATCTCATGTTCAGTTTTGAAGAGGCAGAATTTGAGGTGTTGCAGAGTATTCAGTTGAACACACAAGTCTGGAGCTCAAGAGAAGCCTAGATCCTGACTAGTCTTCTATAAGGAGAACCAAGGTTGTGGAGTTGGCTGGGTCACTCAGCCCAGGAAGAGAGCTGAAGACAAAATCCTGGGGGGTCACCAATAGCGTTCTAGGATTTCTATTGGGCTTTAAAAATATATACTAATAAGGCAGAATTTTCAGTCAAGAATTGGGAAAGGTATCATGTTTTCAAAGTGAAATGTAAATTCACCTTCAAATTTTTCTCTCCTGTTTTTTTTTTTTTTTTTTTTTGAGGCAGGTTCTCGCTACTAACTATGTAGCCTAAATTGGTCTTGGACTCACGGCGAGCTTCCCAAGTGCTGGAGTTACCACACATCGGTCTGGTTTTTTTTGAAAACTTTATTTTATTCTACTACTACTTCCGATTTTGTCTGATCCTTGCCACTTAAAAGTTGTATAACTTGGACATGTTATTTAACATTTTAGTGCCTCAGTTTCTTCATCTTAAACTAGGGACACTGGTAATATCTACTACTTGCTATTTATGTGAGGATGAAAAAGAGTTAATACAAGAAGTGCTTATAACAGTCACTTATACTCAATAAGTGTAAACTGTTATTTTCATCCTCATTACTGTGACCATGAAGAGTGGAGGGTTGACCCTGTGTATGTGGAGTTCTATTAATAGAACTTCTAACCTTGTATGACCTTGAGTTCTCGAAGCTTAATACCCTTCTCCTGGGGGCAGGGGACCATAATGAGATGATAATACCTCATAGTGAGGTACCATCTGAGCCGTGGCATGTCAGAGGCGTTTACTATGGGTCCTGTCCTCCCATCTTCTCTTCCATAATTGTTGGTTCAGGACCAGGAAAACAAGGACTCTGATACTAGATTCCCTTTCCTCTTTATCAGAGGCCTCCTCCACTCCAGCACTGCTTGTTGGTGCTGGTTCCCCATTAGGTCGGTGGGCAGAGTGGTGTAGAAATATTCACAAATTTTCTGTGAAGTTCACTTTTCTCCCTGTGACTTCCCCTTTCCCAGTTGACCCTCTGATCAGTGAGAGGTATCTTAGGGTCATCATGAGAAAGCTGGACTTGGGTGGTGAGGAAGAGCAAGCACGTCAGTGACTTCTGAGGGTACAATTTGCCCTTCCTGAAGATCTTGTGTCTTTTGTTCTATTGGAACATCTGACTTCCAATTCCTTACCACACATGGTGCTCCTTTGCCACCACCAAGACCAGTGGTCCCCTATCCATGTCCTGACTCTTGCTGGTCTTTCCAGCCTCATCTCCTGCCTTCTCTTTCATTCCAGAGCTGTTTTCCTGAAATCCATTGTGACCTGATGCCCAGGTGCAGGTGGCTTCCTCAGCCAGGAATGTACCTCTCCACCCAACACCCTTTTGTTGGTCCATTAGGTGAACACATACTTATTTGGCCTCATGTTGAAATATAAAAGCTCTCATGTTGTGCTTATGATAAATCCCCTCTCCTTATGAAATTATCATCTCTCTTTGTGTCCCCTTGAACAAAGTAGCATTGTAACATTACAGTGCTATATGTTTACATACTTGTCTTCTGATCTTCATTAAGGCAGTGAGCCTCTTTTACTCAACACTGACTCTTCTGTGTTTCGGACACTGCACCATGGGGGGGGGGGCTCAGTGTTGGTAGAATTAGGAAATGAATGGATATATGATTGTAGGGATGAATTGTAGGGATGGACAGAATAATAGAGCTTGTTGAGCTGGGTCTTATAGCTTTACTAAAATGAAAATGACCCCAACCTCATGCCCGCCTTTTTCTGGGAGCAGAGAGCATAAGCTCTCTTCCACACTTTGAACAACCTTGTAGTCTTTAAATTCTGGGAGCAAGAATGGAACATCTTCCCATCTCAGCACTCCCTGCCTAGAGATGTTTATTTAAAGCAAGATAGTGTATATTTGTTAAGAACTTACTGTATTCAAGGGACTGCAGTGCGATACAGTGAATGGAAATAGCTTAAAAGTGCTTTTTGAAAGGGAGTATGCTTTTAAACCCATTACCATTATCATTTTCATAAATTCATAATGTCCTATGGTTCCTCTGATGGTTCTTTCTGGAAGTCTTTCAGACTTCAGCATCAGTGGAGAGGAACAAGAAGTAGGCTGTTCGTTAGTAGCAAATCCCTTTCTTGCCAGGATACACTGGGTTTCCACCACATGGGAGTTGGCCTATTGGCCCATTGGATTATCTAGAGCCTAATATATCACACTTTCACTCATAATATCTGATTCAGGAAAAATTAAATTCAAATGGTATTAGAATCATCTTGACTGAAAAGTCAAAATAAGGCCGTCTCATCCCTTGATTAAGGAGAGGCTCAGATTTCTGGTAGTATATGGCCTGCTTCCCCATTAGTCCTTGTTCAGCACACTGGCACTGTGTCTTGAGCTGGACCTTCCATGAGTTCAGAGCAGATGGGTTGAGTTGACTCCTTCTCTAGTACATCATTTCTGAGATCCAGATGAGCTTCTATGAATTGTGCTGGTTGAAGCTTAAGTCTTAGCCAAGCATCATCCCAAGATAGGCCCTTCTTCCTGTCAGTGCCTTACTTGATCCCATTATGGGCATGGAGCACAGGCAGGCCCATAATAGGGAATAGTGAGAGAATCAAGGTAGCGTTACATTAGAAGACCCACACTTGGGAAAGAGCACACCTTGGGAATCTATAGATCAACAGCTGCTGAGGGCATCACAAAGAGGCAGGAGGCACCACCTATACCCAGCACTGCCCTTGGGGAGCAGAGG
Organism: Hydrochoerus hydrochaeris; assembly: GCA_004027455.1. Classification (NCBI taxonomy): domain Eukaryota; kingdom Metazoa; phylum Chordata; class Mammalia; order Rodentia; family Hydrochaeridae; genus Hydrochoerus; species Hydrochoerus hydrochaeris. Next base: position 117,476 of record PVLA01002004.1, on the reverse strand, counting down.
GAAGACATGATTCTGGAGGCACTGATGAAGGAGCAGATGGACTCCTGTCAGCCTGGGTTTTGGGAAGCAAGTATAAAAATTGGGAATTGAGAGAAGTTGGGGCCAAGAGAGGAGCCCTTTGCATCTGACCAGTGTGGAAAAATAGGGCTTGAGGATTGTTGGAGCTGATTTGTAGCAGGTTCTTTATTCAGACCCCTCTGTATATTCCTCCCTCACCTCTACCCACAGCTCCTGGTGTCCTTGGTACCAGCACTGCTGAAATGACAACTGATGGCTACTGGCTTACTATGAACCAACCCAATAACAGACAACACTTTCTTAGCACTTAGAGACCAACCTGGAACCTGCCTAGGACAGCATCAAATTACTAGGTTCCTATATCTCACTTCTGCCCAAAGAGCCTCCCTGACCCAGATCTTTGTCTCTCTCTCTCTGCAGTCACATCCCCTGTATCTGTGCAATGCCAGTGATGATGACAATCTGGAGCCTGGATTCATCAGTATTGTCAAGCTGGAGAGTCCTCGACGGGCCCCTCGCCCCTGCCTGTCACTGGCCAGCAAGGTAGATTTTCACTTGACCCTACATGTGCCCTGAACTGTGAGAAGCCCCCTTACTCACTTGTCCCTTAATCTCCTAACAGTGATGCGCCTGATTCCCTCTCCTGGTGGGGAATTGGTAAAAATTTCACACCTCTGTCCTTTGTGCATCACCCAGCATCAGCAGAATTTTGACTTTCATCTTAGTAGGTACCCTATCCCCACTTCTGCTCCTCAGTTTAAATGTTCCTAAGCATATTCCCTGGCTAGCACTAGAACATTTTAGAAACATTTAATGAACACTTTTTTTTTTCCAGCACTAAAGATTAAATCCAGAGCCATCATACTGAGCTACATCTCCATGCCTTTTTAAATTTTTATTTTGAGACAGGGTCTTACTGAATTGCTAAGCTGCTCAGGCTGGCCTGGAATTTGTGATCTTGCTTCATTCTCCCAGAGTGCTAGAATTATAGGTGTGTGCCACCACATCCAGCTAACATTTACTGAACACTTTTGCAAGGAAAGAAGACAGCAACTATCACCCATCCTTAAAAATTTTGCATGTTTCCTCTTAGGTTGCAAACTGCTGGCCCACAGGCTAGCTTTGGCTCACACAAGGCACACTGTGTTTAGCCCACACAATGACTTTTCCAAATGCAAATTAATTGCCACACTTAAAAATTGAACATGTTCATATAAAACCTTTTCTGGAGAAAAACCCCTAGGTCCAACAGCACTTGCTCCACTTTCATGCAGGCCCCAATCAGCTGGAGCTGGGCAGGAGGCACCCCCTTTCAACCATTGGTGAGCTCTCATTTGCCACGCTCTGCTCTGGCCCCATAGGCTCTTTAATCTGTGCGTGTGAGCCCCGCTTTAACTAATAGTGATTGTTAGTATTTTCTGTGTGATTACCACTGGGCCTAGTGGAACATGGGACAGATGCTTTGTATGATATCTCATGTACTTTTCACAATAATCTGGAATGGCAGACATTACCTTCCACTTAACATAAGAGGCAAAGGAGGATCAGAAGAAATTAAATAACTCGCCAGTCCAACACGAATCAGGAGGGAGTGGAGCAGGGATTTTGAACCAAGCCCATTGTGTTCTCAAACCTAGGCTTTTAATTTCTGCTCTGCAGCCTTCCTTCCTATCTAGGAAAACTGAACCCCTGTGTAGAGCACAGTTAGATTATTTGTGGCACAGACAGGTTGACTTAGGGGTACAGAAAAAGGAGAGTGACACCCCCAACTGTAGTGCTAGCTTCTGTACTCAAACCCAGATCCCTTGAGGATTTCCTGATTCTCCAGTGAGCCTCAAGAAAACACTTCATCCTGCAGGGGCCAGGAGAGGGATGTGGTCAGCTTCTGTGTATGGCTGGCTAGGGCTATCACTCAGGGGTAGAGCACTTGCCTAGCATGCTCAAGGCTCTGAGTTCAACCCCCAGTACCACACACACACACACACACACACACACACACAGATAGACAGAGACAGAGAGGCAGAAAGAGACAGAACATGGCACTCACAGGTAAGTGATGCTGTTCTCCCAGCCTGGCCGTGTTGATGCAGAAGAAGCTTCTGGGGAGGTGGGAAGCAGGGTCAAGGCAGCTGTGGAAGAGCTGGAACATGGTATTCTCTGCAATGCTGCAAGGGTCTCATGGCAGCAAAATTTTGTTAGGCTGAAGCTGCCTTTCTCTGGATATTTCATTTCCCCTGCTTCACAAAGGATTTCATCCTCATTCGGTAAGGAAGTGCTCAGCGTAGCTCTGCGCTAGAGACATTGTCACTGTGAGGAGAGTGGTGGGGGCAGAGGGGCTCAGAGAGGCTCTGGTGTTTTTGTTTTTGTTATATAAAAGCAATATGTTTTTACCTTAAAAATTTTGCAGAAAAATCCAGAGTTTCCACTGTTATTTTAGCACAGCTTGTGATTTCAGCCTGTGACCTGTGAGCGCCTCCATAGAGGGGCTGTCTTGTAACACGCCCCGAAGAGAGTTGGAACATGCACACAGACATTGTGAGGCAAGGAACTCATGCTCAGTGCCCTCTGAGGTGCTCATTGGGCTTCTGTTTCCATCATCATAAAATGAGACCTTGATTTCCTATCCCTAAGATTATTATGAGGATCAAAATAATGTGTTGAATGCCAAAATGTGTCTGAGCTAAAACAAACATGGAAACAAATCAACTGTTGGGGGTTTAGAAAAAATACCTTGGCTACTGTGTAACTATGCCCTCTGTCTCTCCCACTGTCACTGACTGCCTGTGGGGACCGCTCCAGCCCCAAGCTCATCAATGCCTTTCAGTTGGGCAGGTCTGAGGCCTCCCACAGGGTCTCATCCTTTGACCATGCAGCCCCTACCTGGCGGGGTCCCCTGGCTCGCACTAGGTCTTTGAGGGCAGTAATACTTCCAGTATTTCAGAAGTCTCATGCACTTGACTTGAAATAGTCATTTTTGCCTTTGGTTGGTTCAATGTATTAATACAGGTTATCTCATAGGAAAATGAATTGCACATAATAAATGCAATCAGCTTGGTAGAACACAGTATTTTAAAGATATAGCTCATGGGAAGTGTAAGGCAAAGGTGAGGTCTTTGGTAAGGGAAAATGTGAAAAACATTGAGTAAGTCAGTTCAGTTCTGGTTTTCCCTATTTGTTTTGTACTATCAGTGCCACAATCATCAATGACTCTGGGACTCTAAGGGTTTAAAGCTTGGCTCCTCTACTAACCCTCAGTGTGACCTGGACATTTTAGCTCACCTCTCCAAGCCTCTGTTTTCTCATCTATAAAAGTGGAATAATGATGAGCTTATATCAATAGTCATGAAGACTCTGAGATGGTACTGATGGAAGCTGTTAGCCCTATGTCAAACATATAGTAATCATTCAAGAAATTATTGCAGTCATTACTCTGTCATTGTCATAGGCTTCATCACCCCATGCTGTGTGTGTATGTGCTTGTGTGTGTATGTGTGTGTGTGTGTTTGTGGCACTGGGATTGAACCCAGGGCCTTGCATGTGCTAAGCACATGTTCCACCACTGAGCTATACCCTATATCCCATCCTGTGCCTTTATAGTTCACAAGATTGGTATTTATTATCTTCTATTTGTTATCTCTCTTCTTGTTCTCTGAAACCCTGACCATAGTTCTTTGGATTTCTCCATTCTTGTCACTGATGCCGCCTCTAGTCACCCAAATTGGTTCCTGTTTCTTTATTAGCAGCTTCATGTTCATCCTAGTGATAAGTCAGACCTTTATCACTTGATGCCTGGCCTAGCACAAGGGCCTGTTTGCTGGGGTCAGATCCAGAGGTAAGCAGGTGGGTAGAAGCTGTGCCTCTTTTCCCCAGAGGCTGCTCCCCAGTGGTGAAAAGCACGTGCTCTGGAGGCTGAAGTCCTGGCTTGGAGTTCTGCCTCTGCTGCTAATCAATGGGTGACCCTGTGCAAGTCATTTAGTGTTTCTAACCCTCAGTTGCCTCAGTTCAAAAGTGGGATTGATGGACTGTCTTGTAGAGTAGTGAGGAGTAAATGAAGTCATGGATATGACCTCAAGTATGGTAATAGTAATAGTTGATACAATAATCACTGATACTTAATTCTAATACTTAATACTTAAGGAACACTTACTGTGTTTCAGGCACTATAAGTGCTTTACATAATTTATGTAGTCCTTATGACAACCCTATAAAGTAGGTCCTCTTATTATCCCAGCTTGTCAGAGAGGAAACTGAGGCACAGATTAGTTAAGTATCTTGCCCATAGTCTTACAGCTAACCATAGTAGAGTCAGTTTAAACTTAGGCAGTCTTGGCAGGTTTGCCCTTTTCAGTAAAGGTTATAGCCCTTCGTCCTTGCTCCCAGGCCCAGAGACACCTACCCCTTCTACAAATCTTTCCTGCCTGGCCTAGCCCAGCCAGCCCAATAGCAGAGAAAATCTCTCCATCCAGCACATCTCCAGCAGTGAAGGTCTTTGCCTACAGTTCCAATGTTATACTCTGCTAAGTAGTCTAGGTTTTGTGGAGGAGCAGGGGGCAGGGAAGGTTGGAAGAGTCCTTCTTAACCCACCTCATCTCACAGTGAGCTTCTTGTATTTATTTGTTTTGTATATTGAATTTTTGTGTCTGATTTAGAGTGGAATAATGGGGGGACAAGTATTCTGAAGTGCAAAAGTGTTGGTTACTGGTCTGTCCCATTCATTTGTGTGTAAGATATTGTAATCAGCATTATAGTTTTATGTACATAGAGGGCTTATCTCCCCAACTAGATCCTGAGCTGTTCTGGAGGACCTGGCCTTCCCTGGCTTGCTGCCCTGGACATAGTTAGTGCTCATTTAATCTTGGATGAGCAGTGTAAAAACTGTCACTGGAGAGGAAAGTCTAAAGCCCCAGATAGGTGCCACAGCCGACCAGTGAGCCCAGTGAGCAGGAAGGGCAGGATTTCACCCATTCACTGCAGAATGGTTCCAGTACAAAAAGCCATGGGCAGCATGGCTTGCTGCTTGCCAGCCTGGCTTACCGTGAACCATCCAGAGAGATCCCTGGATTATCTTTCTGCAGCCCAGACTCCTGGCCCTAGAGGCCTACCTGTTCTCTCATTGCCTTCCAGATTCCATCCCAAAGAAGCACTTGGGTGCAGGTGGGAAGGAGGCAGGGAGAGCTCTAGATTGAGTCCCAAATCTTGCTTTTTAAATCCTACAACAGGAATCCATTGCCTGAAAGTGCTGTTTGTTTTCTCTTGTTGGCCAACTCTCTGGGCTCTTTGATCACTTTTATAGCTTCGTAATTATGGGCTGTAATGGGCGAGGGTGTTTGAATGTCACTGTAATTGCTTTCTACTGTTCCTACCCCACTTTTTCAAAGAGACAGGGGTGGGATCCAGGCATGATAGCACATGCCTGTAATCCCAGCTACTCTGGAGGCTGAAGCAGGAGGACTTCAAGTTTGAGGCTAGCCTAGTCAACTTAGCCAGACCTTGTTTCAAAATTTAAAAAAGGCTAAGGATATGGTCAGTGCTCCCTGGGTTTGATCCCCAGTACCACAAGGGAGAAAGAAAGGGGTAGGTGAGAATATGAATGGGAATCTGAAAGAAATGAGTCTTTGCCCCCATGTCAGGCCATGGCTGAGGTCTTGTTCTAGGAATTCCAATTGTGTGCCTACTGCAGTACCTCTCCCATTCCCATGCCAAATCTCTGGAATATGAGGTTTTGGGTAGGATTCCCCTAGCAGGGATTCCTTCCTCCTGACGCTACTCCCATACCCTTGCTTGGAGAGTTTTTGCCAGGAGCAGCCTTGCTGGCATGGATTTCCTGAGAGGAATGAGTGAGGGGGTGATAGAAGCTATGGCTTCTTAATTCCTTCAATGATTCCATTCTGCAATTGTGTGAATTTCTAACTCGGGCGGGACCCAGGTGCTGGTCCCTGTAGAGGGCTGAACCCAGCTCCCAGAAGACAGAGAAAAAAGAAGGAAGAATGAAACTATCCTCTGATCAAAATGGGGCTTGCTTGTGTGTCTCCAACACCATCTCCCGCTCCCTGCTGCCCTACCGGCAGGCAGCTGATTTGGAGTGGGCCCCTGCCCCCTGCCACTCCTTGGGGAGCAGGAGCAAGGAGCTGCTCCCAGCCTGCCTGGTAGGAGACCTGTTGGGACAGGCTCTCCTGGGAAGGCAGGCAGAGATCAAAGCGCTGGAAGTATGAGTAAGTCCCAGCACTGGCTCCTCTTCTGACACCACTGCTTGTAGAAAGGTTAACTCCTTCACTGCCTGCCAAGGCCCCAGAGATCCAGCAGTGGCTTTGGAGGAGGGAGGTCATGGCCTGTGCCATGTCAAAGGAGCCTCTGCTCCAGGGAAGAAGGCCACTGAGCACTGGGTAAGGAGACGCAGCTCCCGGCAGTGTCTGTATGCCAGCTGGTCTACCGTTGTGCCTCCACCCAATCCTCTGCTCTTATCTCCCTCCTTTTGCCCCCACACATGTACTCTCTTGATCCCCGCCTTTTCTTCTTTTTCTGGCTCTGCTATCTACTCTGTCTGGCTGGCTAGATTTTGGCATTGCTCAAACCTGCTCTTGGAGGCCTTGGTGAACACCCATGTGCATAGTTGTACCCTTGTGGAAACAGCCCCTCAAGCCCCTCCCTACTTGAGTCAGCCTAAAGGAGAGGACTCCTCCAGGTCCTTGAAATGGAGCCAGAGCAAGTTGGAAGCTACAGAATGGTGGAGGAGCATGTGTGTGAGGTGGCTCAGGTGGGCCTGGGGTCAGGCTCTTGGTCTCACAGCCTCTCTTGACAGGCAGGGCTAAGACCTGGGGACTCACCTGGGTCCCAAAGGAATTGTCTCCTGCTCTTCTCTTCTTGCTCTATGTCTTCCTCCTGCAGGGTGCTGGTCACCCCCTAGTCTTTATTCTCACACTGCTTGAACCCTGAGTGAAGGCAGGGGCTATGTCTTATTTGTCCTTAGCCCAAGAGCCAGAGCCACCACGCGGCACCCAGTAAACCTTTGTGAAGGGCTTGTTCTCTTACAAAAGAAAAAGACTGAGTGGGGTCATCTGGAGCAATGAAACCTGGCTGAGCTGTAGCCTGGTAGGTCCTGGCCTCCTGACTCCTTCCTGTGTGCACATGAGAGCATAGTGGGGCTGGGGGGGTTGGGTGGGGTGGGTATGAGACCCAGCTGTGCATGGGCTGTGCCCTTCTCTGACTCCATTCGAACCTCACTGTGTGTCTCTGCAGGCCCGGATGGCTGGTGAGCGAGGAGCCAGTGCTGTCCTCTTTGACATCACTGAGGATAGAGCTGCTGCTGAGCAGGTATCCAGGGACATCAGGGTGTTTAAGGAGGGGCTGGATTGAGGATAAAGTTTGGGGTGGGAGAGAAGTCATCACAGCCCTTGGGGTCCCTTTCTCCTCTGCAGCTGCAGCAGCCCCTGGGGCTGACATGGCCAGTAGTGCTAATCTGGGGTAATGATGCTGAGAAGCTGATGGAGTTCGTGTACAAGAACCGGAAGGCCCATGTGAGGATCGAGTTGAAGGAGCCCCCAGCATGGGTAAGCACTCCATTCCACCAACCATGCCTGACACAGTTCTCACTTCTCTTTATCCTGTGGCAACTCCCACCAAGTACCCAAGGAATTTTGACCCTCAGTGTAGCAAGTTTTTCCCCAACTCTTGGCATCATCCGCTTAATGAACACATTGGGTCAGATGAGTTCTGAAATTGTTTCCAACTCTGTGGTCTCAAGTAGTAGCAGAGGCTGCCTGACCCCTGACCCTTGACCCCTTGTGGGTGCTTCTCCATTGGCCAGGAGTCTTACCCAACTGCTCACTGGCAAGATATTTCCACCTTGCAGAGGGGTTTCTCTCCCCTTTTCCAAACACATAAGTGCCCCTGGCAGAGAGACCACTTCCATGTTCATCCCTATCTCATCCTTCAGGTGAGATACTCAAGGGAACATCTGGCTCTCTGTGTGTCTCTGTGTGTGCTTCTGTTTCCTCTTTAATTGACCTAATTCCTTCCTGAAGTCTGACCCTTTCTTTCTATGCTTGTCTCCCAGCCAGATTACGATGTGTGGATCCTCCTAACGGTGGTAGGCACCATCTTTGTGATCATCTTGGCTTCCGTGCTCCGTATCCGGTGCCGACCCCGCCACAGCAGGCCTGTGAGCAATGTGGGCTCCCTCGTAGGGTGGGGATGGGAATGTGTGGAGGGGGCAGGAAGGAGAAAATGAGGAAAGCCAGCACCTTCATGCCCAGGAAACAATGTACATCTAAATACCCTAGTATCTACCTTTATTGATTTCTGGCAGCCTCTCTCTATCTTGCTCCCCATACTCATTCATGCATTCATTCAACAAATATACTGAGCAACTATTGTATGCCAGGCATTGTTTCAGGTCTTGAGAATAACACAGAGCTTAAGCAACCCTAAACCCCTCTTTTCAAGGAGCTTTGAATTCAGATAGTAAACATTCTATTTCATTCCAGACAATAAGCAAAACAAATAGGTAAAATATATACTATTTAGATGGTAATATGTGCCACAGAGAACAGCAAAATAGCAAAAGGGAAGACATTAAAAGGGTACAGCATTAATTTTTAAAAGCAAGTCCATGGAAGGTCACATTGAGAAAATGACATTATAGGGCTGGGGATTTAGCTCCGTGGCATAAGTGTCTGCCTGGCAAGCACAAGTTTGTGAGTTCAATCCTTGGTACCACAAAAAAAAAAAAAAAAGACAAAATGACACAGCAAAGCCACAAATGGGTGAGTGGGGGTATGAGCTGCATAGGTTTGGGGGTGGGGAGTGATGAAGGTGGAAAGACTAATAGGTACAAAAGCCTTGAGGCAGATGTGTTCCTGACATGTCTGGGGAACAGACCCAAGGCTGTGTGGCTTGAACTGAGTGAGCAGGAGGGCAGAATAGGAGAGAAGGTCAGAGGGTACATGGGGACAGTTGTTTTGAACTGTTCATGTGATTGTCAGGACTTCGGTTTGTTCTTGTGGTGTTGGGGATTCTGCCTGTTAGGGACAGGGTCTGTCACTAAATTACATTGTCAAGGAGCTACTGGAATAGAAGCCACTTAAGCCCAAAAGGAGCCATTTGAGTAAAAGTACTGTGATCTCATGTTTTAAAATGACAATTCTCGTGTGTGTGTGTGTGTGTGTGCGTGCGCGTGTGTGTGTTTTCCTGGGGATTGAACCCAGGACCTCTGTACTGAGTTACATCCCTAGTCCTTTTTTGTTTTATTTAAATTTTGATAAAAGTTCTCCTTAAGTTGCCTGGGCTGGCCTCAAACTTGCAAGCATCCTGCCTCAGCCTTTCAGAATCCTGGGATCACAGATGTGTGCTACCATGCTCTGTGATAAGACTAGACCACAGGAAGGCAAGGCTGGAAACAGAAAACAGCCAGGAGGTGTTATAGGAATCCAGGTGATGGCTGTGGTAGCAGAGAAAGTGGTGAGAAATAGTTACTATGGGTATGTTTTGAAGTCTGAGTCAACAGCTGTCCTCAAGGATTGACTGTGGGATGTGAGAGAGAGGAGTGAAGGATGGCATCAAAAGTTTTGGCCACAGCAATGAAAGAATGGAATTGTCATTTATGAGATGGAAAATTGGTGAGGGGAAGATATATGGTTGGGGATGGTTAATGGGATTAGGGGTTCAATTTGGGACATGTTAAAGTTCAAGTGCTTACTGGATAGCCAAGTTGAGATGTCAAGCAGCAACTGGATAAAAAGTTTCTCTCCTGAGTTGTTGAAGGAAGAAAAACTTAATGGAGCAAGGGGGTGGGCAGAGCCATGCAAGAGCTCTGAAGAGATAAATTCCATAGGGTTTTCAACTAGTTGTGTGTGACCTAACTGGGTGATAGGAAGTGAGTCCAAGCTGGGGCCTAGGCAAGAGGGAGAGGAGCCCTTGCTCATTCCTGAAATCCACTCCTCTTCCTAGGATCCCCTTCAGCAGCGAACGGCCTGGGCCATCAGCCAGCTGGCCACCAAGAGGTACCAGGCCAACTGCAGGAGGGCTCGGACTGAGTGGCCGGACTCAGGTAGCAGCTGCAGCTCAGCCCCCGTGTGTGCCATCTGCCTGGAGGAATTCTCTGAGGGACAGGTAAGGCAGGCTTTGTAATTCACCCCCATAACCAGCTAGGAAGGGAGACTGGGGCAGGGGTGGGGAGGCTGGGGCTGGTATGGATGTCTTATGTTCCTGTGTGGGACAGAAGCAGAGGATGGCCCTGAGGTTTGGTCACTTCTCTGGCCCTCCAGGGAAAGGGTACTGTTATTTGTTGAGAGGAGCCATGTACCAGGGCACAATGCCACTTTCAACACCTTGTCTTATTTTAACCTCATGTGAAGGGTCAGGGTAGATTATTTTTTTAATCCTCATTTTATAGTTGAAAACTGTTAAGACATGCAGCTAATTGGAAAAATTCAAATCCACCTTTTTTAAGTAGTTGAATGCAGGAAAGGAAGGTCAAAGGGAGTCAGGGAAATGATCTGGTCCTGGCTACCCTACTGACCACAGAAACCTTTGGTTTGGACACTCTTGTTTTCTCCAGGAGCTACGGGTCATTTCCTGCCTACATGAATTCCATCGGACCTGCGTGGATCCTTGGCTCCACCAGCATCAGACTTGTCCACTCTGCATGTTCAACATCATAGGTAGGAGCTGGGCCAAGGACTCCCGTGCATGCAGGGAGACAGGGGTATGGCATGGCTTCCCCCTGGAAAGGGACTCTGCTGTGACACTGAGGACAGAACTGCCACCACAGTCATTTCAGCTGTGCCTCGTCTGAGAGGGAAGGCTGTTCACATCATATACATCTTTATTATCTTAAGAATTATTTGTATTTTTGCAACAACTTTGTTGATTCCAAACAAAGATTTTGGTGATTTATATATTTATTATTTATTATTCCAATTTTCTGGCAATAAATTATCCTATTCTAACAAAGTCAGTATATGTGACAATTTTCTGACTGCATTCTCCATGCTGTGGAATCAGTCAGCTGTGATTTTGGTTCTTTTTTCCAGAAGGAGATTCATTTTCTCACTCCCTGGGACCCTCTAGATCTTACCAAGAACCAGGCAGGAGACTGCACCTCATTCGCCAGCATCCTGGCCATGCCCATTACCACCTCCCTGCTGCCTATCTGTTGGGCCCTTCTGGGAATTCAGGAGCTCGGCCCCCACGACCTAGATCTTTCCTACCATCCCAGGAGCAAAGCATGGGACCACGACACCAATGCCTCCCCAGAGGTGGAGCTGCACATCTCCGGGCTTCAGGCGAGCAACAGCGCCTGGCAGTGGCCCACCATCCCTATGCACAGGGCTGGGGGCTAAACCACCTCCGATGCACCTCTCAGCACCCCACAGCTTGCCCAGCACCCATACGCCGGGCCAGGCCTCATGACAGCAGCGGGTCTGGAGAAAGCTACTGCACAGAACGCAGTGGCTACTTGGCAGACGGTCCAGCCAGTGATTCTAGCTCTGGGCCCTGCCATGGCTCTTCCAGTGACTCGGTGGTCAACTGCACAGATGTCAGCCTGCAGGGTATCCATGGCAGCAGTTCTACCTTCCGCAGCTCCTTGAGTAGTGACTTTGACCCTTTGGTGTACTGCAGCCCTGAAGGGGATCTTCACCTGGAGGGGACACAACCGAGTGTGACCTCTCGACCCCGTTCCTTGGACTCAGTGGTGCCCAGAGGGGAAACCCAGGTTTCTAGCCATGTCCACTACCATCGCCACAGACACCACCACTACAAAAAGCGGTTCCAGTGGCATGGCAGGAAGCCTGGCTCAGAAACTGGGGTCTCTCAGTCCAGGCCTACTGCATCTCGGACACAGCCCCAGCTGGAGCCACCTTTTCCTAATCAGCAAGCCATCAAATCTAACCCAGCAGTCCCTTCGGGGCAGTTCCCCAACCCACAACGGTCCAGGGCCCTCACAGAGCCAGCCCCTGGCCGAGCTGAAGCTGCCAATCCAAGCCCTAGCCCCAGCAGTCACTTGCAGAAATCTAGCCTCCCCATTCGACACACACAGAGAAAGCGGCGGGGTGGTCCCTCAGAGCCCATGCCAGCCTCTGGGACCCAGGACTTGACTGTGCGCCCAGCTTGCCAGATGTTCCCCCATCACAGCCCCGGCCTGGCATACCCTTGGCCCCCAGAGGCCCACCCATTGATCTTCAGACCTCCAGGCCTGGAGAGGAGGCTGCTACCAGAGACTCCAGGCCCTTGTTACTCAAGTTCACAGCCAGTGTGGCTGTGTCTGACTCCACGCCAGCCTCTGGAACCACATCCACCTGGGGAGGGGCCTTCTGAGTGGAGTTCTGACATCCCAGAGGGCAGACCATGCCCTTACCCACACTGTCAGGTGCTTCCAGCCCAGCCTGGTGAGTTTTCAGGGGAAGCAGTGTGTGGTGGGAAAAGCGACCAGAGCTGGATATTTCAGGATGGGTGAAGTCAGCCAACACAGGATTAATGAAAGCTGAGGCAGATACACCAGAGGTGATGTTTAAAGTATGGAACAACTGGCAGAGCACAGCGAGTTGGCTGGAGCATCTTGGCTCTGCCAGGCACTAGCCCTTTAGTTGCCAGATCATAAGAAGGGTGGGAGGGTGGTACTGATATAGCTGAGCCATCAGAAAGGCAGTTGGGAGTGCTTTGGAACAGTAGCTCAAACCTAGGCATTTCAATACTTGGATAATCAGAACGGCTCTAGCAATGCTCAAAGCCCATTAGCTCTAAATATTAAGAAGGCCAAGAAGTGCTCCTTGGGACAGAATGATCGTACAAGAGAAATAATTACAGATAACTATAAGTCTAGGCCATCTGGCTATATGAATGGTGAAAAAATTTGAAATCTTAAGTGGTTCCCAACCACCCTGGGAATCCTTAGGTTTTGATAAGTTTCCCTTCCAGGTTCCCTTATTAATAGTAAAACCAACCTCATTTTCTTGGGAACTTGGTGCTTGCCTGAATTACAGGCAGTGGTGACCATGTACATTCTCAGATTTAATGCAAAGCTTTGGGTATTTATTTGCCCAACTACTTCCAGGGCCCTCTACCTCTCACTCTTCCCACCTTCTCCCACTTTGTGGATGATAGACCTCTGGCTACAGCTACTGCTAGAAGAACCCTCCCATCCCAAAAGAAGACCCAGATATAAGGCCTTCCAGATTAGGAATCCTATAGGCAGAGCTTGGGAGTTTCTGTCATTCATTCATTCATTCATTCATTCATTTTTTTCTCCCTCTTTTTTCCAATTCTGACTGCATGCTTGCTATGTGCCAGGTTCCACGCTAGGGTCTGAGGATGTGGAATTTGCTAAAGAGATCCAGCTTCATGGGGAGACAGGCATGCACACAGTTAAGGTGTATAAGACACTTACTTCCAAAAGCCATGAGATACAAGCTTTGGTGAAGGTTGTGATGGCTCCATGTAGACTGTGTCACATGGACTTTCTACCAAGACCATCCTTTGTTCCTAAACTCAGACTAGTTTTAGTACTTTCCTTTTCCTTGCTCCTCACATCCAGTCTGTGTCAGTTCTCTGTTAGTTTTATCATATTCTTCTCAAGTCCAGTACTGATGGCCTCTGAAGACAGCCTGATCAGTGTAGGACCTCCTAGCTGTTCCCTTCCCACTTACAGGGCCGTGAAGCGCAGGAGCTGCACATCCAGTGCTGAGTCCACGGAGTTGGGCAGCATAGTTCCCTGCCCTCCACCCACTTTACAATGAACTGTCTAGAGATCTCCAAATGCCCTGTTTTGTACACAGTAAGGAAAAACTCAACCTGGGTTTCAAGGTTCCATCATCAGTTAGCTCCATTTTTCTTTCCATACCTCCCTTTCTCTTTCTTTGCCCTATGCTTTCATCAAACTGGGTAAATACCTTCTATACTACAGCCCAGAATATCCTGTTGCCTTCCCTATTCCCCATTTGCAGGGGGGTGGGGGGTGGGTGCCAGGGATCAAATTCATGACCTTATTCTTGCCAGGCAGGTGCTTGGCCTTCCCTATTCCTATAAATCAATTCTTACCTATTCCTATAAAACAAACTTGTATATCATTCCAGGAGGCCTTCCCTGATTGCCCCACTTTAACATGTTCTCTCCACTTCCTCTGTCCACTGCAGTCCTGTCGCACTGGCATAATGGCCATTTGCATGCATGTCTTCTCTTATACAAGACTGTCATGTCCCTGCTTATTCTTTTGGGCCTTCTGTTTGGCAAATGGTAGGAGGCCAAACTCACAGTGAATCCTTAATAAATATTTATTGGATGAATGAATGAATGCATGAATAGTAAATACTGGTAACACACTGCTTCCTGTATTTCTCTAGATTTGTTTACTCTCCTGTCTCCCAGAAGGGCCCCACTCAGTTTTCAATCTAATCATCTTTCCAGACACATTCTCTGTTCCTTTCTGTGGTCCCCTCCCTGCCACATTCCACAGGTAAGAGAAGTAGCCTGGCCTGACTCTGGATGACTTCTTCCCTCCCCTCTCTATGCAGGCTCGGAGGAGGAGCTTGAGGAGCTGTGTGAACAGGCTGTGTGAGATGGTCAGGCCTACCTCTGACAAGAGTGTGCTTGTGATGACTCAGGGTCCTACCAGGCACAGAGTCCTACTCCTGCAGAAGAAAGGATCTCAGCAAACACCTTGCTCTTCGCCGTTCTTCCTGGAACCACTGGAATGGGAGTGGCGATGGGTGGCAGGAGGTGCTGTTTCCTGTCCTGGCTCCAGACCTTGTCTGCAGAACACATGTGTGCAGGGAGTCTGTGTCTCACCAGGCATCAGCTCCTGCCCGTGTGCATCCATGAGCTGCATCCCTGAAGGCTTTTTGAGGGCAAGAAGCTAGGTGTGTGTGGCTAGGTATTAGAAAGGTGCTGCTCCTTCCCACTGCCCTGCCAGGTTTCCCTCACCCCAGACCTCATGATCATACCTGCTGGTGGGTTCAGCTAAATGCAGGATCTGTTCTTCCCTCCTTCCTCTGGTGAGCTCTGCACACCATCTTTGGCTCCTCCCTGGTAAGGCTGCATCAGGGACAACTCTGGCTTGATATTATTATTTTTCTTTACAAAAGAACTGAGAGGTTGGGTGAGACCTGACCTTAGTAAGGGAAGTCTCTGCAGGCGGTGCCTGCCCTGGTACACAAAGGACGATGTTCCCCCTTCTTGTCCTTTAGTTGTTCTTAAATTGTCAGACCCACAAACTTAAGCCAGAGTTTGACAAGAGGCTCTGGGAAGCCAGGGCATAGAGTTTTGTCCCTGAGGTAGGGGTAGCACCTTGACAAAGCCAGAGTGACACCTTTGATCTTCAGTCTCCCTCATCACTCCTGTTGCCCATTTCTTGGGATGGGAAGTAGAGGTAGGGAGGGAATAAATCCTTGGAGATCTCCTGTGTCCAAGTCCAAAGGGGGTAAAAAGGAGAGACTTTCTTCTGGACTTCATCTGGGAAGACAGAAGATGGAATGAAAGTGAAAAAGACAAAATTACAACTGAGCAAGGACAACAAATTTTGGCCTCAGAGCAGGGATGAGGAATAGGGGAGAACAAAGGAAAAATAAAGTGTGACCTTTTTTGGTTTTGCCCAGCTCCCCAGTATAAGCCATATAGGCCAGGGGCTCACTGGAAGGTGTGCACATGGAATGGAACTGGAGCAGAAGTTGGCCTGGGCAGCTTGTATGAATTTAGGGTCGGTCCTCCTTAGGGTGACATTCACCCCAGGGCATCCTGATCATTGCTAGCCTATCAGGCATTATTTTTTGCCTGGAATGTGAAAGTGGGGGCAAAATGGGCATAAGATGCTATTCTGGAAACTTTTTCCCTCAAAGTCAGTTGGGAGATTAGCACCCAGGCACCCACATGGGTATTTATATCTGAACCAGACAGAAAGAGGCTTGAATCAGGCACTATGTTGAAAAATGTATTTATTTGCTAATATATTTATCCATAAATGTGGTCTGGTCTTGTGGTTTTGTTTTTTGTCATGGTTGTCACTCAGGGTAACAACTTCTTTCTCCATGGAGAGAAATAAATTATTTCTGACATCAGAGGCTAGTTCCTGATTTACAAAAGGATAGGGTGGAATGGTGGGCTTGGCAGTAAGCATTGTTTAAATCCCTGAAACATGACTTCAAGAGACCAGGAAAAGGAAGAGCACACCTAGATTATCACTGTGGTTCAGTCATAATTATCTTTGTTATTACACTGTTAGGAGGCTTCGGTGACTGACTTTGTGACCTTGTACAGGTATCCTGCACCTCACTTTTTCCATCCATAAAATGGATCTAGTACATGGAATCTAAAAGGGTTATATAATATAGCACACAGTGAAAATATGTTCCAAAATGGGAAGTTATTATTAACAGAGAAAACATCCAAGCTTGTCACAGACCCCATCTGGATACAGTATGGGACAGTCCACAAGAAGCAGGCCTGCCTTGAAGAAGCTCAGTTCCAATCTGGAGGCTGGCAGGAAGGACAGAAGAGCAGAGATGGAAACTATTTATATCCCGAAGTACCAGTTCAGATAAACAGACTGCACTCTCCCCACACACCAAGAGAGCTGCTGCTCTGTTAGTATGAATTCCCTGGGGTAGCAGGGTGTGATGGCACATGCTTCCAGCTGAGTTCAGGCAGAAGGATGGCAAGTTCCAGGCCTCCTGAGTAATTTAGCAACACCCTGTCTCAAGTATTTTAAAAAGGGCTGAGGACATAACTCAGTGGTAGAGCTCTTGCCTGACATGCTCAAAGCGCTGGGTTCAATCCCCAGCACTGACAAAGTATGTCCCCTATTATCAGGAAGGGCCCCAGCTCTCTTCCTTACACTGCAGAATTTCTTCTGTTTCAACCTCAGAAGGATTGGCAGGGACGCTGGTTGTCTGTGCCCAGTTTAGAAACAGAACAAGGATTTAGCCGGGCGTGGTGGCTCACGCCTGTAATCCCAGCACTCGGGAGGCTGAGACAGGAGGATCGTTGTGAGTTCGAGACCAACCTGAGACAAAGTGAGTTCAAGGCCAGCCTGAACTGCATAGAGAGACCCTGTCTCAAAAAGAACAAACAAACAAACAAGGATTTAGCTTCCTAGGGTGCAAAGAGGGGAGAGTAATCTACAGATGTTAAGTATAAAAGAAAAAAGTCTGTGTCTAAATGTGAAGAGCTGCACAAAGTTATGCAAAACGTGCAAACATAAAGCACTTTTAAGAACAGAATAGCATTTTTCTTGCGGCTCCCCAGCTCAGGTGCATTCCTGTGCACTGCAAACGGAAGCCTTGTAAGTGCTCTCGCAGTTACGAAGGAGGCATGGGGCCGTGTCTAGATTATCTTGGGTCTGTACAGAGATAATTTAGAGGGAGAGAAGGACTCTACCACAGAGCTTTTAAAACGAGACAAAAACCTAGGCCGTCACCGGGTCTCCTCCTAAGGCACGGCTGCCGCCTGCCAGCAGCCAACATCAAACCCACTGGCTTCTGGCTCGTTGTGTTTCTGCGCAGGCGCTAGCCGCGGCTCCGCACCGCCCCTACCGGGCCGGGCCACAGGCTCAAAGCCCGCCTCCTCCTCGCTCTCCCGCCCGCTCAGGTGGCGGGGCGCGAGCCGGCCAGGTGGCTGCCGACTGCCCCACCGCCCCTCCCAGGCGGGAGAAACCATCTCCTCTGGAAGGGGAGGGCCGGAGCCTGCGCCCTGCTGCACCGGAAGAGGAAGTCCAGGGTGCCGGAGGTGGTTGGCATTCTGGGTAGTGAGCTGTTTACTTCCTGGGGGTGTGGAGACTGTGCCTGAGTTCCCGTCTGTTCTTCGTATCCACGAAGATGGCCCTGGAGACCGTGCCAAAGGACTTGCGCCATTTGCGGGCGTGTTTGCTGTGTTCTCTGGTCAAGGTAGCTTTTGGGGACCTAGTTGTAAGGCCGATGGCGGGGCACAAAGTTCAGGAAAGAGGGTGATTGCGATGGAACCGAGGAAAGGAAAGTTCAGGACCCCGGATGGTTGCAAGGCGGGTGGGAAATCGAGTAAAGCCATTGTTTACGTCGCAGAAAAGCGAGTAGGTCTTGCAGCTTAGTGCTCGGGTAGCCTTGCATACCTTTGGATCTGCAGCTTTTAAAACACAGGTTCCCCAGCGGAATTTATGTTAGATCTAAAAGACAGTGAGAGCCGAAGCCGGGTGGAGATGTGCAAGTGCGAGTATTAAGAGAGGGAGGCAGACTAGAAGAAAATTAGAGAAAGCAAAGATTAGACGGAATTGGTAACAAAAGAGTAAGGAGTAGGACCATGGGATTTAAGAATGAAGCTTTGGTGGCAGCAGGTGGGGGACATGGATGAGAGAGACAGAGACAACATAGAGCAGCAAGAGGTTGACAGTACTCAGGTCGAAGTACTGAGACATTTTTCTTTTGGCCATGTTCATGCTCACTTTGACTTTTTTTTAATCTCCTCAGACTATAGACCAGTTTGAATATGACGGTTGTGATAATTGTGATGCGTACCTACAAATGAAGGGTAACCGAGAGATGGTGTATGACTGCACCAGCTCTTCCTTCGATGGGTAAGCTCCTTCAGATTCCGCGGTTCCCACGTGCCTCACCTCACCGTATACCACCTAATCCCGATATGCAGCAGGCTTTCCAGGGCGTAATCCTAGTTGGTTTCAACAGTCATTTTGAGGTGTAGTAGTCTGCATTGTGTCCTGTAGTACCTAGCTTCATGTAGCTGTCAGGCACTTAAAATTTGGTTATACATTTCCTTTGTGAAATTAAAATATGCTTCAAGTGTAAAATGTACTCCAGATTTTAAAGATTTAGCACAACGAAGAGTGTAAAGTTACATTATTTTTAAATTATGTTTTGAATTTATTGGGCTAAATGAAATATTAAAGTTAATTTCATCTTTTTGACTTTTTAAAAATGTGGTTACTAGAAAATTTAAAGTGATGTTTTTGCTTTTGTCGTATTCCTTTGAGCACTGCTTCACTAGACTGCCACCTCATTTATGGTCCCAGCGTGTGTATCTTGTGCATCACTACCTGGCACAATACCTGGAAGCATAGGTGCTTAATGAATTCCGAGGGATTGAGGGTGCAGATAGATCAGTGGTAGAGCATGTACTTAGCATGCATGAGGCCCAGAGTACAATTACCTGTATCTCCCACCAAATGTTGAATACATGAAGGTGCTTTTTGCAAATGAAGAGAAAGGAGGGTTTGTGGATAATTGCCTCAAAGTTGATGATCTTAATTGGGCCCTCTTTTTTGGTACCGGAAACTGAACTCATGACCTCGTGCTTGCCGTGCAGGCACTTGTGCCTCTGAGCTAAATCCCCGGCCTTACTTAACCCCCCTTAGAAGAGCTTCCTTTGGCAAAATTGTCCAATAGAGAGAAGGAAAAATGAGAGAAGCATAACTGGCCAGGTCTTACTTTGTCCTCAAGGTAGCAGCCAGAGGACAATATAGGGACTGAGGGATAAGGAGGTACTACTAAGGTTCTTTTTGTCTGTATGCCAAGTAAGGGTTTACGCACAAACTGCTTCAACCTAGAATTTACTGAAGTTTTTTCAAGGTGAGCCAACTTCATTTCTCCTTTGGTTTCTTTAAGGAAGAATAAAGAATTGGCCTGAAAGGATGTTAGTGTGGAACCTTTACTTCCTATGCTGTGCATCCCCAGATACTTTGGTTCCTTTGGTCCTTCATTTAACCTCTACCGTTCAGTGCTAACAAATGAATGAGGGTGTGCCTATCAGTGAGTGAAGTGCTTGTTTGCTGCTAGGAGGGTTGTAAAGTTACACAGTGAGATAAAAGCAAGAGAACAACATGAAATTTTACCAGTTTGGGGTATATAGGTCACTGGCATTAGTATGTTCACATTGGTGTGCCATCATTACCGTCTCCAGAATTTTTTTTCATCTGTACCCATTAAATAGTAGGTTTATATTCCCGTTTTCTAGCCTTTGGCAACCACCATTCTTTCAGTCTCGATGAATTTGACTACTTCAGGTACCTCATATGATTGACTTTACACAACGCTTGTCCCTTTTTGACTGGCTTTATTCAACACTTACCTTAATGTCTTATTTTTGTCTTTTTGAGACAGGGTCTCACTATGCAGTTCAAATTGGCCTTGAGCTCACTTTGTAGCCCAGGTGGATCTTGAACTTGCAGTCATCCTCTTATCTCAGCCTCCCGAGTGCTGGGATTATAGGTGTGTGCCACCACACCTAGCTTTACCATAATGAATTAAAGGCTCTTCCATGCCATAGCATATGTCAAAATGTCCTTTTTGAAAACTGAGTGATAGTTCATTACAAATATATACACTACATTTTATTTAGTCATTCATCCATTGGTCACTTGAGTTGATTCTACTTTTGACTATCATAAATCGCCAGGAATATCGATGTATAAATATCTGTTTAAGTTCTTGCTGTCAATTTTTTTGGTATATATCCTGAAGTAAAATTGTAACATCATATAGTAATTCATTGTTTTAATTTTGTTTGTTTCAATTGTTTTTTTTTTTTTGAGAAGCTAAAAAGCAGTGATGAGGTGTTTCAGTTTCTTCCCACCCTCACCAGCTTTCATTATTTCTTTTTGTTTGGTTGGTTTTTGTTAATAGCCTTCTGATACACCAGTGTGGTGGTGGTTTTTAATGATAGCTATCCTGATGGGTGTGAATTGGTATATTGTAGTTTTGATTTGCATTTTTATGTTGAACATCCTATGTGCTTATTGTCTATTCAGCTCCTTTGCTCATTTTTTAATCTTGTTGGTTTTTGTTATTGAGTTGTAGGAATTATATATTCTAGTGCATATTAGGTTTTAAAGAGTAGGCAAATGAAAGGATAGATGACCTCAGCCAGAAGTAGAGAGGGTAGTGTTCTTTTAAAGAAAAAGACTAAGGGCTGGGGATTTAGCTCAGCAGCCTAAGCGCCTGCCTCACAAGTGCAAGGTCATGAGTTTGATCCCCGGCACAAAAAAAAAAAAGAAAGAAAGAAAGAATGAATGAATGAATGACTGGAGTGAAGGTGTGGAGTAGAAGATACCATGCTATGTTTGGAGAACAGTGGGAATTGTTTGGTTAAATCTGCTGGGTAATAAGAGGATAGATTGTGAAGTACAGAGTGTATTATACTTGGTGGGAACCTAGGCTTCATGCACCTCTTCCAGGTCAGCATGCAAGGCCAATTGGCCATTGATATCCTTCTTGTAACCCTGGAGGCAAGCTTATTTCTACTTAAAGCTCATGGATGAGAAGTCCACTAACAAATCCCAGTGCCTGTAAAACAGACCTGACATGATAGGCATTCAGGAAGCATTTTATCACAGGCATAAATAATACATTGCCTCTGTAGGTGCTCATAGCTGCTGATGCTGATCCACCTTGCCTAAGAAGTGGGCTTATAGCCCTTGAATAGCCTTCATGTTACCAGAATTGGTGCTACCTGGGAAGGATTATTTGGATAAATGATAAAAAGAGATACAGCTTATTTAGTACCTACTCTGTGCTACATACTTTCATGTATTATTTTAACTGAGTCTCAGTTTTACTGATGGAACTCTGTGAGAGGAATCGGTTTATACTGGAGGCTGCACAGCTCATTATCAGAAGGGCCTGCCAAGTCTAAGTCATTTCTGCTGGGAGGACCCATCGTTCTGACTCAGTGTCCTCTTTGCGCTAGGCCCAGTCCCCCAGGGATTGCGGTCATAATCAGTAGTACAGGCCACTTGCTTTCAAGCTGTCCTATCTCTTAGGGAATCTGCAGGCTAAGGATGTTTTGGTGAATTATCTTTTTTTTTTTTTTTTTTTTGAAGAAGTAGAAATACAACAAAACAAGACAGAACAAAGCTAACTGAGACAGTGCAGTGAATTTGGTACAGAGCTTCACAGCAGGTTACTGGGATAACAGTAATAGGTACCATAGTATATTTCATTATCTTCACAATAGTTGTCTAGTCAATTAGGTAGAGCAAAATCAAACCAAAGACGGAACATTATAAAACCAATTGAAAGAGAATATTGAATAGAGTAAAGTAATTAATCATAATAAAACAAAACTGAAAACAATATTTGCTTTCAAACAGAAGATAGAGGAGACCCGCCCCCCATATTTGCTGTATTGCATACAGTCATCCTCCCAAGAGATAGATGCTCAGACCTCTGTCCCCAGATGCTAATGGGGTGGGGGTGGGTGGGGGGGTATGTTTGATTCCAAGCCTACACACTGGTAGGCTCACAGGAGACACACTGGACCTCCTCGTGGCTCACATCGGAGGAAGGTGCTTACCAAGAGGGCAGGGGAATTGCTTCTTTGTGCAGCTGCCTGGGTTCCACCATGGTCCTAGCCGGATCTCGGGGTCCACTCACTGGTTCTCCTCCTGGCTCACACCCAGAGGAAGGCTCTTACCAAGAGGGCGGGCAAATTGCTTTGGTGAAGTATCTTTTAAGGGTGGTATCTGACTCCTTACTGGCAAGCCAGGGACATAAGAACAAAGGACCTTTTACAGTGCTAGCTTCGAGTTAGCTCTTAGCATTAGAACTGCAGTTTTTCTGGCTTTCCAGGGGAGACTTAGTACCTCTCTATCCAAGATTCCTTTCTTGGGACTTGTGCTGACTGAGCAGCTGTGAGACCAAGCTGACCCTCCATTTCTTTTCTCTCCCTAGAATCATTGCCATGATGAGTCCAGAGGACAGCTGGGTCTCCAAGTGGCAGCGAGTCAGTAAGTGTCTCCCTTTGTTCCTATCCAGGCCTGCGAAGTGTTATTACTATGCTTCAGGGCCAGTAGGGGTCTTAAATCAGCAGGGTGGGAAAGAGATGAGAAAGCCAGGTCCTGTGCCTGGTTATCAAAAGAAGTGATTCTTGACTAATTCCTACTACAATGTCTTTTCTTTTTCTTTTTTTTTTTTTTTTTAACAATGTCCTTTGTTCTCTCTTAGGCAACTTTAAGCCGGGTGTATATGCCGTGTCAGTCACTGGTCGTCTGCCCCAAGGTAATAACAGTCATGTTAACAGCCAGTGTTTAACTGTCCTAAGCTTTGTGGAAGTCAGAATACTTTTGAGGTTCTACAATGTACCATGAGGAAAGTGAAATACAGAGAAGTTATGTAACTTGCCTGATGTCTTCAGGCATTTTGCTCTAAAATCCTTGCTTTTGATGACTGCATAAGTCACTCTTCTGTTTCTGGTTTGCCAAGCACTTGCCTTCAGTGGCTATTATAAGCCATCAGGTAGGACTCTTGATGAGCAGTCCAGGAGCTGTAGTTTGCTTATAGCCCCCTTTCATGGTGGCAGATAAAGGCTTTTTTTATCCTTTTGAATCTTTTCTCATGGAGCCGTTTCTTTTCATACCACAGGAATTGTGCGGGAGTTGAAAAGTCGAGGAGTGGCCTACAAATCCAGAGACACAGCTATAAAGACCTAGCAAGATGCAGGGCTGCCAGCGTTTATGCTCTCCACCTCCTGCACCTACTTATTTTTTGGTTGGTGTACTGAATGGCGATCTTCAAACACTCCCTGCCCTTCACCTTGGAGACTCAGCTGACTGCTGAGAGAACAGCAGTCATTTCACTTCTTTGGACTACTTCCTGGTGGAGGTGGGAGGGTTTTGGGCTGGTGGATTCACAGAGACTGAATTGAGGAACGAGTAGGATGTTGGTTTTCCTACTCACCCACGGATGCGACCCTGCGTCAAGTACCAATAAACATGAACCCCTAAAAAATTCTTAAAGCCTCGATGGAGCCTTGCCTTCATTTCCCGTAGCAGGGCATAGCCAGGGCTGTCTTGCTGTCTAAGCGCTGTCCAGTACAGCAGAGACCCTTGTCCTCCTGTTACTGTCTCTGAGCCTTCTGCTTTACAGCCTTGTAAATGTGTTCACTTGGGCCTTGTTGAAAGGCCTGCTGTCCTGTGCATGGTGACCTCTCAGTGTGTTGGTCCTGGTGTTCGGTAGTCCTGTCTTGCTGCCTTCTAGATCTGGCACAGCAGTCTGTTGAAGAAATTGAATTCCTTAGGTTTCTTTGTGCTCATTGCCCCCCCCCCTTTTTTTTCTTTTTGAGACAGGCTTTTGCCATGTGATTCAGGCTGGCCTTGAGTTCACTATGTAGCTCAGGCTGGTCTTGAACTCACTTCAGTCCTGCTGGGTTAACAGGCATACACCCCCATACCCAGCCCTTAAGCAATTTAATACTTTTATCACTCCTTTGTTTTTGTTTTCTTTTTATACCACTTCCTACATCTTTTCACCACTTTTCCTACATTTTACGTTGCCTTAACTGGAGACCTCCAGGCATTAGGTGACTCTTGGGTCTTGGCTGGGTGGTTTGTGTTCCATAGGAAGTGAGCCCACCCTTCTTGCCTCAGCGTCACCTTGGCCCAGGTGAATTGTTTCAGATTTTTAAAATTTACCATATATTCTCATTTACTTCAACTTAAGCAGAAATCCTAGTAGTAGCACTGTTTTGATTTTTTTAGCTGTGAAATGAGAGGGATTACATCCATGAGGGCTCCTGTTTGCTTCAGGATTTTTGTGATTAGAGATCAAGCAACATGAAAATTCCATACATCTTATAAATTCCTGTGCTCTGTTTATTAGTCTTCTTCTATCCATACACAGAAAATATGCACTATCAGTCAGAACAGGAGTGCCCAGACCCCAGCTCCAGGGTGAGCACTGATTGCAGAGGTGCTGCTGCTACTGTTATGTCTCATAGCCACCTGGTGCTGCTAGTGAGTCAGTCTCAGCTTACCTGTGCCTGGCACATGCAACACTGGCTGTGTTGCTCATGCTCTCTCAGTGGTCCTCAAACTAGAGCTATCTCATTGGTGTCCCCACGCTCTGAGGGAACAGTCTGTTAATGCCAGTTCCAAACAGCTTCCACGGGCTTCTCTGGCCCCGAAAACAGAAAGCGCCACAATGGTGCTTTCTCTTGTATTTCAGTCTGAAAGCAGCCCTGCCAGGCTAGAGCTTCCACCCTGAAGGGAAGAAATAGCTTTCACCAGGAGTGCCTGACCATGTAGCCAACACCCAAACTTTCACTGGCTTTCTCAAAAAGTCCCCTGGAAAGCCCCAGCTGTGTCCCATGTATCTGACCCGGACTTGGCTGCTTGGTGAGAATGGAAACAGTTGTGGGGAGGGCAGGTAAGAAGAGCCCTGCACAAATAACCACATAGGGCTGCCTTAGTCCCACACTGAGCAGGGCCCTAACTGTCAATCTCACAGGAAGCAAGACAGGCAGTAATGGTCTTGGGGGAGGGGGCTTGGTACAGCTCTGCCTGGGAGCTGCTTCTGAATTTCTTTTTTGTGTTTTTTTCTGGATGTTGAGCCAGAAAGCTACATCCCTGGCTCTAGAACTTTGGTTTTTGAGACAGGGTCTTGCTATGTAGTTGAGGCTATCCTTGAACTTGTTATCTTCTTGCCTCAGCCTCTTGAATGCTGGGATTACATGCATGTGCACCACATCTGGATTGCCAGTCTCTTTCTTTTGGTAGTGGGGATTGAACCCAAGGCATGTGCACTGCACAACATCCCAGGATTTGTTTTGTTTTGTTTTTAGAGACAGGGTCTCACTGAGTTGCTCTATCTGGCCTCAAACTTGTAATCCTCCTGCCCCATGCTCTCGAGTAGCTGGAATTATAGGGATGTACCACCATGCTTGGATTTGAATTGCTTTTTGCTTTCTCGAACCTGAAGCTGCATATGCAGGCACTTAGCACCTCAGACAGTAAGATGCTGGGCTCCCATCTACTGGAAGCCCGAAGACAGGGACTTGGTTCCGATGCTCTCAGAGGGTGAGTGGGGTCCAACTGCTAATACTGCTCCCCTGCAAATGTATTCATTAGGGCTCGCTCTGTCCTACCCATTGTGTCTCAGACTTTCAGCTCTGTTCCAGCTGCCAAAATTCTGAGTTTGCCCAGGGTTTTAAAATTCCTTCTTGGTGTCTTGCTCAGTAATTTAACCTCTCTACTTTAGAAGCTGCCTATTTCAGTAGAAAAGACTCAAGTCAGGCAAGAGACCAAAAATAGTAGTAGCCAGGTGGCCTTCCCCTGTCTGCCTGTCCCTCTCTACTGTACCAAATGCTGTGTATTTGGGGTCTCCCAAAAAATTGAGGTGTCCATTGATGACTGCAGCCTCTAGCCCAAGCAGGAACTGAGAGCTAACAGAGTAAGGGCCTTGGAAGAGAACAGTTTCCCTAAACATAATGGTGACAGACTGGCAAGGGCTTCAGCTTATATTGGTCTGACGAGGTTTGGGGACTGAGGCCTGGCTCTTGTTGTGGCCACTACCTTATCACTCCCAGCCTGTCTGTATCCTGCTAGTCAGTCCTTGGCCCCCCCCGCCCCTAATCTCATCCCTGTGTGTGTACGAGAGACCAGGAGGTAATGGTAAAGGCAGACTAATAATATCTTACCTTGCCTGCAAGTCTGGCTTGTGTTTAGTGTCAGTAAACCCTTTCATTTAAATGGCATTTTGAAGTTGACAAAGGGCATTCACATCCATTATCATTTGATCCTCACAAAACCCCTGAGACACAGTTGACATTCTTATTTAGCAATGCGGAGATAAGCTGAGAGTTAAGTGGCCGTGGCTGTGATGAAGTAGTAGAGTCTTAGCTTGAGAAATACAATGCCCACACCCAGTTTGGGGCTGTTGTTTCCCACAGATTTAACCCAAAACAGCAGCTTTGCTCCCTTTGTGAGTGTTCCACAGAACCTGTGTGCGTCATTAGTGAAGTTACAACACATCCCTACACAGAAAGAAACCCCATCAGCCACCCTACTTTTAACACCTCTTGTCTCCCATCTAAATTTAGCCAGCATGAGGCAGTGGGGGTAGTGACCCAAAGAGGAGGTCCGTAGAATCTCCTTCAAGGATCCCTCTGCAGAGCAATGGGGAAAAAGTCCAGCCCTCAGTTTCCCTAGCTGCATCTCCTATTCCACTATAACCTCTCTTAGGCCCTGGCTGACCTGTGCCCCACATTTTCCAGTCTCTTGTCTCTGTTTTCCTCCTGCCCTCTCTGTCTTCCTCTGTCTGTGGGCTGGCTATGCCACCATCACACCACCCTGGAATTCAGATCTGTGTGATGAAAATGCATGTATTCAGCTCAGCCTAGTGCTCCTGCCTCCGGGGTCTGCGGCATCCACATGCAGCTAGCCCCGTGTCTTTAAACTCAGCTTCTCTAAAAGGTTCTTTTCTGAAATGGAGTTGACAAAAGTACAATTATAGTAAGTGACAAGATAGTAGTACCTATTATAGAAAGTGTGATTGAAAAATCACATATTTAGGGGCTGAGAGTTTAGCCCAGTGGCATAAATGCCTGTCTGGCAAGCACAAGGTCATGAGTTTGATCCCCGGTTCCAAAAAATAAAAAGAAAAGAAAAAAAGTACATATTTAAATTTTAAAATGTAGGCTGGGATATAGCTTAGCAACATAAAGTGCCTGCCTGGCAAGTGTAAGGTTGTGAGTTCAGTCCTTGGAACCAAAAAAGAAAAAAAAAAAAAGTATTACAATGTCATTACTATCAATCCCCCTCAAAATATTCTTTCTTCCTTTGAACATACTTATCCACCCCGCCCCTTTTTTTTTGAGACAGAATCTCGCTATGCAGGTCAGGCTGGCCTTGAGCTCATTTTGTAGCCTAGGCTGGCCTTGAATTTGCAGTGACCCTCCTACCTCAGCCTCCTGAGTGCTGAGATTATTTTCCTTCCTTTTTTATTTTTATTTTTTCTTTTTGAGACAGGATCTCACTATATAATCCAGGCTGATCTTGAACTCACTATGTAGGCCAGGCTGACTTAGAACTCATGGCAACCCTTTTGCCTCAGCCACCCAAGTGCTGGGCTTACAGGAATGCACCACCACTCATGGCCTCTAACCGTTTCTGACGCAGTTAGCAGTACTCTTTCATGAGTATCTTTAGTTTTGGTGTTGTGGCTGCCTCAATGTCCTGAATCCATCCAAAAATTTGCCTTTCACGGTCATTTTGACTTTAAGGAAGAGCCACAAGTTGCAGTGCACCAAAAGTTGCAGATCTGGTGAATGCAGTGGGTGAGGACCTGTTTTTACAAGGCTGCCTTTTTGTTGGATGGCTCTTGGCGGCAGCATTCACTTTATATATATATATATTTTTTTTAAATCACACTTTATAAAGCCAGGAAGGAGGCTTCCAGAACTGCTTCAGAAAGTGCCAAGAATGATGGGATAAGATTGCTTGAAGTGAGAAGTATTTATTTTGAGGGTGATTAATGGCATTGTATCTTTTACTACAATCATTTGTTTTAATTTAAAATCCATGGTACATTTGATTACCTCGTAGGTGTGGTTAGATGAGGGGATGAAGGAAACTCACATGGTGGCTACATTCTGTTTTTCTTGATCTGGAAATTAGTTATGTGGGTCAGTTTACTTTCTGAAAATTTGGTGTTATATTCACTTTTATGTTTGTATGTAATATTTCAAATACGTCTGTTTAAAGATGTAACGAGTAGTCCCTCTGTTGGGATGGTTGTGCAGAGTAAGCGTATTAATTTAGGTAAAGGCAATTTGAGAGCTATGAAGTCCTAAGTGTGTGTAAGGTATTGTCATTATCCAAAGCCATCCACCTCTTGGATAAGTTCTGGTAGCTATGGCAAGAATTTTATCTCTTAAAATTAGTGTTCTGATACATCTACCTTAGAGAAATACTGTATATCGAAACAAAAAACATTTTTCTGAGGCACCAAAGGTTTGTTTTTATTCCGTTCTCATTTTTTGTAAGATCACACATAGGGTCTCAGGCATACTAGACAAGTGCTCTACTACTGACGTATTTCTAGCCCAGTTTTTAAAATATGTATTAGATACTTCTTTGCTTTTGGATAGGAGATTCTGAATGTGCTTCAAATTCTATTTGCTGCAAAATCATTGTTAAAACCTCCATTTTTTTTTTATTTTTATTTTTTGTTGGAAAAGTGTTTCTCTATGTAGTTCAGGCTATTGTAGACCAGATTGGCCATCCAATCACAGTGATCCTCCTGCCTCAGCCAGAATGTGCCACCACACCTGTCTTTACAAACCCATTTTTGTATCATGTGGTCAAATGATTCCAGTACTGATTACTCTTCTACCTCTTGGGTTTCTAGCCTGTCAGCTATTACTTCTGTAGTTTATGTGTGGCTGTCTCCCTTCTGGTCTTGATTGACCCAGAAGAAAAGAACCAGCTTGGTGCAGGTTACTGTCAGGTGAGCCAACAAGGCTTAGACTGAGGAGGAAAACACATGCTGCTTGCCCGAGCCTGAGGTGGGGTAGAGGCCTTCTCCTGTGGGAATGTTGAGGCTGTGGAGAGTGAAGGCACATGGTAGAATGTCAGGGCCAGGAGAGTCATGACTAAGGCCAGTCCCATGCTTCATGAGTGAGAGGTCTGAGGCCCAGAGACAGTGTCAGCCTTGCCTCCAGAGGGATCCCTGCTTCTTTGTATGTCCTACCCTGTATGGCTCTGCTGTTTGCATGAAGACGCTGTGTTTCTCTTTGCCTGGCACTCCCCACTCCAACACTCCCCTTCAGAATACAGGACTGTGGTGTTGCAGACAGAGAACTTGAAACCTGGGCAGCTTTCCTTGGGAGTCCATCCCACTGCAAGTGAAAGTCTGTGCCTATAAGTCAGGGAGTTGTGTGCAGCTTCCGGCCTATATACCCCCTTCTTGCCATTTAAGTCCTTGTGTTGCAGAGAGCTTGAGGGAAGGCAAGAAGCAGCTTCAAACCCCAGTCAGTATGGAGACCCCGGCTTTTATCCAAAAGGCATTCCTTATTCCTTCTTCCCCAAACCTAGCACCTGCCATGCTTTCAATCCCTTCCCCCATCCCAGAAAAATACCTGGAAGAAAGTAAATGCTCTGAGGCCACTAACCGGAAATGGGGGGTCAACTGTCACCTCTTCCCTGGGGGCTTGAGTAGCAGAAGACAGAGGGGGAAATGCAAATCCATACTTGGAGGGAGAACTCTGAGAGGAAGCAGGTGGCAGCCTGCTGGGAAGCCTGAGCAAGTGAGTGAGTCCCCAGAACAAGCCTGTGTAGGCAGCGACAGTACTTTCTCTGGGCAGCTGAGTAGACTCCCTCTCTCAGCCCTGCACCCCAGAAAAGCTGGAGATGGTGGTGGGGTCTCAGGTGGAGAAGTGGGGCCTGCTCTGGAGTATACAGAACTCAGGCCTCTGATGGGGAAGATGAGGCAGTGGAGGCGTCTCTGGGGATGAGCAGGGGAGGGCTGGTGTCTGTCTATTCTGCTTCTACATCAGTAGAGACTAAGCTGGATCTGCAGGGCCTCCCTGTTCTCTACTCCTCTTCCCTGTCACATCTACCAGGGGCTGGGGTTGAATCATGTGGCGTCCTTGTAGAGGATCTTTCACAGCAACTGGAGAGGAGATAAGAATAAGAATGGGGAGCAGCCCACAAACTTGTGCTTCTATAACAGTAATCCACTCCCATAGTATGGCAGTTTCCAGCTTCAACACGGGCCACCTTGTTATTGCATTTGATCCTCTGTGACATCCTATGAGGTCTTATTATTCTGTTTTCAAAAATGAGAAACCTGAGTTTCCCTTACACTCTGTTGTCCAAGGTCAGGCAAGGCTACACCGGTGTTTCAACCCAACCTCTTCCCCCTTGCACGACACTGCTGTCCTGATGGCTTCCCCTGTCCTGATGCCTTGGCAGATGGGAATGGAGGGCTCACCACTGGGGCAGGGGCATGAGGTCCTCCACATGTTCCTTTTTGCCTCCTTGAGTCCCAGCCTGCAGGTGCGGCTCCTGGGGGTGCAGGTCCACTGACCTCGTCTCCAGGATGTCTTTGGGGGTGAGGGCCTCAACACTTCCCACCTGGTTACCCACCCTCAGACCCCTTGAGGAGGGCCTGGGCCCCAGCCCCAAGCTTCCGCTCCCATCTGGCCCCAGGCCTTTCACCTCCCCCTCCGAGCCACAGCCCCGTGACGTGTGGCCGCTCCCACCCCATTGGCCCGCCTCACAGCATTTGCCCTTATTTGGCCAGGCCGGCTCCAGGCCAGGCCTCCACCCCCCCAGCCCAGCCCCCACAGGCCTGTCTCTCTCACTTCGTCTTTTTGAGGTTTGGCTTTGGGGCCCAGCGGGCGTAGCTTCAAACGCACTTTCTGGTTGAGTCACTTTTTAACGGCTCCAGTGCTGTGAACTGCTGCTGCTGCCTTGGGCCCCCCCAGTCTTGGTGGCCGACGACGATGTGCTCCCATCTGACTGCTTAGAGGCGCTGAAGGAAGGGGCTGGGTGGCCAGGGGTATGGGAAACATTCTGCAGACCTACTGATTATCCTTTAGGCCCCTCTGCTGCCTCCACCCACAAGTCTGCTGCCCAGGTCCCTCCCACCACTTTTCCCAGCTCTGTTCTCAGACTGGGTTTGTGACCAGAGACAAAAAGACCCAAATTGTCTCAAAAGACCTACTCGTTCTGGAGATACTTTGAACTGAGCATCATTGAGGGAAGAGAAACATGAAATGCAGACTGTTGTCTGATTTTCAGGAAGGTGAAACTTAAACTTGCCAAGCTTCCGGTTCCTCTTCTATGAGATGGGGATGCCATCATTTACCTCACTGGGTCAGCGTGACGATCAAATGAGAATCAGGCCACATGTGTTTATCAAGTCTCTGGGAGCAGGCTGTTGTCCTCTCCCCACCCCCAGCACCTCATGTAGCCCTGGGAGGAGAATTCGCTGAGTCCAGAGTGATTCCCACACAGATCAGTCTTTCCTTCCCACCTCCCACCTTCTACTTTTTCCAGCTGTTCCTGGGATGTTCGGAAACCTGCAGGAGGGAGCAGGCAACCTTTTACCCTTACTCCCAGCCAGGTCCCTCTAAGGAGCCCTTCCTGGCCACCCTGGCTTCTCAGATCTCCTGCAGGTCTGGTCTTGAGCCAGCTGGGAAGATGCATGGCTGCTCTGTGGCCGGAAAGGTTCTAGAGCACAGGTACCACAGTTTCCTCCCCAGTAAGGTCCCTGGGCCTCATTGTCCTTGGAGACATCCTTGAGCACCAACAGGTCTCTGCCTAATTTTTTTTCCTGCCCTAATTTTATAGATGAAGAGAGAGGCTGGGAGACCCAACCTTACACTGAAAGTAGCCACAGGGAGGAGGTTAGGCCCCAAGTTTCTAGTCTTCCAGTGTCATCCATCCACTTGGTGGTCTTGATGTTGAGGGTGGAAGTTGGCTGATGGGAAATCATAGTGGGTCCCGGGTAGGGAACTATCATCTCTCTCATTATCTGCCTCTCTCTCTCTGTTTTTTGGAAGCAGTTAAAAACAGAGCAGGTGCAACCACTCAAGTTAAATAGGCACCCATGTGTGGAGGGGGCTTTCATCTCCCTGCTTGTGTCTCTAGGAGATCCCAGAGGAGAATGCTTCTAGTTTCATAACCAGTCCCACAGCAGTGGTCAGGTGGCCCTCCTCCCATCAACTCATCTGCCTCTTTCCAGATACTCTGGAAAGAACCCTGAATTTGGCCTGACTGCTTTGTGACCTCAAGCTGACTTCTGTGTCTCTCTGGGCTTGCTTCTTGGTTTCCTGACTCAGGGCCAGATGCTACTTCACTTTACTACTTAAGGGTTTTTGAATCTTTTTGTCATCAGGAGAACTGAGCCAGAACCCTGCCTCAGAGCAAAGTGACCTCCCTGGATCTGCCACTTCTCTGATGGAGTAGAGCAGGACAGTAAGAAGATAAGTCTACAGGCCTCTGGCAAAGCAGGCAGGACGAAAAGGAGATGGCCTGCCCACTGGCCTCCTAGCACTACTCATGTTCCTGAGGCTCCAAGATGAGACAGGGGATCTTCCTAGGTACTGATGTGACCCCTGCTGGGGATGTGGCCATCAGGGTTTTTGAGGTACTTCCCTCTCTTGATACCTGCTTCCCTTTGGCTGGCCCTCCAGGGAGGTGTAGAGGGGACCCAACATTTGGGACTATTCATTGCAATTGGCTTCAGCCCCATTTTGCAATGCTGGGGGCTCAGTTTCCCTCCTTTGTGGCCAAGTCTGTCCCCAGCCCTAGCTCCCTGAAGGGCGGGCCTCTCTGCCTCCTCGACTTCCTGTTTGTGAGTGGTTAGGTCCTGTGGCTTCTCTCTTCTTGTCTCTTCACAAGGCAGGTTATCTGGACTGCCATCTCTGCCTGTCTGCTGAGGGAGGGCCTCAGGCCCGTGCAGCTGGAGGAAAAGTCCTGGTTTTCTTCTAATTTCTTTCACTCTCAGGACGTGCTCTCTTTAGAAATTTCAGCCTTTCAATGATCATTTTCGCCCTATTTCTCCTCTTTGCCCATCTCTTCTTCCAAACCTCTTCTACCTATATTCACTTCTGCTAGAAAGTCATCTATGACTCTGAAGCTGCCAGTGAGCATCCAACTGGCCAGTGCCATGACCCATCAACCCCATGGTAGACTGCTTCACACTTGTTGCTATCATGTTGTAAGAAGGTGTGTGCGATGGGGTACATATGTGCCCTGCTTCAACACCTCATACTCAGTGTACACTAGACGTGGGAGCCACCTGTTCCCATCATCCCCATCAGACCTGACACTCTGCCCCCTGCTTTGGGTACAAACTACTCACTCACACCAACAAACCTTGCTGACAGAGCCAGGCGTGGTGGCTCATGCCTGTAATTCCAGCACTCAGGAGGCTAAGGCAGGAGGATTGTTGCAAGGTCCAGGGTTACAAAGTGAGCTCAAAGCCAGCCCGAACTGTATAGCAAGATCCTGTCTCAAAAGATAACAAAACAAAACTTTCTGACATTGCCTGTCACACTGGGCACACTGAGAACGTCCTCAGGCTCATCTTCACCTGCCAGCAGCCTCAGCCTAAGACGCAAAGATGGCTGTCGCCAAGGTGAGTGAGGAGGGATGGTGTGGAAGCCTGTGGAGCTGAAGCCCTCCAGTATCCTGAGCCCAGACCACAGTGGCCTCGCCGGTCTGAGCTGGAGGAGGACTGTTCCCGTCCTCGTGTCTGCCGCTAGCTCTCCCCAAACCTGCCTCCTCTGAGCAGGGGAGTCTGACCCTTGGAGTAAGAACCAGAAAGGACTTTGGAGGACATTTTCCAGCAGAATCCAAGTGGTTGCAGATTGCCGGACTGAGCCCAGACCTAAGGGGGTGGAGTTTGAAGGATCAACTCAAACTTCTCTCTCCTCTGAGAGAGACATCAAAGCCTCCTTCTTAATCACAGGTCCCCTTAGGGTACATACACCGAGCCCCTCCTCAGGCATCTTCACACCCCCTCACCCCTCAGAATGGAAACAGGGAATGGCCCAGGCCCTGCAGAAACCTCACCCCAGAAACTCTGCCGGTGGGAGAAGCTGGGTGCCAGGGTCTCTGTTTAAAACAAATTGGTGACTGTCTTTTGGCACTGAGGACATACAGAGGACAAACAGTCTCTTGTCACAAGGGACACCCCTACCCTGCTCAGGGCAAGAGCTGGTGGTTTAGGCTGTTGGAGTTCTGAGTGTCCCTTGGACTCTCAAGTCTGATTTGCCACAGGACACATACTGAGAGGAGGCCCTGGCACATTTGGACCCAGACAGGACTACTCTGAAGCGATGGTTGTGGGGAGCCCTGAGCAGGGGTGGAGGGCAAGGATGGGAACCAGAGGCTCAGGTTACTGCACAACTTTGATATTCTTATCCTCTTATCTCAGCCACTTCCCCTCACCCAGGTCTGAGGCATAGGGGTCTCTTAAAGGAGCGTTGGCCCATTTCTGACCAGTGACCCACAGGCTGCTATCCTCAGTTTTTTCTTCAGAACTTAGGGTATGAAGGACATGGTCTCCACTTCTTTGACTTATTTTAGGGGATTGGGAATGGGTAACAGTTTTCCAGGTTGAAAGTCTGCAGGAAAGGATGTGAGGTAGACCCCCAGGCCCCGTACCCCCAGTCTTCTTTAGGACCCTGAATCTGAGAGTTCCCTGAAGTCTGCCTGGGCCTGTGTCTAGATGGGGGACCCAGAGAAGAGGCCCATGGCCTTCTGGGAAAGTGTCCCACTCCTATCTTTTCTAGCTCCCCTCAAGCCCATTTCTCTTAATTCCAGAGCCAAACCTACTGAAGTGCTTGGAGGACCCTGGAGAAACTGTGTGCCCCACACTCAGCCTACCCCAGCCCCCTGCGCAGACTCACACCCTGCTCCCCTCCCCAACCAGGGGCCCTGGGCTGGGTAGCTTCCTGCCTTCCCCATGGGGAAAGCGGGGTGGGGGTGGGGGTGGGGGTGACATGCAGGTGGGCGGGCCCCATGCCCACATCCGGGGGCTGCCAGATCCTTCCCTCAGAGCCTCCTCTTCCCCCCACTCCAAGTCCCCTTTCTCTCCTGCCCCCATGGCACCTCTACCTGCCTACCAAGGTCCTCACCACTGCTCTGTCCTTCCCTCCTGTCCCTATAGTTGCTGAGGGATATGCAAACACCAGCCCAGTGCCAACAGGCCAGCTTGGCCTGAGTGAGACCCCCCACACACACACACACACGCCCTCCTCCCCACTGTGCTAAGAAGACAGACCTAGTCTATAGGATGAGGCTTGGGGAGGGGTGGCCTCTGAGCAACTGACTCTGAGAAGCATTTTGGCCTATTGACCTGGACACCGATTATATGTTCCTTCATGGCCTTTTTGGGGGCATTTATAGAGGAGCGAGTGTGAGAATGCTATTTTATGAGCCAAGGTCAGTGAGGTTGAGACTCAGAGAAAATGTTCCCTTCTTGTGCTGGAATTCAGGATAACCTTGTTTTAGGGTTTCACTGAAGGCCCTGTCAGGGAGTTCTTCTCTCCTGGGGTCACTGCCTGTGCCCTTAGTCAGTCCCAGATTCTTGGGCCATCATCCCCTGGAGCAGGTGCCATGGTGGGGAGAGGGCACCCTGGGGTCTTGGAAGCCACCTGCCCAGCACATGTGAAATGGTCTCTTTAGCCCCCCTCCCGCCCATACCCAGCCTTGTCGCTAGTTTCCTGTCAGTCTGTCCTCCCCAGGGTGGGGAGGGGTGGCTAATCTCCACTGCGGTGTGGGGGCGGGCTCCAAGACCGTTGGGCGCCCTGAGATCTGGCCCACGTGGTCTCAGGGTTATAAGCCCTGCCCTCCCTGAAGGGAACCCCACTTTGGAGCCTGGAGCACAGGGCTTGCTCCCCTTAGCCCTTCAGCATGAGGTAAGAGCCTGAACTTTCACTCCAGCCCTAACCAGGGCTCTTTGATTCTGGGCCTTGAAGGGTTATGAGGGGCTTGGGTTACCGGCAGAGGCAAGGAGGTCAGGAACTTGGGTGCCAAGGTTTCCTAGTAGAATTCTAGGCTGACCCTCAAATTTACTGGACTTCGTGGTGGGACAGTTTCTTAAAAATTCTTTTATTTTTCTACTAGAGGTAGGATTAAAAGGTAAAATGAGTTGGTTATGTTGGCGTATTACTATAATCCTAGCTACTTGGGAAGCTGAGTTGGGAGGACTGCAAGTTTGAGGCCAGCCTGGGCAGTTTAGTGACCTTGTGTCAAAATAAAAAAGGGCTGGGCATTAGCTCAGTGGTAAGTACAAGGCCCTGGGTTCAATTCCCAGTATTACATTAAAAAGAATGATAAAAAGGAAAGAAAAGAAAAATTATAGGGTTTCTGGCATTCAGAAGAAGAAACAGGTGTCTAAGGCCTTGGGGAGGAGGGGTGAAGAGCAGGGTGGGTGAAGATTGAAAAGTGGGACCAGTGCCAGCGACAGGCACCACACCATTTCGCCTGCCCAATATGGCTACCGTTTCTGTTGAGACACAGGGCTCCTACCTAGGGAGCAGCAGGAAGTGAGGGAGTCAGGACCTTGGGCAAATGGGGAGGGTGGGGACAGAGGTCCTGGAGGGGAGGAGGCTGTGGCTGCCTCAGCTGGACTCTGGACAGCAGGTAGATGGGTAGTGCAGCTGGGGGACAAGGGGTCAATTGGTAGGTAGAAGAATTGGGGATGGGGATGAGGCCTCCTGAGTAGCCATGATATCTACCGGAGTGCTCCCTGAGCACGTCCTGAGGACTCTACCTGAGTGGGGCCCATAGGGTGGAGCCCTAGAAGAAGGGAAGAGGGAGTCAAAGAGGAAGTGGGGGTAGGGAGGTAGAGGAGCCAAATATGGCGCCATGCTGAGTCACCACCCACAAGGCCAAGGGCGGGCCCTCAGGGGGCCACGGGCAGGGTGGAGGGGGTCTCAGGAAGCCACACAGGGAGGGCTGGGGAGGCTCTCCAACCTGCAGTCCGGAGGAAGAGCGGGTGGCCAGAAGAGTATACGACGGACAGACAGACAGTGCAGTCACCCATAAAGTAGAAAGCACTACTAACAGCACTGGAGGGTGTAGTGTTTCCTACTTTATGGATGAGTGTACTGTGGGCTTCGGAGACCACGTCATGCTGCCACCACCCGCCACCATCTTCCTGCACCTCAGGACCATGTGAGACAGGTAAGCACCTCTTTCACCTCTCCACCCTGCTTGGACCCCTAAAAGGCCTTCCTTGCCCCCCGCAGGGCTGTCCTTCCTGGTGCCTCACAAGAGCAGCTCTGCCAAAATCCTGAGCGGGTGGGAGAGGGCCGGACATGTGGGCCCGGTGCGACAGCCACATGCAGCCGTGGGACAGGTGGGAAGGGCGGGTGGGGTGGGGGCAGGAACCCCAACACTAATAAAGAATGGATTCTGCTTTTCTTTTGTCTGAGACTCTCTTGCTGGGTTGGGAAGTGCTGAGTGGGAGTGTGTGGTGTGGACACCATGCTGGGCCGGACACTCTCACTTGCCCAAAAGAGAAAAAGGTTTGCGTTTGCCCGCAGGAGCTGAAGAGGCTCTGGGCCTGGTCAGGTTGCAGCCAGCGGGGAGAAGCTCCTGCAGTCTGAAGAAAGGGACAGAAA
This sequence comes from Hydrochoerus hydrochaeris, assembly GCA_004027455.1. NCBI lineage: Eukaryota > Metazoa > Chordata > Mammalia > Rodentia > Hydrochaeridae > Hydrochoerus > Hydrochoerus hydrochaeris. The sequence continues at coordinate 79,628 of PVLA01002004.1, read as the reverse complement.
TATGAGGGGCCCCTACCTTTGAGTCTAGCTCCAGTCTTGCTCAGCTTTCCCCTCATTCTCCATGCCTCCAAACTGAAGGCTGCTTGCTTGTTTTTATTTTTTATTTTTTTATTTTTTGGTGATGCTGGGGATTGAACCAGGGCCTTTGCACTGAGCTACTTTATTTATTTATTTATGTATGTATTTTTGAGACAAGGTCTTATTGTGTAGTGCAGGGTGGCCTTGAGCTCACTATGTAGCCCATGCTGGCCTCAAACTCAGTGATCCTCCTGCCTCAAACTCCTGAGTGCTGAGATTACAGTCATGCACCACCGTGGGCAACATTTATTTATTTATTTAGACAAAGTCTTGCTAAATTGCTCAGTGTGGGTTCAAACTTGTGATCCTCCTGCCTCAGCCTCCCAAGTGCTGGAATTATAGGCACACACCATGGTGCCTGGCTACCTCTGGCTTTAATCTGTCTGGGGAAGTGGGTCATTTTTTTTCTCATTTTTTGGAGTCAGGGTCTCTCTTCATAGCCCAGGGCGGCCTCAGAAATCACGATCCTCCTGCTTAAGGCTCAGGAGTGCTGGGATTATAGGTCTGTACCACCACGCCTGGACAAGAATTGGACAAAAACATTACGGCATACTGTGTGCATAGATATAGATATATATATATAATAAGGGCACAGATATTAATATACAAAGCACACATGCACTAGAATGCATGTGCATTTACATGTAGGCTCTATACATGTATGCTAGCAACATAGACATGCAATGACATAGAGACATGGGACATGGCTGGTATGTCTCACAATGACACATGGCTATGTACAATAATATAAGCATGATAGGTCACTAACTCCTCAAAGACATAGTGACATTCACAATAGCTCCAAATACATATACACATAGTGACATTTTCATACAGAATGATAAATACAAAATAGATACATGGAGCTGGGTGTGGTGGTATATACCTCTAGTCCCAGCCCTCAGGAGGCTGAGGCAGAAGGATTGTCCAGGGTTGAAGGCGAGCCTTGACTCCATAGTGAATTCAAAGCCAGGCTAGACTACATAGTGAAACTGTGTCTCATAAAGCCAAACTAATAAAGTAATATTTAATTCATTAACACCCTCCCTCATATCTACAAGCTTTTATTCCCCCTTATCATTACTCTCTAAATATAACTATCTACTTTGCAGTTGCATTATATTAAATTTCGTTTTGTTTTGTTTTTTGAGATGGGGTCTCAATATGTAGTTCAGGCTACCCTTAAACTCACTATATAGCATAGGTTGGCCTTGAATTCACAGGGATCCTCCTGTTTCAGCCTCCCGAGTGCTGGGATTACAGACATGTGTCATCATGGCTGGCTACATTATATTAAATATTATAACTAATCTAGAGATGACTTTAAAAGGAGAGCCTGAGGGTGTAGTGCAGTGGTAGAACACTTGCCTAGTATGCACAAGGTCATGGGGTAGGCCCCAGCACCACACATACAAAAATAGTACATGGTAGTATCTACGTGGATCAGATGCAAATACACTTTTTCCCCCCTTTTTTGAGACAGGTTCTTTTTTTGTAGCCCAGGCTGGCCTGGAAGGTCCCGAAAGTACTAGGATTACAGGTGAGGGCAGCCACACCTAGCTGTATACCATTTTAAGGAAGTTGAATGGTAGTGAATTTTGGCCTTCTAGGAGAGAGGTCCTGGAACCAGTCCCCCTTTGGGTACTGAGGAATGAATATATATATATATATCTGCATCATAATATATATGTCATTGTATGTCATTACACATATTTATGTGACCATGTGATGGTACTGATATCCCTATATCATGGCAGAAGTGTCGTTTATAAACTCCATCAAAGCATACATATTATATACAGACACTGGTAAGTAGACATGCAGTGACACATAGAAATGTGTAGCCCCATGCACCCAATGAGATTCCATAGACACAATAACACACATGTATGTAATGTCCCCCACATACACAGAAACGTATGTCAGTTCTATTTGAGCAGAGCAGTGTATACAGATGTATTTGCATAATGCCATGCATCTATACCTTGCCGTAAACATCAGCAACGCACGTCGTGCGGTGGCGTGCATACTGATCTACGCGCTGTAAGCGAAGCGAGCAAGCCACCGCCTCCCCTCCCTGCTTGCATCAGCTCTGGCTGGGTGGAGCTCACTGTTGGTGGCTCTGTGGTTTAGCACTGCTGCTGCTGTTGCACAGGGGTGCCACATGAGGGCCCCCGACCTCAGCTGAGGCGGTCTGGCCTGCGGCGTGCCAGGTCTCCCCTACAGACCTGGGACGCTCTCAGACCTCTCGCAGTGATCCCCTTCTCTCTGGGGCTTCTACTGCCACACATTCAAGTCGATCACTGGGTATGGGGGTGCCTATGTTTTTGTTCCAAAAAGCCATTTTCTCATAGCAGAAGAGCTTAGTAAGGCTACACAGAAGATGAACTTCCTGGCAATTCAGGACAAAGCCAGCCCATCAGTCTTGTAGTTTCCTCTGGTGACTTGGGACAACCAATTTGCTCTCCAAGTGTGGTCTGTCAGGAGGTAGCTGAGCAGTTTTCTTAGCTGATTTCTACCTCTGTCTCTTTGCTTCGGTCTTCCTGTTTTTGTACTCTTTCTTCTCTTTGTTTAATATCAAATCTCATCTTTTCTAGTCCTGCCCTTCTCTGGGGCAGGAGCTCTGTCATCTTCCTTTGCCTACATCTCCCCCTAGGAGGAAGGCAGTCTCCAGCCCCAGCCTCCGTACCCTGAAGGCTGTGAAGGCATGTTGGGACAAGGGGCGGGGAGGCCATGTGTGTGGGAGGGGCGACACTGAGCTGGCATCCCATGAGGAACCTGCTCTTCCCTCTGTCCTGGACCCTGCCTGCCAGTCCAGCCCACCAGTCCAGCGCCATCACCATGGAAACCAGCAGCTGACTTCCTATTGGTAGGCAGGAGAGGAGGAGGGAAAAAGGAGGGCTGGCTCTCCCCTCCCTGCTCCCCCCTCCCCATTCTGAGGCTCAGCCCTCCTCCGCACCCACCATCTCAGGGCTCTGGGGCTGTAAGGGACCCCAGCAGTCCCCTGAGCTGAGACCAGCAGCGGGAGAGACTATGAGGCAAGCTGCCCATCGGCCCAGGCCTCCTTAGGACCAGCCCAGCCAGCAAGCCAGCCAGCAAGCGAGTGAGCAGCAACGGAGAAAGGAGTGGGAGGTAAAGGACCACAGCAGACCACTGGAGCTTACCCCCAGCAGCTCCTGAGGACCCGAGCCAGGGTGAGGGGTCACCTCGAATGGCCAAACCTGCAGACACTGACAGACACATTGACATGGACGCGTGCAGCTGCCCAATGCCGACACACTCAGATACAACCAGTGACAGCATCACACACTGCCACAGCCCTGCAATACAGACACCCACGCACAGAAACAACTGGTAACTCTGAAACAGTCACAAACAGTGACACACAGCATCACCCTCCTCAACACACACAAGGGCAGCAATACCCTCCAAACACACAAGGCAGCGTTGGCCTGAGGGAGCAGGCTGGCGAGACACACGCACATCCTCATCCCAGCACTGCTGGTGGTGGCTTCTGCACATCCTCCCCACCCCCACAGGGACACCCTTGCCTCTCCACATACTCAGACACACACATAACCACGAACAAACATAGCTCACGTACCCCTGGCTCTGGCTCTGGCAGTCCCCACGTCTTCTGCAGCCTCCTTTGTGGGTCGGGAAGAGCTCAGCTAACCTGGATGGAACCTCGGTGAAGCCAAGCGCCGGAGGAGAAAGGGTCTGGCCCGGAATGACCCTCTCCAGTGCCCCCACTTGGCTGGGTGATGTTCCCCAGCCTGAGTTCTGGGGCCTCTTGGTGCTACCATGGAACAATTGACAACCTTCCCACTGCCTGGGGATCCCAGAGCCATGGAACCCTGGGCACTGCCTGCCTGGCAGAGCTGGACTCTGGGCCAGGGGGGAGAACCTGGAGACATAGCCCCGAGCATTGCTGATACTCCGGCAGCTCTGCACTTTAGAGAAGTGGGTTCCCAGCCCCAGGCAGGCACTGACCCTGAAGGAGCAGAGGCTGGGCTGCCCAGCTTGAGGCAGCAAGCGGGGAACTCTGAACGTGGCTGCCCAAGGCTGGAGTGTGAGGAGGTGCAGGCTTTGCCTAAGGTAAGGGGGCTGGGGAAGGGTTGGAGTCTTCGATCTGGCTTCTATGTCTCCCCGCCAACCAGGAGGCAAGACGAGGTGCAACCCCACTGCCCCCTCTCCTCTCCTGTCTCTGTGACTATCTGTCCTCCCTTCACTGGATGGGAATCTAAGTGACTCCATTTTTTTGCCATTTGTCTGTCCTCTCCACCTGTTCATCTACCTGTCTTTGGGGGCTGGGGATGTTGGGGGTATAGAGGTGTAAAGTGGAATCAGAGTTCAGAGGAGGCAAATTAGGAAGAGATGGCTTGGTGCTGGGCTGAGCCAGGGAGGACAGGTCTGGGTGGGTGTGAGCAGTTTCCTGAGGAGGGGGGAATAGGATTTTGGGGGAGGGCAGAGGACTTGTGGGCTATGAGGAGCTGGAGTGATCAGGATGGGAGTTTGAGCTGGCATTTTCCAGGAGGAGGAGGAGATGGGCAAGGTTGGGAAGGATCAGGGAATAGGGTGGGAGGCACCAGGTAAGAGGTAGGGAGGAGTTGCCATTGGGAGGATCAGACTATGCCTTCTCCTGGGTCCGTGAGTCCCTCTCGGAGGCCTGGGACATAGGAGAGAAACTTCACATCTCCTTGGACTGTGGAGGGGAGATGCTTCCTGATGAGCCTCTGACCGGGTGGGGTTGGTCCCTGAGGCACTGTACCTGGTCCTTTCCCATGCCAGGCCACCCTGAATACCGGCTTTGGGGACCAGCCCAATCTGGAGCTGCTGAGGGCCCTGGGGGAGCTTCAGCAGCGCTGTGCCATCCTCAAGGAGGAAAACCAGATGCTGGTGAGGCTCAGAGAGTTGGGGTGCTGTCAAGTCCAGCCAGGACCCTCTGTCTCAGTGCCCTCCCTGCTCACCCTGTAGACATTGCTCAAGAGAGAGTCATGTGGATGTGACAAAATCCCACCACCCAGAGAGGGTGAAACCTTACCCATAGTTGCCAGGGACCCCACTATGATCCCGGGCTCTGGCCCGAGGTCTGCACAGTAGCACTGGGCATATGGGTGCTCCCTATGTGCTCTAATTCTGGCTGACCCCTTGTCAGAGAACCAGCAGCTTCCCTGAGACGGAGGAGAAGGTGCAGCGGCTAAAGCGGAAGAATGCGGAGCTAGCAGTCATTGCCAAGCGCCTGGAAGAGAGGGCCCGGAAGCTGCAGGAAACCAATTTGAGGGTGGTGAGGACAGAGTCTGGGTGACTAAGGAAGAGGGGAGTCAAAGACTGAGTCTCAGAGACTGATGCTTGGGAGTCAGGGATTCCTAATACTCCGGAGAGCAGGAATTCAAGAACTGAGGGTGGGAAGGGCACACACACTGGCTTGGGGAGGAGGCAAAAGGTTGCTGGAGCCCCAAAAGGGAGTGAGAGGCTGGGTGGGGAGGTTCCTAGGTAGGCAGGGAGCAGAATTCTGGATCACCACGTGCTGGTGCTGGTGCTGGCTGCAGGCTCCTGCTGAGCTCATCTCAGGATGTAGAGCTGGAGTGGGGGCAGGGACAAGACCCAGCACACTGGCAGCCTGGAATGAACAGCATCTTTTGGGCCGAAAGTGAGACGTGGAGTTAACTCTTTCAGTCTCACATGGGGAAAGCCAGGAGGAGGCCCAGTGAAGCTGCCTGTACTCTGGAACCCCAGACTGGGTGGTAGAAGTGAGCATCATCCTAACTCTTCTTCTGGGAAAGGGTGAGAAGCCTGAAACGTCCCCCAGCCCCTCAGATGACCTTTGGCCTTACCCTTCCTCTGGCTAGGTGAGTGCCCCTGTGCCCCGTTCTGGGGCCAGCTTGGAGATGTGCCGGAAAGCCCTAGCCCGCCAGCGAGCCCGGGACCTCAGTGAGACAGCCAGTGCTCTGCTGGCCAAGGACAAGCAGATCGCTGCTTTGCAGCAGGAGTGCAGGGAGCTGCAGGCCAGGCTCACCCTGGTGGGCAAGGTGCGAGGAGGCTCTGACTCCACCCATGCAGGGCAAGGGCTGTCAGCCTGGCTAGTGGGATGTGGAGATGTTAATGAGATGCAAATGAAGGGGGAAGGTGGAGGCTGCTGGGGAGTAGGTTTCTCTGGCAACGGCCCAGGTGGGAGAGGGGATGAAGAGGCTGAACTGATGGAGGTGGAGCCATGAGTCCCAGACCTGGGTATTTCTGTTCTCCTGGTTTGGGCTATGTGCCAGTGGGTCTGGAGGTACGAACCCACTCAGATCTCACACTTGTATGAAGGAATGTTCGCAAAGCTTTTAGCACAGTGCGGGGCAGACTGCGAGCGCCCAGTGCATGAGTTGCGGTGAACGTCTCCACACGGGGTCTGGAAGCATGCGGCTGTGTAAGCGCGCACAGATGACCAGGCGTGTAGGCAAGGGAGGATGGATGCACGCCTGTCCCCGCATCCAAGCCCTTCCGTTAGGTGGAGGGCTGGCCCCGGCGGGGATGGCCGGAGAAAGGGCAGGGGTTGGGCCTGATTCCCCTCCTGGTCACCCTACCCCAGGAGGGTCCCCAGTGGTTCTACGTGCGGGACTTCGACCGGTTGCTGCGCGAGTCCCAGCGGGAAGTGCTGCGGCTGCAGAGGCAGATCGCCCTGCGCACCCAGCAGGAGCCGCCCCCGCCGCCCCGACTGCCGGGCCCTGCTGTCCCCTCCAGAGCAGGGGCGCCGAAGCCGGTGGCCCCGGGAGAGGTGAGCCCGGCGCCAGGGCAGGTGTGCGTGTGTGCGCGCCGACTAGGGATGGGGTATCCTCCTGCGCTGCAATCAGAAGGAACTCGGCGGTGGAGTGCGCACTCCCAGGGGTTGGGGAGCCTTCCCCATAGGGGCAGCCGACCTCTCCGGGTCTCGCATGATTGCACCTGCACCAAGCCCCACTGAGGTCCCCCGGTTCCGCCTCTGCGGGCTGCGCCCCGCAAGGGCAGCCTGGCGCCCCCGCCGTGCCGTCAGTGGTATGGCCCGGTCGCAAATCCGTGGTTGCCCTGGCAGCCGCCCGGGGCCCAGCCAGCGCCGCCTTGTCCGTCTTGGCTGTAGAGCAGGGACGCCCATCCTGCGCCCGCTAGCCCGCCAGGCCTGGCCCGGACCCCCGGGGATGCAGTGAGTCCCACCCGGCTCCAGGTACTGGCGACCTTTACTGAGCGCGGGGCTTAGGCTGCCCCTGTCTGGAGGATCAGGGTCACACCCGGGACCCCAACGACCTAAGGAGGGTCTGACTCTTAGGGAAGAAGCATTTGGGTCCTCTGCTTTCTTCTGGGAAGAGAAGTGGGAGGAGAGTCCCGATAATGAGATAATGATAGTGACAAAAGCCTCGGGGTAGGGGATGCTACCTGCTTAGCTTTTGGCCCTCTGGCTGTCCCATGGAGGGTGATGTCCCTCCCATCGAGACCCGTCTTCCCTAAAAGTCTGTGCAGATACATAGGATGTGCAATAGGGTGGGCTTGGGGACAACCAGGAGGCGAGACTGGCCCTGCTCTAGGCCGTGACCAGATTTGGATGGTCCAGAACCCCTAGCTCTGAGAATGCCACATCCACGGGGTCTCAAGTGGCCTCCTACTTCTCTGCCAGTCACTGAAGGACACCCAGGACAGTTATTGAGTGCAGAGCAGGGCAGCTGCTGAATGCTAAAAAAGGAAAGCTTTGGCCTAGTTAAAGGACCCATCTCCCAGGGCGCACGTGGGTCCCAGGGTCTCAAAACACTCATGACTGGGGGACATAGGGTGCAGCTCTTGGTCCTCCATGTTAACTGGACATGTTGGGAGGGGGTGGGCAGGTAGAATCCCTCTTCCCTTCCAGCACAGTGAGCTCACTGCTGATCATGCCCTGAACTGGGAACCTCCTGAGGGCAGACTGGGTTGGGGTAGGTGGCCCCTGGGCCCTGTTCTCAGGTACCAGCTCCTTGCCCCTGTGCATTTCCAGGCCACGCCCCAAGAAGATGTGGACAGCCTATGTTTGGTGGTAGGGGACCCTGAGAAACAGCAGAGGGTACAGCAGCTGGTAAGTTCCAGGTCAAGGGCTGGAGGTAACCTGCCATGGGTGCGTCTGTCTTCTCCCATGAGGAGCCTTGGGTCTGACCCTACAGGAGTCTGAGCTCAGCAAGAAGCGGAAGAAATGTGAGAGCCTGGAGCAGGAAGCCCGGAAAAAGCAGAGGCGATGTGAAGAGCTGGTGAGCTTTTAGGCTGTCCAGGGGTCCATTCCTACCTTCTGCTCAGCTCCCATCCCTGTTGGCCTTAGGAACACACATGTTCCACCCTGCTGCCCTTTGCTGGCAGACGTAGGACAACAAAGCCTTGCCTGGGAGGGCAGAGTGCTCTTTGTGCGGAGAAGGAGGAAGGTGGGTGCTGGGCCCTTCCCCAGACCTCTGCTTCCCCCTTAGGAACTACAGCTGAAAGAAGCCCAGAATGAGAATGCCCGCCTGGTGGAAGAGAACTCTCGGCTCAGTGGCAGAGCCACCGAGAGGGAACAGGTATCATTGCGCCCTAAGATTCTGAGGCTCTGGTGCTGGGCAGAGGCATCACTGTGGTGGAGAGTGAAGGGTGCCATCCCCCTGCTGAGGGACAGGTCGAAAGCCCTGCTCCCTGCTGATGCCCCCTTTCTAGGTGGAGTGGGAGAACGCGGAGCTAAGAGACCAGCTCCTGGGGGTGACGCAAGAGAGGGACTCAGCTCTTCGCAAGAGCCAGGGCCTGCAGAGCAAACTGGAGAGCCTGGAGCAGGTGCTGAAGGTGAGGGGCCTGGGTAGAATGGGAGGGCAGTGGGTCTTGGCACAGGGAAGAAGAGGAACAGCAGAACAGGCCCTCTTTCTGCAGCCCAGTCTTGGGGCCACCAACCCTTTGTCCTTTCCTGACTCGGTTTCTTTTTAAATAAATCAGCTTAGATGTTCTATGGGGATGGCAGAGTGGAGGCTCTGGCCTTGACCCCAAGTCTTGTGTTTCAGCACATGCGGGAGGTGGCCCAGCGGCGGCAGCAGCTGGAGGTGGAACATGAACAGGCTCAGCTTAGCCTTCGGGAGAAGCAGGAGGAGGTCCGGAGGCTGCAGCAGGTGGGGAGTGAAGGGGGAGCTGGTAGCTTTGGGACCTCAGCTTCGCTGTCCTCTCAGCCACCAGCATATACTGAGCACCAACTGTATACCAGATACTGCACTAGGCACTGCGGAGATGGTGAACAAAGGCCAGGCCCCTGACCCATCAGCAAATAAGCAGACCCACAAATGAGATGAGTAGACTCATGAATGTGATGAGAAACACACTGGGAAGGTGAATAGGGTGAGTGACGAGAAGTGAAGAGTGGTTTTAGAGATGTCATCAGGAAACACCTTCCCAAGGAGGTGACAATTAAATTAATAGCTCAGGATGAGAGGAAGTCAGGGTAGCCAGGGCAGAGCAGACCAGACAGGCAGAATACATGTGCCAATGTCCTGTGGCAGAGAAGAGCTAGTGGGAGTATCTAAGGCCAGGGTGGCTAGAAGATAGCAAGGGACAGAGCAGCAGGAGTTGGACCTTCAAAGTGTGGGAAGAGTTTGGGTGTTTTGGTCTGTGAGTAGTTAGAAGCTGCTGAAAAATTAAGCAGGGAGTGAAGTGATCTGATTCATCACTTTATAAGATCAGATTGCAGGATGGACTGTGTGAGGGGCATGGAGCAGGTGATCTTCAGATTAGCAGCTGTGACAATGGTCCGGGAGGGAAATGATGGCGGTCTGGATGAGGTTGCAGGTGACAGAGCTGGAAACGCGTGTACAGATATGAACTAAAACTTTCAGATAGACTTGATAAGACTCACTTAGAGCTGGGCACCGTGGCACAGAATGGTAATCCCATTACTCAGGAGGCTGAAGCAGGAGGATTTCTAGTTCAAGGCTAGACTGCCCTAAATATCCAGTCTCTGTTCCAAACAAACAACCCTAAAGCCAAACCAAACCAAACCAAACCAAACCAAACCAAACCAAACCAAACCAAACCAAGGCCTTACTTGGAATTCCAGTTGAATTCCTACTTGGTCGCCCTCTTTTCCGTGATTCCTATGGGAGGATGGGGCTTTTCACTCACCCCAGAAGGTGGAGGGTGAGGGCCAGCAGCTTTGAGAGATGAGGAGCCTGAGTTCCAGGGAGTTCTGCTTTGGCAAACCTGCGCTGTGTGCTGCGACACCTAGGCGGGGGTGTCTGAAGCCGGTTGGGTCATGACTCTGGAGTTAAGGGGAAGCTGGTCCTGGAGCTATCTGGAGTGATCGCTGCATTCAACAGTGTGACTAGGTGGGGCTTCAGGAGAAAGCAGAGTGTAAGGTGGCCCAACACTGTGTCCAGGGGCACCCTGACATCTAGGGGTGGGCAGAGAGGTTGAGAAGGACCAGCAGGGAGGCAGGATGTTCCTTGATTCCTCTGCCTCTAGTCTAAGGGATGGTTCAGCGGTGGGGTGGGGTGGGAGGGAGAAACCTCAGCCTCCCCCTCCAAGGCCCCCTTTCCTTTCCTCCCTACCCTTCTCTGTTTCCCCCTCCTTCCCTTACGCCTGCCTCTGCTTCCCCCACTTCTCGCCCTCCTGCCCCAGCATCTTGCCTCTCTCCTTCTTTAGGCCCAGGCAGAAGCCGAGAGGGAGCATGAAGGGGCCGTGCAGCTGCTGGAGGTAGAGTCTCTGGAGGTGGCAGAGTACAGCAGAGACTGTGTGTGTGCTGGGGTGTCGGGTGGGGCTGTCACAGGGCCCCTAAACACTGCAGGGCCTGGGGTGTCCCCTCCATGCTTGACCTCTTTCTCCCAGAGGGGCACAGTGTGACAGGGCGATCCCAAGTCTGGGAATGGCCATTTCCCATTGTCACCACCTGAGGCTGCCTTCACCCTGAATTGTCCTTCCATTTAGGAACTGCTCTCTCTCCCTCTCTGGGTCAGTGACCTACAGGGCTCAGGGTTCTAACCTCTCCTCTGCGCTTTCCTTCCCTGCCACAGTCTACCTTGGATTCGATGCAGGTACCGCCTCTTTACCTGTCTGCCTCCCTGGGGATCCCCTCCTGCCTCCCCCACATCCCTTCCCAAAGGCCCCAGTGCTCGTGTCCAACAGAGGGGGTATTCGTGGTGGTAGACCTGAGAATCTGTAAATGGGTGGGGGTTCCTACAAGGACACAGGGACTGTACCCTCATCGCAGACCTGCTGCTGTGCCTGGCAAACACCTGGCCTTTCCTCCTGTGGCCTCTCAGGCTATGACAAATTGTGTCACAGCTGACTCGTGCTCCTGGTGACATTGGTCAGGGAAGAGACCCTGATCTGGGGACTCTCCTGATAACCGAGTGAAGGTCCTGAGAACCGGCTGTTCCCTATCACGAACATGTCCCCAGTATCCTGTGAAGTCTCTTCCTGCCTCTGGGACAGGGATTTGGGTCACAGACTGGGAGGATGACAAGAGATGGAACGGAGCAAACTCCTGAGATGATGGTGGTAGTGGTGATGGGGTGGGGATGAACCTCTTTGGCTTAGAGACCATCCAGAAGCAGGAGTGCCACTGTCTAGGATGTGAGGGCTGGGGAATGTGTCGCAGGCCCAGGCCTTGGCTTTGGTGCCTAGGCCAGGGTGCTGGGTGGATGTGACATGAAGCTCAGCATGGGCTGTGTGGAGAGAGCATGGCCTGGTGGCTCATGGTGGTCTTGGCCCAGGCCCGGGTCCGAGAGCTGGAGGAGCAGTGTCGCAGCCAAACTGAGCATTTCGGCCTTCTGGCTCAGGAGCTCCAGGCCTTCCGTCTGCACCCAGGTCCCTTGGACCTGCTCACTGCTGCGCTGGGCTGCAGTGCCCTTGGGGACCACCCTCCACCTCCCTGCTGCTGCTCCACCCCTCAGCCCTGCTGGGGCTCTGGCCCCAAAGGTAAGGTGGACCCAGTGACATTGGCCTGGAACCCCCAGGTCTGGGCTTTTGTTTAGGAGTTTAGGATCAGAAAAGGCCAGCCACTCATTCAAAGCCATAGAGCAAGGGCGAGCTATATCTGGCAGGAGCCACGCTCTGAGGGGTAAAGGAACACCCCCAGGAGTGAGTGTCCTGGAGACTGGCCCAGGGGTCTCAGGCCAGTGTCCCTCTCCCTAGAACTCACCCTCTGTGATCATAGCTGAGAGTTGGGCACTGGGAGCCAGTAGCAGGCTATAGGAAAGAGTCAAGGCTTGGGGGTCAGTCAGATCTGGTGGTCCCAGCTCCACTCAATAAGCAATGTGATATTAAGCATGTTACTTAACCTCTCTGGGCCATAGCTTCCTAAGCTTTGAGGACTAAGTGAAATAATATATGTAAATCACCTACATTTCTGCTTTTAGTAAGCCCCCCCCCAAGTATTTCCCTTCTTATAAGGAAATCTGGGTATGAAGGGCCTGATCCCCATATCTAGGAAGCCCCCATATCTCCCCAGACCCTCCTTAGGCTACAGGTCCTAAGTCCATGTGTCATCTTCTCTTTAGACCTTGACCTTCCACCGGGCTCCCCGGGGCACTGCACCCCAAAGTCTTCCGAGCCTGCTTCTGCCACCCTTACTGGGGTCCCTCGAAGGACAGCCAAGAAAGCAGAATCTCTCTCTAATTCCTCACGCTCTGAGTCCATCCACAACAGCCCCAAATCATGCCCTACGCCAGAGGTCAGTGCTGGGAGGGGCTGAGGTCTGGCATTGGCTTGGGAAAGGTGGGGAGGGGTTAGCTCTTGGCTCTCCAGGGAGCCCCCAGGAGTGGGAGCCATTAGTGTGGATGCCTCTCTGGGTGGTGAGTGTGGGTGGAACTTGTCACTGCTCTCCAGGGCCCCTGACAGCTCCACTGAGGCCCTAAGGGCCCTAAGCTCCAGTGAGGCCCTAAGGATTCTGGGCTGGGTGGAAACCCTGGATGCTAGAATCTGCCTAGTGAGATTGTTTATAAAAGCATCTCTGGAGAAGCGGCGGTTGTGAGAAAAAGCACAGGTTCTGGGATTCAAATTCCAGCTTTGTCTTTGATAACACACCCTTTCTGGGTTCTGGTATACCCTTCTGAATCGTGGTGGTAATAAAACCTTTTTCCTGAGGTGGTTGCAAAGGTTGCCTGAACTAAGATGTAAGGAAAGTGCCTCTCCCTGCGGGACACCCAGGAAGTGATTAACACATGGCAGCTGTTAGGTTAACACATGGGCATCACCCGCAGCTCATCGGATCACCTTGTCTTTTTACCCACAAACCCCAGAAAATGTAGGGGGCAGGTCAGAGCAGTTTTAGATCGCAGTAGATGCCAGGCCTGGGCCTTTGCTGCCTCCTGGTGGGCCACAATGGTGGTGCTGGTGGTAGAGGTGGTGGACTGGCTGCTTGCTTTCCCTATTAGTCCCCTTCTCCTAGTGAACTGCAAGTTCAGGGTTCCAGTGCTGAACCATGAAGCGTTGCCACCATGCAAGAGGCAGAGACTTCTTCAGCCCCTTGTTTCCTTGCTTCCAACTCTGTTTTTTGTGTTTTTTTTTTTTGTACCGGGGATTGAACTCACGACCTTGTGCTTGCCAGGCAGGCGCTTATGCCACTGAATGAAATCCCTGACCCCCCAAGTCTTTACAGTCAAGATGCTTTGCTGAAGCCGGGAGTGGTGATATGGGCCTGAAGCAGGAGGATTGCAAGTTTGAGCCCAACCTGGGCAATTTAGTCATCTAGTGAAACCCTGTCTAAAAAAAAAAGAGACATTGATGTAGCTCAGTACCAAGGCCCTGGTTTCAATCTCCACTCTACTCCCCACACCAGCCTGGCCTCGCCCCTTTTGGGCTTATTTACTGGGCTGCTGGAGTAGAGGCCAGAACTTAGGGATGGGTCCAGGTTGTACCTACTACCTCTGCCTAGGCGGCTGAGTGCTTCCTGGACCTGCTGGCTCAGGTGCTGCTTAGAACCCTCAGGGGCTTGTGCTGCTGGCCTTAGCAGGGTGGGTGGCTGCATCTGTGTTATTCAGAACAGTCACTCTTCTCTGGCTCAGGCTGCAAACCTGCCTGCTGTGCCATTGACCCAGGCCCTGGAGAAGATCTGACCCTTTCTGTCCTCCTAGGTGGACACAGCCAGTGAGGTGGAGGACCTGGAGGTAGACAGTGTCTCCCTGCTCCCAGCAGTGACGGAGGGCAATCCGGGAGCATCCGGGATCCAGGTCTTCCTCGCACGCTATAGGTGGGCCTTTCACTCCTGCGTCTCCACTCCTAGCCTTGCAGTATGTGGGAGGGTGGGGTTGGGTGAAGATGGAGACCTTGCCAGGTGGACTCCAGCTTGACTGGCTCTCAATAACCTAGCTGAGCCAAACGAGGCGGAGTGAATGTTCTGCTTGGCAAAGGTGGAAACCAGATCCCCGCAGAGGCTTTGCAGGGTGACAGAAGACTGACATAGAAATGCAATGTAGGTTGCTGTCCTGCTTCTCTTCTGTGCTCCCCTGATAGCTACAACCCCTTTGAGGGCCCCAATGAGAATCCAGAGGCAGAGCTTCCGCTAACAGCTGGTGAATACATCTATATCTATGGCAACATGGATGAGGATGGCTTTTTTGAAGGTAAGACAGTAGCAGGGATCGTTCTGGCTCTTCTCTCATCTTTATGCCGTTGTTCCCAAAGCCCTCCATCCATCATTCCCATTCCCAGCGCCCTGAGCCCAGCGTAACTTTTCCGACTCAATTAAGAGGCATTTAGAGACCTGGCAGCCAGTGGGGAGAGAGGACGAAAGAGCTCTGGCTTCAAGCAAGATGGGCCAGCACTTACCACAGTCATGAGGGATTTTGGTTCCATTCATTTTGGTGCTGGTAAACAGCATGGCGGTGTTTAACATGAGTGACACTTGAAGTTGGGCTTGTAGTATAGATTTGATGCTAGACTTCAAGCATGTATAAAGAGGAGGGACCCAGTCCAGATCCCAGGAGAAGGTGTCAGCAAGGGCTTGGCAGGTGACAGGGCAGGAGCTTCAGGGCAGTTCTCCAGTTCTGGGGCTAGAGAGGGGCAGAGGACTCATCAGTGGATCCCCATTGAGATTGGGCCTCATGACTGGACCCATAGCAGATATGGCCATGGGATCGTCCTTCAGGGTGGTCTTGACTCAGATACCAGGCTTTATCCTTCAGTAGTCAGGGCGGAGCAGAGGGGGCAGGGACTGGAATAAGGTATGGGCCAGGCAAGACAGGCCACACTGCATGTGGAGGTTTAGGAAAGGGTTAGCTCTGAGTGCAGAACACTGAAAGCTTTGGTTCCTGCTTTGGTCTTTTCCCTGGGCCCTCTGCCCATTATTAGAGTGGCTGTTAGGAGTGATGGTACCCAGTTTTGTGGTCCAAACAGCTAAAATCCCCAAGGGGTAGATTTTGAAGAGCAGGATTAAATTGCTTCTGGGAGAATAAGACTTTTTTTTTTTGCCTTTTTTGGTACTGGAAATTGAACTCAGGACCTTGTGCCTGCCAGGCAGTTGCTACTCCACTGAGCTACATCCCCAGCCCAAGACTTTTTCCTTTTAAATGAAACAAACAACATCATTTTTCCAAGGAGGCCAGCAAAAGCATAAGGATTAATTCACCCCAAATTGTTAGAATTTGAAATAGGCAATTTGGGGAAATGGGGGTAGATTTAAAGGCATGTAGATAACTGGGTTCAGAATGCCCTATTCCTTGTCTACCTTTATTAAGACACTGCTTCATCCACATCTGGTTCCAGCTGTGCTGTTTTTGGTGGCATGAGCTTAGTGGGCTTGACTAAGTGGTCTTGCTGGCCCAGGCTTTAGCTCTGGTCTTGTAGGATGCAGATTTGTGTAGGGCTCTGATTATACTTCAGCACTCCCGGTACTAGTGTTAATATTAACTGCCCAGCCCTGCGATACAAATTACTACCAACTGGATTGCTTCAGATAGCAGGTCTTTATCTAATGACTGGCTTTTTTTTAGGAGGCTGAAGTTGGAAATTGAGGTGTTGGTAGGGCTGCACTCCCCATGGAAGCTCTAGCTGAGATCTTATTCTTTGTCTCTTTCAGCTTCGGGGGGTCTCCACGTGTCACATGGGTTGTGGGCGCACCACTCCAATTTCTCCATCAGCAGTCATGTTGCCTCCTCCTGAGTGTCCATTTTCTGTGTGTCTTCATTTTTTTTTTTTTTGTACTGGGGATTGAACTCACGACTGTGTGTTTGTAAGGCAGGTGCTTATGCTGCTGATTTAGATCCCCAGCCCCTGTGTGTCTTCATTTTATAAGAACATTTGTCATTAGATTTAGGACTCACCCTGGTAATCTAGGATGATCTCATCTCCATATCTTTAATATAATTACATTTCTAAAGATGCTTTTTCCAAATGAGGTCACTTTTACAGGTTCCAGGGATTAGGATATGGGCATATTTTTGGGTGGCCACATTTAACCCACTATAATGCTTACTATATTATTGAACTTCGGGAGGCTGCCTATTGTTTCTTCAAGTTCTCTCACTGTATCTCTTTCCTGTGTAAGCAGAGGGAGAGAATGGGGCCACGGATTACTGCTGGGTAAACTCGCATGGACTCTGCACCTCAGTTCTGCTGACCCCACTGCTCTGCTCTGGGGCCTGGCCTGTGATTTCTTTTCTCCTTTAAGTTGTTCACTCGCCAAGTTTTTTCCTTCCTTAAATGGGCCACAGCATGGCTTGTGTGTGCCTGGCTTCCTTCTCCCCTGAAATCCCTCAAACAAACAACTGATGCTTTTTAAGAAAAACTCTTGTCAAGTCTTCAGAACTGATATGGATAACAAGCTCAGCACTCACTGCTCCTGGACTGACTGCCAGCTGTGTTCTGAGGTGTCTTCTGGAACCCTAAAGTGACTTTTCTGGCACTTCCTTCCTTTGTCCTTGCTCTGATGAGGTGGTTGCATCCCTCTTCCTTTGTGGATGTCTGTTTTTCACAAGGGAAAGATGAGGGGCACTGCAGGGTACTCCTCAGGCCCATGTAAAACCCACAGCAGCTTTCCAGTCAGTACAATCTGTTTTCTTATCTGTGTGTGTGTGTGCACGCGCGCGCGCGTGCGTGCGTGCATGCGTGCTAGGGATTGAACCAAGGGCCTTGCACATCCTCAGCATGTGCTCTACCACTAATCTACACCCTCAGCCCTTTTTTCTCTTCTTCACCTGTTTATCTTTTTCACTTTTTTTTTTTAGTAAGAAAGCTTCCAAATATATAGGAAAATCAGAAAAGCACCTATATACTTACCAGTAAGATTTTACAGTTTTTCACACTTTGCTATATTTGCTTTGTCATACATATATAGGTCAAAAAATGATTTTTCAAGTAAGCTGCAGACATTGTGACACTTTAGGAATACTTCATCGTGCATCTCCTTGGTCATGGGCTCTGTCCTGTATCTTTTCAGTACCTTGGTGCTTTGTTAGAAATGCAGATACTCAGCTCCACCCAGACCTAACTGAATCTCCATTTTAACAAATCTGCAAGGGATTCACATGCGCATTAAAATCTAAGAAGCACTGTCCTATATAACTCAAAAACGCCTACAAAACCCAACAGTAATTCTCTAATCCAGAGCTTGACTGCTCTTGTCTTTTAAAAGCACTGATGGGTAAATGTTGATTCGAATCAAATGCTTAATTAAGATCACTCACTAGCCACTACAAAAATGCATGTATTGAATGGGGTTTTCTTTACCTGCTCTCTGTTTGTCTTTCCTTTCCCTGCCTTTTCTTGTCCTCCCTCTGCCAGGGGAGCTCATGGATGGCCGAAGGGGCCTGGTCCCTTCCAATTTTGTGGAGCGCGTGTCTGATGATGATCTCCTGACCTCCCTCCCTTTGGAGCTGACCGATTTGTCCCACAGCTCAGGCCCTGAACTCAGTTTCCTGAGCAGAGGTGGGGGTGGCAGCAGTAGTGGGGGCCAGAGCAGCGGGGGACATAGCCAGTCCAGACCAGAGGAGAAGGAGGAGGATGCAAGGGATGAGCTCAGCCTGAGCCCCCCGCCGGAGGGCCTGGGCGCTCTTGCAGTGCCTTACCCTCGCCATCTGGTGGTCCTCAAGCAGCTGGCCCACAGTGTGGTGCTGGCCTGGGAGCTGCCTCCTGAGCGAGTAGAACTCTGTGGCTTCCATATCTGCGTGAATGGGGAGCTGCATCAGGCCCTGGGGCCTGGGGCACCCCCCAAGGCTGTGATTGAGAACTTGGACCTGCGGGCTGGGCCCCTCCATGTTTCTGTCCAGGCCCTGACCAGCAAGGGCAGCTCCGACCCTCTGCGCTGTTGCTTGGCCGTGGGTGCTCGAGCCGGGGTAGTACCTAGACAGCTGCGGGTCCATCGGTTGACAGCCACATCTGCTGAGATCACCTGGGTGCCCGGCAATAGCAACTTGGCCCACGCCATCTACCTCAATGGGGAAGAGTGCCCACCTGCCTGCCCTAGCACCTATTGGACCACCTTCTGCAACCTACGGCCTGGCACACTCTATCAGGCCCGGGTAGAGGCTCAACTCCCACCCCAAGGAGCCTGGGAACCAGGTTGGGAGAGGCCAGAGCAGCGGTCTGCCACCTTACAGTTCACCACACTCCCTGCAGGTATGCAGGGGTGGGCACTTTTGTCTGGAACATGTAGGAGGCCAGAGATGGGTGACAGTGACAGGGAAGACTGGCCCTGCTGCCAGTGTCAGTGAAATGGCAGATTGGACTGGTATCTCAGGCAGAGAGTATCCTACATTTCTGGGTTTCATGCCTGACTTCTCCCAGGCCCACCTGATGCCCCCCTGGATGTGCAGATTGAGCTGGGACCCTCCCCTGGCATCCTGATCATCAGTTGGCTCCCAGTCACCATTGATGCTGCTGGCACCTCCAATGGTGTCCGGGTCATTGGCTATGCCATCTATGCTGATGGACAGAAGGTATGACCTGCAAAATTTACCTGCTTGTACCCTGGTGCTCCTATGGTTAACCCTCCTTGCCATGCCTAGAGCACTTGCCTCCCTGGCCTAGCAGTGATAGTCAACCCTGGCATTTGGGCCCTAGGTGGCAGATTGGTTAAAACATAGCTTTGGAAGCACACAAGGGATTTAAAACTGCTTTACTGCTGAAGCCATGAGGCCAAGAGGACTGAATGAGATAAGGCACACAGAGACCTTAGCCTAGCAGGATGCCCGCTGCTGTTGTCACTGTGGTGGCACATTCGGCTCTCTCAGCCTCATTTTCCCCTCCTCTGCTCCTGCCTCTCTGCAGATCATGGAGGTGGCCTCACCCACAGCAGGCAGTGTGCTGGTGGAGCTGTCCCAGCTGCAGCTGCTGCAGGTGTCCCGTGAAGTGACTGTGCGCACCATGTCACCCCATGGCGAGTCGGCCGACTCCATCCCTGCTCCTATTGCTCCAGCTCTGGCTTCCACCAGTTCATCAGCCAGGGTTACCTGCCCTTCACCACGACCAAGTCCAGAGGTTAGAACACCCCTTGCTCCAGCATCCCCAGGGCCTGGGGACCCCAGCTCTCCCCTCTGGTGCACTGCTACCCATGGAACTCTGGAGCCTCCAGGAGGTCCCTCATCAAGCCCCACCAGAGAGATACCAAAAGGAGCCCAGGAGGAGCCTGCAGCACCTTGCTCCCAGGTACCTGTCTGGTGGTGGGGTGAGCAGATGCAGGCTGGCAGAAGAGTCTGGGTTTGGGCTCTTTCTCAGTGCTGTCTGTTTCAGGAGGAGGCTGGGGCAGCCGTGCTGCGAGCCTCAGAGGAGAGGAGGGCCAGCGAGTCACCCAGGGGTGAGGGAGACTCTGGCCATGTGGCTCCCTGCCAGGGAGTGCAGGAGGCTGAGTCGACTGCAGGAGAGGCTGGACCCACAGTCTGCCCTGTCCAGGGAATACTGACCCAGAGGGCACCCAGTACTGAGGCCTGCCATGGAGCCGACCCTGGGCTAAGAGCCAGGGCTGAGGTAGGGGTTGGGGACACACTGTTACAGAATTGGGGCTTGCCTCCCTACCCTTTGCCATCCCAAATATGGTTGTCTTCTTCACTTGTCCTCTGCTCTGATTGGCTCTGACACCTTTGTATTTTGTATTGTGTGTCTGTTTCTTATTTTTATTCTCTTCTTCTTATTTTTTGATACCGGTAATTGAACTCATGACCTCGCTGTCGTCAGGCAGGTGCTGTGCCGGCTCATGTGTCTGTTCTTTATTCTCTTTTCCTTTGCAGATTTCTCTCCCCACTGTGGCTCCTAAACCCCACCCCTGCATTCTGGGCGTGGCTCTTTCTACCCCTACCAAGGACCCATGGTGGCTGATCCTGCCGCGTCCCAAGGGCCCCTCATAGCCCTTCCTGTATTTCTCCCCTTGTCTTGCTATCTGCAGAGGGAAGACACAGCAGAGCTTGGGGTTCGTTTGGTAAACCCTCTTGTGGATCATGGCCGTAACTCAGACCTGTCAGACATCCAAGAAGAGGAGGAGGAGGAAGAGGAGGAGGAAGAAGAAGAGGAGCTGGGATCCAGGACTTGCTCTTTCCAGAAGCAGGTTGCTGGCAACAGCGTCAGGGAGAGTGGGGCCAAGGTAATGGGGTGGGGAGGGGCTGGTGGGCCCCAGGTCTCGGGCTCCAAGAGCCTTCATCCCGTGTGTCAGCAGCTGCTTCATCATTGCCACTGAGTGCCAGTGACGTTGTAGGTGTGTGGCCTGGGTCTTGGCTCGGGCAGCAGATATGAAAAGGTGTAGAGTGGGCCTCGGCCCTGCTGGGGAGATGGGGGAGAAGCGCTCCCTTGCACACCCTCCCTCCAGCCTATTGCATGCAGTGCCTGTGCTGACAGCCTCTGGGGAGGGGACAGGGACAGCCTGCTCACTGATGCTCCTATGTCGCAGGGGCTGGTGCCTGCTCCTCAGGTGTATTCCCTGATTCTTCCCCTGGTTCTGCCTGAACATATGTGTGCTTTGGACCTGCCGTGGTCCCTCTGATTCTTTTCCTTTGGAGGACGCCAAGGGAGGGCTGTGGGCTTCCCCAAAGCCCCATCCTCACTCAAGGGCAAGAGTCACAGCTCTCCCCTGTTCCCCGTGGACGTCTTTTCTCTGCTGCTCTCTTCTCCCCACCCCCAGCCCCAGCCCGACCCCTTTTGTGAGACTGACAGCGATGAAGAAATCTTGGAGCAGATCTTGGAGCTACCCCTCCGGCAGTTCTGCAGCAAGAAGCTCTTTAGCATCCCTGAGGAGGAGGAAGAGGAGGATGAAGAAGACAATGAGGAGCAGGAGAAGCCAGGGATGGGCTGCTCTTCCCAAGACCCCAGTCCACTGGAACCTGTATTGCTGGGGTTGGGCTGTGACAGTGGTCAGCCTCCAAGACTTGGCCTGTGTCCCCTATCTCCTGAATCCTCCAGGGCCAGGGACCACCTGGAGGACATAGCTGGACTAGTCAGTGGAAACAGCCGGAGGAGAGGATGTGGCTCCCCTGAGAAGCCCCCAAACCGCAGGCGGCCTCCAGATCCCCGAGAACACTGTAGTCGGCTTCTCAGCAACGGCGGCCCCCAGGCCTCCTCACGGCCAGCCCCCTCACGGGACAGGAGTGGCCTCCCTGTGATTGAGAGCACCAGGGGTGGACTGGAGGCTAGTGGGAAAGGGCGACCGGGTACTTCCCGGAGATGCCCCCGTGGCCGAGCCCCAGAGCCTGGCCTGGCCAGCTGCCTCTTGCCCAAGGGCTCAGAAATCAGCATTGAATATGACTCTGAGGATGAGCAGGAGGTGGGCAGCAGGGGCATCAGCATCACCAGCTCCTGCTACCCTGCAGATGGGGAGCCCTGGGGCATGGCACCTGTAGGAAGACCAAGGGGGCCTCTGAAGGTCAACCCAGGCCCCAACCTCCCAGCTTGGGAGAAAGTGGAGCCAGAACGGAGAGGCCGCAGCACGACCAGCAGAGCCAAGGAGCCTCCCTCCCGGGTCTGTGCCCACTTCCCGCCCTGGGCAGCCCCCCACCTGCTGCCGCCTGGTGGCCCTGCTTGCTGCCCACCAGCCACTCCCATTCCATGCTGCAGCCTCCATCAGCAGAGGTGGGGCTGGGCCTTCTGGCCCCCTCACCCGCCTCCTCCCACCCACATTCCACCGCTTTGCTGCTTCTGCTGATTGAAACTGGGATGCACACTGTTCTGTCACCACTAGTTGCCAGTTGCTACCTTTAGGCAGGGTGGCCCTTCCCTCCATGTAGCTAGTTATGGCTTTAGGACACTGACTGTGATGCCATGTCCAAGAGTCACCGGCCCTCACACCGAGGAAGAACGTCTTCTCACAAGCTGTTTGGCCACCTTAGTCCCCTCTACTGCACTCATCTATGGGGGGTAGGCTGGGCTGGGACCTTCCCTCCTGTCCCTCCCTCTGTGAGGCATCTGCTGTCTCCTCAAGGCCACCAAGGATGCAGGAGAGGAATGCTATGTCCCTATTCTTCTGGGCTGCTTACACTGCTGCTGCTGGAGGGGCAGAGTGGGGAATGTGGGTCCACCAGAAGGGTGGAGTGGTGTGTCACTTCTGCCATCTGTCATCCTTTCTTTGCAGGCAGCAGAGACTGGGGAGGCCAGAGGGCAGGACAGCTCTGGGCGGAAGGGCCACCAGAGGAGAGGGGCCCGGGCGCCCAGGCCGAGCACCACTGAGCTGGGTGAGCACCTCGTGGGGCCGGGTTGGCCTGCGGGAGCCCTTCCTAAGCCCTTGCTGAGCCTCTGGCTATTCTTTCCATGCTCCACAGCCCCTCCAAGGAACCCCCCAGAAATGCTGGTTCACCAGAACTTACCTGTTAGGGTCTTTGTGGCCCTGTTTGACTATGACCCTGTGTCAATGTCACCCAACCCTGATGCTGGAGAAGAGGAGCTCCCTTTCCGGGAGGGCCAGATTTTGAAGGTGAGTGACAGTAATGCGCTCTCTGCCCAGAGCTGCAGAATCGAGTCATTGTCCAGTCCAGTCACTGTGGAATGGCTGTGCTCTCTCCTCCTCCTCCTCCTCCTCCTCCTCCTCCTCCTCCTCTTCCTCTTCCTCCTCCTCCTCCTCCTTTTCCTCTTCTGCTGGAGGCATCATGGTAGGGCCGGAGAACACAGCTTCTTGAGCCAAATGATGGGATTGGATCCTGTCTCTGCCACTTCTAGCTGTGTTATTTTGCATAGTTACTTACCCTCTCTAGGCCTCAGTTTTCTCATTGGTAAGTGGGGGTAGTATTGGTTTTCTGACTCACAGGGGTGTTGTGGAGTCGCTGATCCAGTGTACAGACACCCCCCTTAGTTGCCACTGCAGCCTGTGCAGTCTGCCTGTTTGCTGTTAACTTTGCTACTTTTACTATTCCCCCAAAGATTGATCAAAGGATTCTTGCTGTTTCTCTGAGGTTTTGGGGGTCCAATCTGGGGTGCAGGAGGGAGGGAGAGCTGGTTTTTCATTTCCCTCTGACCCTGATTCCTCGCTGTTTCCCCTCCTCTGTCCCATGAACTGCAGAGGACAGACCAACCTTCTGCAGTGCTGAGTGGGGTGCTGCCAGGGCTCAGAGTCTGGGGGTGCAGGGAGCAAGCCGAACTGGCCTCCTGAGACAACTGGTCTTTGCTTCTAGGTGTTTGGGGACAAGGATGCTGATGGCTTCTATCGGGGGGAAAGTGGTGGCCAGACAGGCTACATCCCCTGCAACATGGTGGCTGAGGTGGCTGTGAGCAGTTCCGCAGGGAGACAACAGCTGTTCCAGTGGGGTTACTTGTCTCCAGAGGTTGTCACTGAGGGCACAGGTATGACCTGCTGTCCTCACCCACTTCTCACCACCTGGGTTCCTCCCCAACACCATCCTGAGCAATTGGTGTGTCTAGGGTGGCTGGGTGCCTCATTTACACAGAGCCATTGGAACCAAGGCCAGGCGGCCACCCCCTTGGGACTGCTGCATGGAGTGGGAGTCTGGTGCCAAGGAGAAGTCGGTTTGGGAGAACTCAGTGCTGCTAGCCATGCACTTTGGGCTTGGAGGTGGGAGGTTGGGAGGGACTCTTGTTCAGCCCTTTAGGAAACAAGTCAGAAACCCTGTGCTGCCCTAGAGGAGGCTCCAGAGTCGGTCCTATCTCCCTGTCCTGCCTCAGTTTCTCTCATACCTACTTGCCTTCCTGGATCAGGAAACAGTCCCTTTGTGTACTCCACAGCCCATACAACTGGGCCTCCCCCCAAGCC
Organism: Hydrochoerus hydrochaeris; assembly: GCA_004027455.1. Lineage (NCBI taxonomy): Eukaryota > Metazoa > Chordata > Mammalia > Rodentia > Hydrochaeridae > Hydrochoerus > Hydrochoerus hydrochaeris. The sequence goes on along the minus strand of PVLA01002004.1, from coordinate 55,450 downwards.
CCGCCGCTCCAAGAAAGGTGAGCAAGACCCCATCTCTTGAGGGTGACTGTGATGGACGATGTGTGCAGGTGGGGGTTAAGGTAGCACTGTTTGGCTCTCTGTGGGATTTTGAGCAGATAAAAGGCATCAGAGGAGACCTTTACCCATATCCATCTGCTCCAGTGTGGGGCTTTATTCTGGTGGGGATGGAGGGTGGTTTGCCAAGATTTCTGTTCCCCAAACGACCAGACTGTAAATGCTGTGCAGCCTCACACATGTCACTTACCCTTTCTGGGCCTTAGTTCACTCCGAAAGCAAAGCGTTATGCTGATGGGCTCTCTGGGCACCCTTTCCCTTCCCCATCCCTCCTGAGAAGGTGGGCGGTCCCACTTACCCTTACCACCCCTGGCATGAGATGAAGCAGGAAGGGTAGGGTGGGACTCAGAGGCATCTTTTCTCTACAGCAGAATTGGAAGGCCCTGCTCCGCCCTGCCCAGGTGAGGAGCTAACCTGTGACAGGGATATCTGGGGAGAGGAGATGGGTGGGCTGACCTCTGGCCTGGCCCTAGGGGCTGCAACTCGTCAGACAGTGGTGAATAGGGAGTTTTCCTGCCTCCATTGCAGGTTGCAGGGAATGGGGGTAGTCTGGAGAGAGTCCTGATTCTTCTCCCCTCTCTCTGCAGGTCCCCCAGAGCCCATTGCCTCTGCTGCCCTGAAAGCTCCCCATCCCATGGTAGCTGCATTTGACTACAACCCCCGGGAAAACTCGCCCAATATGGATGTGGAGGTGACGCCCCAGGGTGGTGCCTGGCGACAGGGGTGGTAGTGGGGCCTCCCTGAGTCTGACACCTACCTCTTGCTGTCTCCACAGGCAGAGCTGCCCTTCAGGGCAGGGGACGTCATTACTGTGTTTGGGAGCATGGATGATGATGGTTTCTACTATGTGAGGACATTGTTGGGAAGGGTGCCTTGTACCCCTGCTTACCATCTGGGCAGGGGATAGGCATCACCTCCCCTCAGTGATCTTGGTCCTAGGATGTTCTCCAGGGGCCTCAGGGTCCAGGGGACAAGGCTGGGACCTCTATCCTGGTCTCTGTCTCATCAGCATCTCCTCCCCAGGGGGAACTGAATGGACAAAGGGGCCTGGTTCCATCTAACTTCCTGGAGGGTCCCAAGCCTGAAGTAGGCAGCCTGGACAGGGAACCCACAATGGCCCAGGCAGAGAGTCAAGTGAGTGAGGAGCTGAGCTCTCAACTTCATATTTGTCTTTCCCCTGCTAGCAAGGTGGGTCCAGGGCTGTGGTAGGAGGGGTGCAGCTGAGCTGAGTTACCCTAGAGGAGAGGTTTCTCTCTGCCAAGGGGTGATGGCTATGACTTTGATCACAGACCCCAACCATCAACACCCGCGGCCAGTACAGCAGAGAGGGGCCTTTTCACGCAATGCCTAGGCAGTCATGCCCTGGTTCAGGTGCTCCCACCCTGCGGGGCCTCTGCCCCCAGATGCCTGGTGAGGCCAGTAGCCCACAAACCTGGCTTCCTGATTCTCCTTCTTACAGCTGCCTCGCCTTGGGACAGGTGGGTGACAGTTAAATCTCCAGCTTCTGAGGGCAGGGCAAGGAGGAGAAGGCCACGCCCCCAGCATAAGGCCCAGGGATTCCCTGGACAGAGCTCCAAACTCAAAGGCTGTGCCAAGTGGGAGCCATCTGGTGACTGGGCAGAGAGCGTACGTGTCTGTCAGTAACCCATCTCCTCTCTTTGTTCCCTGTTCTCAGAGAACGAGAAGGAGAAGAGTCCAGTGCTAGATGGAGATAGATATATGTAGAGAGAGCAACATGTAAGTGGGGGGATCCGCCCCCATGTCTCACGCCACCCCCACTTCACTGTATTCAGACAGCACCCTTTTGTGTCACATCAGCTGGCCTGGCTTTCTCACTTTCCCACTGTCTGCTAGGGAATGGGGAGGGAGCTCTTGTTGTGAGCCAGATTTGAGTGTGAGATGGTCCTCCCCATTCTCCCCCTGTCTCTTTGTCTGCCTTTACCCTAGCAGTGCCAGCTGTCACAGGGCACATGTCTTAGCATATGACATCCCATGTTAGCTGACTCCTGTCTCCTCATAACTCATGTGGCTTCTAGACTGCTATGCGATACCATATATTAGGACTCATCAGTGGTATTATGATACTAATGGCAATGGTATTATAATATTATGATTATTATGGGTGACAGAAAGAGGCCCCTGTAATGTCACCAATAATAATAGCCTCCTACCCTTGTTCTCTGCATTACAACCTGTTAGGGAGGCCACACACATGCTTTTACTGCCAACTTTCAAGTTTCTCTGGTTGAGGAATGAAAAGGGGGACCTTGAAGAGTTGAAAATCCATACACATCCCCAAAACATTCTTCTCTGGGTCTTCCTGGTGGCTAGAGCCTTGGTAATCAATGCTGTAACCTTTGAGTCTAGGGAGGTGCTGTGGCTTCACCCAGGGCCTTGCATCGGGCAAAGGGGTGCTTGGCTGTGTGCCCAGGTCCCTCACTTCTTTTTGGTCAGGCTCTGTGGTTGGTTCTACCTGGGAATTTGAGGGAGTCAGGAGGGAAGAGGGGCTGGACAGACGGGCAAGAGCTGACAGGGCTATGCCAGGTCCAGGAGGCCCAGGGATTACAGGTGGGAATGCTTTTCTGGTAGCTCCCCTGGTCAGTCAACAACCTGTCCTTACACCACCATGGAGCATTTCCTGGGTGGACCTGAGGCAGAGGGAGCAACTGGGAGTTGCAAATGGAGGTGGGAGGATATTCAACAAGAGAGATGCTAAAGTGGGGCTAATAATGCCCCCACTGGGACATGCTCCCAGGGCGTGGCCTCAGGGAACTTTCCAACAGAGATTCCAGATCTCTGTCCTTATGCGATGGCTATGGCTTCACTTCCAGAAGGCCCTTGAGAGACCACATCAGCCAGTTTGGCAGGGACTCTGCCTCTGCCTGTGAGGTGCAGTCCAGTCGGCACTGCCGTCCCCAGAGGGACAGCAGCTTCTAAGTGGTTCGTGTCCTTGCTGTCCCTTCCTTGGGTGGGGGATGATATGTGGGAAGTTGAGGGCACTCATCCCAAGGGTCAGGTTCCCAGCCTGGGCCACATAGTGAGATGTAGGGAAGGGGAGAGGCCTGCCCTGTGCCGCAAGGTAATAAAATAAGGCAGATCTGAGAGCCGTGTCCTGTCTCCATTCACCTGTGTGTTCTGTGTGTCCAGGCCAGTGGTGGGGTGGTGACGCCTTGTTCTCAGCCTCAGCACTGTGAGGCTCCGAGGAAGCTCGGGCCCCTAAAGAGAAAAGCAGTTGGCGTGGGGAGGGAACCGGCCCTGACCTTACCTTTCTCTCTCCCGTTCCAGGACTGGGTCGGCACAGGAGGACCCGCCGTACACCCAGGCTGGCACTGCATCTCCAGCCCTGGAAGCCTCCCCAGGACCGAACTGGGGAAGCCACAGGGCACAGCTGAGAAGGTGTGGGGTCTTCTGTCCAAAGGGAAGCAGCTCCTCAGGAAACTGGCCTCTGGGAAGAAGGAGTGAAGCTGTGGCCCATTCCACACAGAGAAGTATGGTCTCTGGAGATGCCCAGGGCACAACTGTGGCTGGACAGAGGGGGCCCTGATAGGCCCAGAACTCCTGTTCTCTGAGTTAACACTGTGGCACTTGGATGAGAATCAGAGGATGGGTGAAGGTGGGAGCCTAGGTGGGTTTGAAGGGCACATCCTCTAGCTGCGCCCCTTCCCCTTGTAGGAGGGAGACTGAGCCCCTCAGTGCGTAACCTGACTGAGGTTGCTGAGCACCCAGTGAGACCAGGACTGGGCTCAGGACTTTGACACCCAAGTCCACCCGCCTAGTCTAATGCTAGTTTCCCACCAGGCTGTCAGGTCCCTTCTTTGTCCCTCCCTCCCTACACCCAGGGAGGGACCTTGAAGGGAGAAGGGGCTGTTTCAGCTCCCAGCTGTCTTTCCTCCCCTGAAGAAAAGTTTGCACTGGAGAGTCCCCAAGGGGCGGCGGGCGGAGCCGTGTATATATGTACATACTCAGTGCCTCACTCCAGCCCCTCCATCTTGCCTCCACCGCACAGCACAGGCGGGGCAGGAGGAAGGCCATGCCAAAGCGGGCCTGACCCCACCCCACCGTGCTCCACCCCTCCCTGCCCTGCCACCTGGCCCCGGGGTCATCCCCCCTGTTAGAAACCCAGGGGACCAGGGGGCAGAAAGCAGGAGTTGGGTTTGCCTTATTTTGCTCATTGGATTCAACTTCTCTTTTGCATTGTTTTCTTCTGGCCCCCGTGGGAGTCCAGGGGCTGAGGATAAGGACAGATTATGCAGCTATTTTCATACATTCCCCTTTCAGAGTGGGTAGGGGCTGCTTCACCCTTACCCGAGCCACATGCCCCTCACCCTGGCTGGGTGAGTGTCTCTGCATGTTCCCTACGCTGTGGTGGGAGACTGTTCAACTGAACTCCCGCCTCCACCTTGGTCTCCGGGAGTGTGGAATGGTGGAGGCATTTGTTTAAAAACACATTTTATTATAATAAAGTCTATTTTCACAAAATCTATTCTGGACTCTACTTGGGCAAAGGACTCTCAGTGGGGTGGGGGTGGGTGGTTGTGCTGGGATTTGGATTCACAGTTTTGGAACCCAGGAATTACACCTACAGTGTAAGGGGCAAAAACTAATTAACACCAAGCAGGTCTTCAGTTCTGTTTATTCGTTTGAGATAGGGTCTGACTATGTAGTTCAGTCTGACCTTGAACTTACTGTGTAACCCAGGCTGGTCTCCGAAGCAGAAGCAGTCCTCCTGCCTCAGCTTTCTGAGTGCTCACATTACAGGGCTACACTGCCACACTTGGATTGAGTTCCGTTTATTTGAAATAATAAAAGTGAGTCAAACAGAACAAATGAGCAAATACCATACAAAGTTCCATGCCAAAGCAAGAAGGGGAACCAGAAACAGCAGAATTCTGGAAAAGACAGGGAAAAAAAACCCTGAAGATCATGCTCAGAATTCCTGAGCAAACTGCACACGGGAAAGATCTGCATGGTGCTCTGTTTCCTATGGCAAAGAGGGCAAAGGGGACACTGGAACAATGACAGGCTGATTAGTTGGTATCCTAGTGGGGAGTGACCAACCGGTTGTTACCTGTTCGCCTCTCCCTAGGGGCCTGGGGCCAAAGGTTTAGATGAGAACAGCTTAGATAAGAACAGTGGAGGTGACAATTGGGTCAGAGACTGGGCCTTATGTTAGGTGGCTGGTGACATCTGGCAGCAACAAGAAGCATGGCTGCCTAGATGGCATATTATGCCCTCCTGCTATCTCACTTGACTCCTCCAAGTCAGGGCAGTGGCTCCCACCTAGCTGTCTGGCAGGGACTCTCTAATACAAGGTGAGGACAAAATTTAGGCCCAACAAACTCAGGGAACATTAAGAAACAAAACCAGTTGGACTAGAGTATAACTCAGTGGTACTAAAGCAGAATTTAGAGGAAAATCATTTTTTTCCCCACCCAGCCTTGAGCAGCTCCTCCTTGAATTCCTCCTCCCTGTAACTGCTGACCTCTGCTCTGATCCTGATAAAGCTTGACAGCTGTGTTCCTCTGAACGGTCCCATGACATCCTGGAATCTGTCTTCTTTCAAGGCTAAGTTGTAAAACTGTCACTGAGTGAATCACTGCTTTTGTTACACTTTTGTAACTTTGCTTATATCCCCTTTCAGTTTAGTGCCAATTCCCTTCGACAAAATGTATAAAAATTGGAGCCCTCCATTTGTTTGGGGCTCAGCCCTCTGGACATGAGTCTACTGAGCTGGTGTGCACCTAAAATAAGTGAATCTTCCTGTGTCTCCCACAATCTCTAGATTTTTTTTTTTTTTGTACCTGGAATTGAACTCAGGACCATGTGCTTGCCAAGCAGGTACTGCACCACTGAGCTATATCCCCAGCCCTCTCTGGACTCTTAAATTTTGCAACAGTACAGAACTTGCCTAGCAGGGTAAGGCCTTGGGTTCTAACTCTAGCACTAAAATAAATAAATGAAAAACTATATGTATACACACTATTCACTTTGTTTGCCAAAATCTGGAGCGTTTCTAGCCATTATCTCTTCAAGTATTTCCCCACATCTCATTTTTTTCTTTCCTTTCTGTGACTGAACACAAACGGGATAGAGAGCTTTTCTGGCCTCCCCGCTTTGGTGCGTTCTAACTCCCTGAGATTCTTGGCTCTCTAGGCTTCATTTTCCTTCTTCGGGAACACCCTTCTTGTGACTATGCCTGCAGCTGGGCCCAGGCAGTGGGAAGACAGAAAAAGAGAGAAAGCCCCACTTTCTTGGAAGCACAGAGCTAACTAATAGAAGTAACTTTCTCAAACCTGACGAAGAATAACTATGTCTATAATCATACTTAGTGGTGAATACTGAGCGCCTTCTCCCTAAGATCAGATGTCTGCCTGTGCCGTTTCTGTTCAGCACTGAACTGGACGTTCTATGCAATGTAGCAAGGCAAAGAAAAGAAATTACAAGTGTAAGTATTTGACAGGAAGAAGTAAAACTGTCTTTGTTTACATACAGTCATCTTTTATGTAGAAAATTCTAAAGAATGGAAAAAACAGCTACTAGAATTAACAAGTGAGTTTAACAAGGTTGTGCTCTACAAGGCCAAAATTTAAAAAATCAGTTATTTCTATGTACTATCAAACAGAAATTGAAATTTAAAATAGTATCACATAAAAGCATCTAAAATAGGAAATACTAAGGGGAAAAAATGACCAGATGTGTAATACTGCATTGAAAACTGTAAGAGAAATCAAAGATCTAAATAAATAAAAGGAATCTGTATACTTTGTTCATAAGTCAGAAGACTCAATTTTTGTTTCTGACACAGGGTTTCACTATGCAGCTCAGTCTGGCCTTGAACTCACAATGTAACCCAGGCTGCTGAAATCTCAAGATTTCTTACAGAACTAGACAAATATTCCAGAAGTTTTAAGAAAGTGTAAAAATATTAGAATGTTGAAGATTCATTTGCAAAACAAGACCAGAAAAGGAGAATTTCTTTTACCAGAAATCAAAACACATTAGAAAATTATAGTAATTGCAATGATGAGTTATTGACGTACAAGTGAATGAGTAAATCATATGTCAATAGACTGGAACAATCTAGAAATATACAACTTATGATGAGTGGCAAAGGAGTATTCCAAATTAGTAGAAAAGTGACAGGTTATTCAATGAGAGACACTGGAATAATTGGCTACCTATTTGGGAAAAAAAGTGACTCCATAATTCATACTGTGCACGCCCCACAGGCACATTACAGATGGATTATCAACCTAAATATAAAAATCTATGTTTTTATGAGAATGCACAGGATGAAATGTTTATGATCTTCAGAAGATTGCACCCTGAAGTGGTGATGTGTGCTTGTAATCTTAGTACTCTGGGGAGGCTGAGGCAGGAAGAAGCTGTTAGATCCCAGTTTGGGCAACTTAGCAATTTAGTGAAACACTGTCTCAAAATAGAAAATAAAAAAGTGGCTGGGGCTATAACTCAGTGCAAAGGTCTTGTGCTTGATCTCCAGTACAAAAAAAAAAAAAAAAAAAGACAATTCCAGGAAGGAAAATATTGATTAATTTGACCACTTTAAAATTAAGGTATTATCCAGGTGTGGTGCTGCATGCCTGTAATTCTAGTACTTAAGAGGCTGAGGCAGGAGGATTGTTGTGAGTTTGAGGCCAGCCTAGGTTACAAAGTGAATTTAGGGCCAGCCTGAACGGCATAACAAGGCTCTGTCTCAAAAATACAAAAGAAAAAAATTAAGATACTATTAAAATTTAAAAAAATGATCGACTGATGAGTTTTACAAATAACAGCTGGAGTATTATTGCTTATTCAGAATATATAACTTTTACAAATAAATACAATGTTGCAATCCAATAGAAAAGTGGACAAATCAAATAGCAAAGTTACAAGAAGGTATGATATAAATAAAAGATGCCCAACCTCGCTATTAATCAAAGTAATAAAAAGCAAATCCATTATGTGATTCTATTCCTTGCCTGTGAGATTTTTATAAAGCTTGGAAGACAGTTTAACAATATCTCTCCATTAAATATTTAAAATGCATGAAACTTGTGGCCCATTTCCAAATTTTTGTCTTGGAGAATGGGGTGTGTGTGTGTGTGTGTGTGTGTGTACAGGGTTTTTCTGCTGCATTTTTTTTTTTTGTCTTTTTGAGACAGGGTCTCGCTATGCAGTTCAGTCTGGCTTTGAGCTCACTTTGTATCCCAGGCGGGTCTTAAACTCGCAACAATCCTCCTGCTTCAGCCCCTTGAGTGCTGGGATTACAGGTGTGAGCCACCATTCCTGGCTTGCACTGTTTTTTAAAAAGAGAAAATGTCAATTCTATTAAGAAATGGATGATCACATAATGGAAAATACAGTTCATCTAAAAATATTGTATAATTCAAAAAGTGAAATGGTTCTTTATTCAGAACTTGACGGATTTGCTAGATATACTGTAGAACAATGTGCATAGACAGCAATGCCACTTATGGAAAAATAAAAGAAAGGATATGTATTTTTTTACTTTGTAGAGCTTTTATTAATAGCTAATATTTATTGGATGCTGTTTACATGTTAGTATCCGACCTCAAAGCAACCCTTACTAGGTGGTTATTGTTACCCACCAAGAAAGGATATTTTCTATAGATCCATTTATAGGAAATGAAAACCAAACAAAAAGCTTGGGAAAAAATAATCACTTACTGCTGGGGATTTAGCTCAGCAGTGTAAGCGCCAGACTGGCAAACACTAGGTCATAAGTTTGACCCCTTCTACAAAAAACAAACAAATAAAAAAACAAACAAAACACCGAAAAGCTTGAAAGGAACATAAAAATGACAATAATGTTAATGTCTAAAAAGTGGAGAGAAGATTGGAATTGGGGCTGTTATTTAGTATTAGCTATAGAATTAAAAGTTAATTTTAAAAGCTTTTGTTTTTAAATTTCAGTGCTGGAGAGGGAATCCACAGCATCTTATGCTAGGTAAGCACTCTACCACTGAGCTCTAACCTCAGGTTTTAAAAAGATTTTGAAGAAAAAATTAGAGAAGATCCATGGGCTGAGTGCAGTTAGTATCTGAGTAGCTACTGTCTCTACCTCCTCTCCAGCTTCTATAGTCTTCTGGTGATGCCTCTCTCTCTCTCTCTGTCTCTCACACGCACACACACACACACACACACACACGTGCTCACACACACACGCACTCGGGTACACAAAGGAAACCTGGCTGTAATCCCAACTGAATTATTTGATAAACAGCATTGAGAAAGAATGAATGGTTTCGCAAGCAGTAATAGCCAAGAGGGCCCCTTATCTTGCAGGCAGTTGGATTAAGGCTTGGGGTGAGGACCTCCCGGAAAGCCTGGTAGAGAGAAGGGAGGGTAGAGTGTGTGTGCACTTGGGTGGGGCTCTTTCCAATGACTGTAGTCCTGGGGTGTAGCAGCCCTTGCAGTGTCCTTCAGTGGCCCACGCATTGCTCCGTGGAGCATGTTCACTGCCCAGCACAGCTCCTAGCACATGCAAGGGTCCAACAGGTACTTGTTGATCAAGTGATTGAATGTAAGATCAGGAATAAGTACAGAGGCCACTGGGCAAACAGCATTGGTTTGGAAGCCAGGGGACCTGATACTGAGGTTATTCTGTACTGTACCACACTGTCACCTGTGGCAAGGTCATTTCCTTTGCTGGACTTCCTTTTTATCATCTCTGCTAGAAAGGGTTTCGTTATATATCTCTTTCTGCTTGACTCTTAACTCTCCCTTAAAAGACGAAAAGGATACTAATAATCAGGGTTGCTGAGGGTGATGGGGAACAGACATTCTCATGCATGGTGGTGGGAGAATGAGGTACAATCTTCACGGAGCCTTTGGCAATAAATATCAGGAAGTCTTAAACCTGGGTATGCCCAAACATGCAGTGATTTTGCTTTTAAGACTCATTGCCTTAGGAAATAACTGAAGATGTGGCTGGAGATTTAGCTCCATTGATGTTCATCCTTGTACTGTTTATAATAATGAAAACTGGAAACAACCCAAGTATCTAACAAGAAATAATTAGATAGATTAATGAATCATACAAAATATGCAGACATAAAAATAAGCATATTTATTGACATAGGTACTTAGGCTAACATTGTTCAGTACTAAACGTAGACCATAAAATAGTATGTAAAGTTGTTTTTATCACTTTAAAAATACATATTATATCTTATAATGATATTAAGTTATTAAGTAAGATATTGTTAAGTGGTGGTGTGCGGGAAAAATAAAAATTTTACATCAAGACCAAGCAGAGATGTCCAGATAAATCTGATAACAGAACTTTCCTTCTTTGTACGGGTGTGGCTAACAGGTGCTCTTATACTGTCATTTCAGGTGTTTCTTTGTATTGCCCTTGTCTTTACTGTCTTTGTATCACTAGTGCTAATGGCCTTGTAATGAAACTTAAAATGTAACAGAACATTTCTTCCTCCATGATGACACCCAAACCACAAATCATATGCACCGGATTTGCCTTTGCACCTCCCCACTTACTTTCCCTTTAAAAGCCCGGGAGCTCCACCAGGTGAGGTTCTGGCTCTTTAGGAGACATCCTAGTCAGAAGCCCACCAGGGCAATAAACTGCTTCCTTAGCCTCCTTGGTTCCATTTCTTCCTGTGTTTGGCCTGTGTTTCCGTAACAGTGGGATCATGGGGAGTTACTTTCCTTCCCATTGCTTATTTATGTGAAAAACAGTGACAAATCTTGAAAAAAATTACCCATAATTCCCACGGATTATAAGTAATTTTAATGTATTTTTATTTGTTGTCTACTCGTCTTCTCCAACTTCTCATCGAATAAAATAGATTGCTTGTATACTTAAAAATTTTTTTTTGAAAAGCCTACACAATTCTAGAACCTTCTTCGCAAAGAGCCATTTGACCAAATTTACATATAGAAAGTCACAGGCAGGAAAAGACTGGAAGGATGACCCTGTCTCTGAGGAGGGCTGGGCTCTGTTTCCCAGCAGGTGACAGGATACATGAACACACTAAGGTGATGTTTGGTGTCTCTCGTTCCTTGGTCAAAGTGTGATCTGGGCACAGAAGATGAGAGTGAGTAGCAGAAAGTAGGAAGTGTGGCCAGCAGGGCATAAGGGTCATGGTTGGCATAAGCTGGGCCCTAGGATGTTGACAAACAGAGTCCTGAGTCCTAGGTAGTTTTCCAGACTGTGAGGAGAGCTGAATTTTCTTTGCCATCCTATCTCAAGGGGGAAACTTCTCTCTTCTATTTCAGAGTGATCCTGAATCATTGACACTAATCCTCCCAACCATGCTGACCGTTTCCCAGAAAGGCTGAGGCTGTGTCACCTAACTGATCACTAACCACAACCAGCTCTGTCCTCTCCTGGTTCCTGAAATCCAGGAACAGATGGTGGGCTGTTGGAGGCAGCGCCCTACCAAAAGCTCAGAAGAAGGGAGGGAAGGGAAAGGGATAGGGGAAGTTACAGTGCTTCTCAGTTTGGAGCCCCCAGGGTCCTCCTTCCTGTGAAGTCCAACAGTCTCCAGTCAGATTTCCTGTTCCCCTGGCCCCCTCAGAACTGGGGGCTACCTCAGCATGACTGTTGGGGTAGAAGTGACCCCTTGGTTGGGACAGCATCACTCTAGGTCTTCCCTTAACTCTCCCTTAAGGTATTGGGAGCCACTCTATTCCCCATGATTCCTTAGGCCAGTGATGGCGAACTTTTCAGCTTCCAGTGACACAAACAGCCCACTGCTACACTCATGCCATAGGTTTGCTGTCACTGCCTTAGGCTGCTGGTTCCTGACTCTTGCTTGCTTTAAAGGAATCCTGGGTTCTCTATTTAACCAGAATTTTGGGGGGCTTAGTTATGTGTGCTGTCAGGAGACAGCTCTGGTGTGTAGACCTGTGACAAGAAGCTGAGAAACTCTTGGTGACAGTGCTAAGTTCAAGAGCTGGGGAGAACTCTGGTCCCTTCTTTTGTTCCTGTCCTCTATTTCAAGAACTCTTTTCCGTGTACCCCCAACCCCCCAGGGGAGGAGAATTCATTCTCTGGGGACAGACCTCCCTCTGCCTGGCCCCTCCCCTGAATTTAGAGGATATAAAAGCCCAGATTCTGTGAGGAGAGTTGCCAATGTCAGGTGAACTGTGGATCTGAGGTCTTGGGGGTGCTGCTGGGGACTGCAGCTGGCCAGGGCACGGGGGCCTGTGGACCCCTCCTCAAGCAGGCCTGCTTTTGGCCATATACCAGCCTATTGAGGTGGGGCTGAGTGTGGAGGAAGGTGCAGAGAATCTGGGAGGAGAGAGATGGTGAGGTTCTCTTCTCCCAAATGCTCAGGTTTCTCATTGGGTTGCAGGTCTCACTGCAGAGATGAAACTGATCTTGGCCCTCACAGGGCTCCTGGCCATTCTGGTCATACCTCAGCCCTCTGACAGTGCCACTCCAGGTAACCGTTCATAACGGAGGGAAAAGGGGGTGTTCTGGGAGTGGTTCTGAGTCCCAGTGACTCCTCAGCAGACTCCCAGGGTCTGGAATCTGACTTTGTGGTTCTTTCTCTGCCCAGCTGTCCCTGAGGAGGTGGAGACCTCGGTGGTACTGACTTGCATGGAGGAGGCCAAGCATCTAGTGGACAAGGCCTACAAGGATCGGAGGGAAAGGTGTGGACATTGGGTACTGCCCAGCTGTAGGCGGCCTGCCCCGGGCCTGTCAGAGAAGAGCAGGCAGCAGGAAGTTTGTGGATGAAGTGGGGGCTTGGTGATGGTGGTGGGGTGGACTCTGTCTTTGCATCTCTGGGTGCGAGGACATCTTCAAAACCATCCCTCCTGGAGCCTTGCTTCCGTCTGTACACCCAGGTCCATATCGTTTTTATAAAAGGAAATCTTCCCGTGCTGCTTGTCCACTGCTGGACTGGGATGAGTGCCCTGCGCCCAGATGAGTGCATCTCTTCTCTGGTTCTCTTTTCCTTGCCTTTTTTCCTTTTGGTACCAGGACTTGAACTCATGACCTCTCATTTGCCAGGCAGGTGCTGTGCCACAAGTTATATCCTCGGCTTTCTTTCTTTCTTTCTTTCTTTCTTTCTTTCTTTCTTTCTTTCTTTCTTTCTCTCTCTCTCTCTCTCTCTCTCTCTCTCTCTCTCTCTCTCTCTCTCTTTCTTTCTTTCTTTCTTTCTTTCTTTCTTCTTCTTTCTTTTTTTTAGCAGGGTCTCACTGAGTACAGCAGGCTGGCCTTGAACTCACTTATGTAGCCCATGCTGGCCTCGAATTCACAGCAGTCCTCCTGCTTCAGCCTCTTCAGTGCTGGGGTTACAAGCCTGTGCCGCCATCCCCAACCTCGGCTCTCCGTTTCCTTGCAGCATCAAGCAGCGGCTTCGCAGTGGCTCGGCCAGCCCCATGGAGCTCCTGTCCTACTTCAAGCAGCCGGTGGCAGCCACCAGGACAGCCGTGAGGGCTGCTGACTATCTGCACGTGGCCCTAGACCTGCTGAAGATGAAGCTGCGGCCTCTGCGACCAGGACCTTTCAATGTCACGGGTAACACCGCTGCACCAGGAACCCTGCCTGGTGACCCCAGCCCTGTCCCAGTGAGCCCTAACCCCCTCTCTAAGGAGTCTCAGAGGCATCCTAGCATCCCTCCACTTCTTAGCCTGTGCCCCGAATCCAGGGTGCTTGGGGATCCAATCTCAAGTTTCCTGCAATAGGAAATGGGGGTTCAGCTCTCCCATCCCACCTTCCCTGGCAGATGTGCTCACAGAGGCTCAGCTGAATCTGCTGTCCAAGTCTAGTGGCTGTGCTTACCAGGACCTGGGGGTGAGGTGCCCGGAGCGGGACAAATATAGAACCATCACCGGCCACTGCAACAACAGGTGGGGCTCTAGTGGAGCTCAGGGCCGCGTCCAGGACCCGGTCCCGGTTCCGGTTCCGTCCCCACCGTGTCGCCGCCCCGCCCCCGAGTCAGCGCCCTGTGTTTCCCGTAGACGCAGCCCCACGCTGGGAGCCTCCAACCACGCCTTTGCTCGCTGGTTGCCGGCGGAGTACGAGGACGGCGTGTCGCTGCCCTTTGGCTGGACGCCAGGGGTTAAGCGCAACGGCTTCGCTGTGCCCCTGGTGAGCACGGGGGTGGAGGGCAGAGACCCACCCGACCCCTGCGGTGGGGAGGAGGCGCCCGCTGACGCCAGGTGTCCCGCAGGCTCGCGCAGTCTCCAACGCCATCGTGCGCTTCCCCACGGAGCAGCTGACTCCGGACCAGGAGCGCTCGCTCATGTTCATGCAGTGGGGCCAGCTGCTTGACCACGACCTGGACTTCACCCCGGAGCCCGCCGCCCGGTCCTCCTTCGTCACCGGCGTCAACTGTGAGAAGAGCTGCCTGCAGCAGCCTCCTTGCTTCCCTCTCAAGGTCCGCCCCCAGCCCCCCACGTGGCTCCCTCCCTCTGGGCCCAGGCTTCCTGCCCCAGCCTCCAGGGAGGCTGTCCTTGCCTCTTCACGCCCAGAGTTAGTGCCTGACCCCCTCTGCCACACCAAAGGAGTAAGGGCCATGCGCTGGCGGAGATGACCCCGCTGCAATTACTGCTCTTTGTGTGGCTGGGAGAGAGTTCTGGGATGAGGACCTTTAAATCTCCCTCAAATCTCGGGGTGTAGATGCTCAATCTTGTTTCTTCCTTCTGACAGAGGGACACTCGGGTGCCACACAGAGCAAGGCCCAGGGAGGGTGGCTTGAGGACACGCTGAGGATGGAGGGAAGAAGAGAGAAAGGAGAGAGTCTGAGAGGGGCAGAGAAAGGGATAGGAGAAGGACAGGGGTGAGTGAGTGACAGGAAGGGACAAAGGAAGGATGGAGATGGGGAGAGGAAAGGAAAAGGAAGAGGAGGTGGAGAGTTTAGGGACCAAACCCAGAGAAGAGGGAGGAGAGAGATTTAGTGAGGAAGGGTCAGAGCATGCACTGCGCCCACTCCCAGGGGTCCCCCAGATTTCAGCTCAGCATCCTGCCATCATACCCCAAACTCAGAGGCGCTGTGCTTGTGGATTCCCAGACAGTGATCCTGCTGGGCCTTGGAGAAGCCTCCCAACAGGCTGAGGGAGCCAGAGGTCCCAAGGGCAAGGACAAACCGCTCTTGCCCACTGTCCCTGCCCTGGGGAGTCTGTCTAGCTTCTCTCTGTGCCACAGATCCCACCCAATGACCCCCGCATCAAGAACCAGAAAGACTGCATTCCGTTCTTCCGCTCCTGCCCTGCCTGCACCGGGAGCAACATCACCATCCGCAACCAGATCAACGCGCTCACCTCCTTCGTGGACGCCAGCATGGTGTACGGCAGCGAGGACCCCTTGGCCAGGAACCTGCGCAACTTGACCAATCAACTTGGACTGCTGGCTGTCAACACCCGCTTCCAGGACAATGGCCGGGCTCTGCTGCCCTTTGACAACCTGCACGATGACCCCTGTCTCCTCACCAACCGTACAGCACGCATCCCCTGCTTCTTGGCAGGTCAGCTCTGGGGCTAAGAAGTGGCATGGGTGGCATAGGAGACATTTCCTATGGGAGCCACAGGAGCCTGTTTGCAAGCAGCGTGTGGGCTGGCCATGAGAGATGCTGCCCTCACCAACTTCGTATTGGTCTAGTTGCCTTGGTGACAAGTTGAATGGAGAAAGGAAAGCAAAAATAAGAACAAACATTCCTCCAAGATGGAGACCTAGGGCTGGCCAAGGAGCCTCTGTGCAATCTCTTTTCCTGTCTGAATGCTGGGAAAAGGAGAGCCGAGTTCCTCAGGGGCAGGGAACTAGAAGACAAAGATGTGGTATCCTCACTCTCTGGAATCCCATTGTCTAATCTGGAATCAGTAGCCAATGTGGTTGCTTTACTTTTGCTTATTTTATATTTTATTTTGGTATCAGGGATCGAACTTACAACCTCACGCTTACCAGGCAAGCACTTGAGCCACTGAGCTAAATCTCCGGCCCAATTTTACTTATTTTAAATGAAACAAAAAACTTTAGTCTCTCAGTTGCACTAACCACATTTCAAATGCTCAGTAACCTCCCGCGATGCTGGTTCCTCTAAAGAGTGGTACAGAATTAGATCGATTTCATAGCTCAGAAAGCTTTAGTGGGCACCTGGCAGTTTAGGGTAAGGTTAGGTCGGTGTGATGTAGGCACATCCAGAAATTTTCCAGTGTGTTTTAGCATAAACCCAATGGGAGGCCAAGGCAAATGCACTTACTCCTCCTCACCCTTTTCCTGGTGGCTCCTGGTGATCTCTCCCTGGGTCCCTGGGAAGAGAATGAAGGTGAGTGCTAGTGTGAACTTCCCAGGGAAGGGGCCTACCTTCTTCAGGGCCACTGAGGCCAGGGCAGCACTCCTTGGCCAGACACAGCTGCCTCCAGCCTTGCAATGACCAGCCAGCTATATGTCCCCACCCTGGATCATCATGACCTCTGGCTGCTCTTGGGATGGAGAGGCTGCTCTCAGAGGATGTGCTTTCCAAGTTCTTCTGTAGCTGAAGGCAGAATCCTACTGAAATGGCCCTAGCCCTCTGGGATCTTGAAGGGAAGGTTTAGAGAAGACAGATGTGGGGCCTCAAGGCATCCTCTTGGCAGAGTGTAAATGGAGCCTGGTGTGCAAAGGGGAGTGGAGAGCAGGCTGAATAGAAGACACTATAGGCCTCGGCTAGACAGGGAGTTTCAGTAGAGCAAACTTTTCTCAGCTGGAGGTCTTAGGAATGACAGTGGCTTTTGCTTCCCGCAGGGGACACCCGTTCCAGTGAGATGCCTGAGCTCACCTCCATGCACACCCTTTTTGTTCGAGAGCACAACCGGCTGGCCACACAGCTCAAGCGCCTGAACCCCAGATGGGATGGAGAGAGGCTCTACCAGGAGGCCCGGAAGATTGTAGGGGCCATGGTCCAGGTAGGTTACCCTGAGTGTCGGGCAGATTCAGGATCCAGATGTGCCTTAGCAGCCTCCCAGCTGTGCAACATCCCATCCTTAGGTGAGTTTTTTAACCTTCTGAGGCCTGGCTTCTTCATCCCTGGTGCTGAAAGGATTAAATGACCTACAGGAAAACACTGTGAAGTGCTTGACAAGGCTGCTCCCTTCTCTGCCCTCCTTCCCAGCCTTGCTTCTTTCCTGTGGGTCCAGGAATGGTGTTGGGAGGGTTTTAGAGGAGAGTTCAGCTGTCTGGCACATAGTAGCAATTCAGGGAAGGACTTTTGCTTCCTCTCTCTCATTGTCACTCTTGGCGCCTTTATCCACTCACCTCTTCATTCTGGCTTTATTATCATCCAAATGACCTCCAAACAGCATTTACCCCTGGCAGTGTTTCTGGTTCTTTTCCAGTTTTTGATGCTATGGGCCACCTGTCTGTCCCCAATAAGTGGATCTCTCTCTCTCTCTCTCTCTCTCTCTCTCTCTCTCTCTGTCCTGGGTTCTGGAGAGGGAAAGAGTTTCAGATGTTGAAGGTGAGCTTTTAATTGACACTAAGATGCAAGTGAGATTCATTTCAACGTTGGAGGAAATTTAAGAGTCCAGACTCTAGAATGAGGCTGTTCCGCACCTTCTCTTTTCATTGGGAGAAATCATACTACAGCAGCTTTTATTCCCTCCTGCCTCCCCTGCCTCCACAAACCTGTACTGACCCCTACTCTATGGTGGGCCAGGCATGTGCTGGGTACTGGGGCTTATTTCAATACTCTCAATTTCCCTGGCTCTCAAGGAGTTTATATGATAGTAGATATGCATCATTAATAATTCACAGAAAGAAGGTTAATGCAATGACTATAACAAACAGCTTTATTACTTAAAGCAGAATGTAATTATCCTTATTTTACACTTGAGGCTCAGGGATGTCAGTAAGTGGCTGAAAGTCACACAACCAGGAGGCTGTAGAGTTCTGCTTATGCCCCTTAGCATTACTGTGGTAGGTTTAGTTCTGGTACTGGGGGTGGTGGCCCCCTGACCACAGATGGATGGAAAGGATCTTCCAAGCCAGAAGTAATCAGAGATAACAAAGATGGAGAGACCATTCCCAGTGACTCTCTCTAGATCATCACCTACCGAGACTACCTGCCCCTGGTGCTGGGGCCAGCAGCCTTCAGGAAGTACCTGCCCAGGTACCGCGGCTACAATGAATCGGTGGACCCACGTATTGCCAATGTCTTCACCAATGCCTTTCGCTATGGCCACACCCTCATCCAACCCTTCATGTTCCGCCTGGATAGTCGGTACCGGCCCAGCGGGCCCAATCCCCGCGTCCCACTCAGCAAGGTCTTTTTTGCCTCTTGGAGGGTGGTTCTGGAAGGTGAGTGGGACCTGGGCCCAGAGAGAGTGGGTTGGCAGCCAGGGGTGGGGTGGGGGTTGGGTGGGGTGGTGTAGGCAGCCGGGTGTGAGAGAACTTCCTTCTTTCCTTCCTTTGGGACCTAGTCTGACTTTCTAGTCCCAGGGTACTTGATGCTGCTTTCCGATCACAGTATAAACGGAGGGTGAGGGTGGAGAGGGTAGGCTCTCAGAGGGAGCTGAGTTCTTCCTCTGTGTTGTGACTCTCTGTGACCTGGGAGGCCGAGCACTGGAAGCATCCCAACCTTGCATGTCCGAGTGGCATAATCTGAGGGTCATGTTGTGTCCCATGAGGACCTGCTCTCTGTGTCCACCTTGGCACCAAGCCCTCTTCTCCAAGTCCCCTGTTCCCACATGGTCTTGCTTTTATTCCAGTCTGAGCTCCTGTACTGAGCTCAACCTTCAACCTTGTCCCTCTTTTCCACAGGGGGCATCGACCCCATCCTCCGAGGCCTCATGGCCACCCCTGCCAAGCTGAACCGCCAGAATCAAATTGCGGTGGATGAGATCCGGGAGCGACTGTTTGAGCAGGTGATGAGGATCGGGCTGGACCTGCCAGCTCTGAACATGCAGCGCAGCAGGGACCACGGCCTCCCAGGTGAGGGGTTGCAGGAGTCTCCCCCACCCCAGGCAGTCCATGGCTTCCCTTCACTTGAGGGCCTTACCCTTTCCACTGCCCTGCACAGCTCAGGACATCCCCACTCCACTTGGCATCTTGTCTGGTTTGTACCTGGCCTGTAAGGTGTCCCTTCCAGAGTGGACAAATTATAAATGACCAAGGTTGTCCTTTACTATGTGGTAGCAGCCCTGGGTACAGGGGTAAGAGTGGGCCTAGCCCTCAACATTTTGCTTCCAGGAAGCTATCTAAGGCCGGTCCCCTCCCTCTCCCTGGGTCTCCTATGAACCCCTAGCTTCTCTGGGCTCCTTTGCAAACTGTGACCCTCCAAGCTATGACAGTAGTAAAAGTAATGCTTGAAATGCTCTCTCTACCATGGTTCATTCTGCCTCACTGTTCATAGACTCTGAGGGGAAGAGACTATCACCTCCACTTGACTGATGAGTGAGTAGGCTGGCAGTCATTCAGAACCTGGCTGGGTGTTCTTGCCAGGTTGGGGATGAGTGTGGAACTTGGACCTAGATCAGCCTAACCCTACAACATGTGCTTGTGTTATGGTCTGGCCCCCATGATATGCTTTATCCCTCCTGGGTCAGACAGATGCTCTGGGTTGCTCCAGGAGACAATGAAATGCTCCTATTCTTGGACATGATGGGGGTTGTGTGGGAGGGTAAGAGAAGGACAGTGAGGGTCCAAGGAGGTCCAGCTGTCCCCCTAACTCTGAGCCAAGGGTTCGGGGTTCCTCTGCCCTCCCCACCTTGCAAAAGCAGAGGATCTGCCCATGGCCACCCTTCTCCTTCCTTACACAGGGTACAATGCCTGGAGGCGTTTCTGTGGGCTCCCACAGCCCAGTACAGTGGGCGAGCTGGGCACAGTTTTGAAGAACCTGGACCTGGCACGGAAGCTGATACAGCAGTATGGCACACCCAACAACATCGACATCTGGATGGGCGGTGTGGCCGAGCCCCTGGAGCACAATGGCCGCGTGGGCAAGCTCCTTGCCTGCCTCATCGGCACCCAGTTCAGGAAGCTTCGGGATGGTGATCGGTGAGGAGGGGCATGGGAGACGCAGGCACACTGGGTGGCCGTGGACTATCCCTGAACTTATGAGGACCCTGATTTCCATCAGTGATTTTCCAGTGTGTTCCCAGGAAGCTCCATGTCACCTCTAGTGTGTCCTGAACCTGTGGGCATACAGCATGGAGGACACTGGAGCCCTGACAGTGAAGGACAGAAGACAGAAGCAATGCCACCTTCCTTTTTCTGCTTTTATCTGAATAATTGTGGAAGTGTCGGTCACCATTGAATAGCCCCAACTTAGCTTTCCTGTGACTTCCCTCTGTGTCATTTCACTGTGGTTCTGAACTACATATCTAGTTCTTACCTAGCTTCTGCTGGCCCTCCAGGCCCAACCCCTGTGGTTGCAGCCCTGGGCACAGGGTTTCATGATTGCTGGTGGAGCTGGCTCCCTCTAGAATGGATATGGGGAGGCTACTAGGCTGGAGCTAACCAGGCAGCTGTGCTGTACTCTGTGCTATGTGCAGGGGACCCTGTAATGGCCTGGAGAGCTCCTGTGTCACAGGGCAGAGTCTCCTACGCTCCTCTTGCATTCAGGGAGCAGCTCAAGCCAGGTGACCCCTACTGGCCCAGTAGTTCCCAGTCCAGTGACTCCTTGGCACAATGTCCATGGTGCCCCTTGCAGGTTTTGGTGGGAGAATAATGGTGTATTCAGCGAGCAGCAGCGGCAGGCGCTGGCCAGGATCTCCTTGCCCCGTATCATTTGCGACAACACAGGCATCACCACTGTGTCCAAGAACAACATCTTCATGTCCAACTCCTTTCCCCGGGACTTTGTCAAGTGCAACACTCTCCCTGCGTTGAATCTGGCTTCCTGGAGGGAGGCGTAGAGGCTGGGTGAGAGTGCACAGCCATGAGGGGTATACCTGGGCTGGCCAGTTGGTACCACGGTGACCTCCCTTCCCTGTCAGGGTGCTAGTTGAGTGGCTAGTCATTCATTTGTGTATATGTGTGTGTGCAGGTATGTGCACTCAAGTGCATGCATGTGTGTGTTTACATGTGTTTGCACCTGTGTGTGTGCCTGGTATACAAAAGACAGCATGTGTGGGTCATCTATGAAGATGGGTGGTACTTTATGTGCTGTGTCACTCATGTGAGCGTGTGCCTGCTGCTCAGGAGACTGTTAAGTGTACTGAAGGCAGCAGAGGTGATTTGTGAGGAGCACAGCTCAGGTTTACATCCTGGCTCTGCAGCTAATGAGCTGCATGACCTTGGACAAACTACTTAATCTCCCTAAGCTGAGTTTTCTTCCTTGTAAATAGCAGCTCTGGCTCCTTAGCAGGCCCACTTGAATCCTCTAGTTCTTTATTCACTGGACACTGTGCTAGGTATGGGAAACACAGAGAGGCAGGACGGATACTGTCCGTGCCCTCAGGGAGCTTGCATAGAGACTGTCCAGGTTAGCAGAGGTGAAGCAGTGGCCTCTGGAGCAGGGAGTTTTCAGTGGTTTGGCCATGAGGCTGAGTTCTGGGCCTGGCTGGCTGGGTTTAGCCATGGGTCTCCTTTGTCTTATACTCTGTTCTCTTTTTCACAGGAGCCTGCCTGGAGAGAAGCGAAGGCCATGGGCCCTTCTGTATCATTTGTTTGTACCTGATGTTTACATAATAAAGCACGGAGGATGGGGATTTCTATCTGTCTGTCTGTTTGTCTGTGAGGGGGGTAGGCCCTGAACTTGAGACTGTGTGGACTGTGTCTCAGGGACCCATGACCCTGACCCATGGCGAGGGCATTAGAGAGTCCTCCTTTGTCCACACACAGAGGGCAGTTGATTCTTAGAAGTGCAGGAATCAGGCTGCACACTGAGCAATCCCTCGTCCCTCACCCCTCGCCTCCTACCTCTGCCACCTTGTGGTACAGGGATGTGGTCACCAAGGGCTAATGTTTGCTCATTCCGTGGCAAAGGTTTGCTTAATGCTTATTCCATCAGGTGCTGGGAAGCAGAGGGGACAAAATGCTGTCCTGTGGGAGTGAAAGAGCAGAGGTCTGGTGGGAAGGGCTGCGCCACATGACGGGGACCTCTAGCTCCTGCATCCCCAGAGTCTGGAACAGGGCTTTGGAGGCTCAAGATAGAAAACTCCTTTTCATGTGGTCAGGCTGGGCTCAGAGGGCAGGGCCAGTGCATGTCCCCAGTGGTCTTGCCTGGCTGGGACCCCTGGCTTGTAGACTCCCCACATCCTTTCTTCCATGTTTCTGCATAAGGGAAAGGGTCACCAAAGCTGGGAGTCACAAAGTATGTGCTTGGGGTCCC
The DNA here is from genome assembly GCA_004027455.1 of Hydrochoerus hydrochaeris. NCBI lineage: Eukaryota > Metazoa > Chordata > Mammalia > Rodentia > Hydrochaeridae > Hydrochoerus > Hydrochoerus hydrochaeris. The sequence goes on along the minus strand of PVLA01002004.1, from coordinate 33,131 downwards.
TGGAGAAAGCCAGGTGCCACCATGGTGCACAGCAGGACAAACACTCCTTGTCCTCACTTCACTGATGAGGAGGAGGCTGCTCAGGGAGAGGAAAGGTTGCGTCAGAGGTTGGGAAGAAGTGAGCGCCAGAGGCAGGCTGTATCCTGGTCTTCTGCCCTAGGCTCTTCCCATGGAATAGCTAAGTGTCTCCTCCTTCCCCGTCCCACCAGTCCAGGAATCTGGGCTGCTCTTTCTCAGAGGGTCATTTGAAAAGAATGTATGGATGAATATTGGGGAACAGCCCAAATAATGTTTCTTAGCTGCCTCTTTGGAGGTCTGTTAAGCCCCAAGCACTGCCCTGGAAGAGAAGAGTGTTTCCTGGAAGAAAAGTGAATTTTAGCAGCAGGAAATCCAGGCTTGTTTTCCCTGTCTGTTTGGTTCGTAGGCATCCCACCTGCTCTCTCCTGCCACCCCATTGCTTCACGTCCCTAGGAGCCCTTACCTCCTCCCTTCTTTAGCTACTCACTCTTAGAACTCCTGCCCAACCACTCTCTGCTCCCACAGAACATGAACACATCTTGCGAGGAAGACACATCTGGGCTGTAAAGCTCCGGTGACTTATTTGCTGGTGATTCCAAGGCCTGCCTTCAGAAAGAAATGGGGTCATCCCCAGCATCTTAGTTAATCACTGAGGTTTACTGGGTGCTTAGTGTGCAGCACTGTGCTGAGTGCCTTGGCCATACTCGAAAGCTTACAGTCTAACCTGGGAGGACAGGAGGAAAGAGAAAGTTCATAGGCCAGCACCTCAGTCAGTCATATTTAAGGGAGAGGTTGGAAAACACTGGCCAAGCAGGATGGGCAGGGCATCTCGAGAGGTCTGTCTTTGAATGAAGGGAGGATTTCCATGGGCCTGGAAAGGTGGGAGATGGGAGTGATGGGAGCCAACCAGAATAACTGGAAAGGCCAGGGTGGTTATCCTTGGATTTGAGCAAGCCATTCATCTGGTGAGTGCAGGAAAGGCTGAGAGGAAGGCTAGGCCTAGGGTGCAGAGCTCAAAGCAACCAGGACATTGAACATGCATGAAATGCCATTGTGGACCACAGGAAGTTGTGTGCTGCAATGTGGGAGACCTTGAGCCCAGGCCTCTACTCCTCCACCGAGGCCCAAGGTGAGAGGTCCAGCTCCTCCACATCAGAGCAGGCCACAAAGCCTTCTGGATAGCTGTTGACCTCGAACGGGTTCAGTGGGACCTTGGTGATGTGGGTGTTGTCACAGACAAGGCGTGAGAAAGACATTTTCCGCAGGGAGTCCTGCTGCTTCTCCGTGAAGATTCCCGGGTTTTCCCACCAGAATCTGCACAGACAGAATGAAGCAGCATCTCATCACATGCTCCAGTTGCTGGGCCCTCCCCATGCTGACAAAGTTGGTCACTGGGAACGTGAGGAGCTGCACCCATGCTGAGGAGTTAGTCCTCATGCAAGACACTAGGACAGTCTCCTAAAAGGGCTCCCCACTATCTTCTGGGGTGGAAGTGTCACTTGCCTGTCTCCATCACGGATCTGCTGGAACTGGTAGCCCAGGAGGCAGGCCAGGAGAGGCCCCACCCTGCCCCTTTCCACCAAGGGCTCAGCAATGGCTCCCACCCAGATGTCAATGTTGTCAGGTGTCCCGTAGAGATCCAATAACTTCTTGGCCAGCATCTCATTCTTCAACACAGCACTCAGTTCTTCCAGGGTTTGTGGCTGTGAGAGGCCACAAAAGCCTCTCCAAGAGTTGTACCCTAGGGTGGGAGGGTGAGGCTGTCTTATGGCAGAGACTTCCTGCTTATGGCCTCCCTTGGGGACACACCCATTCTAGCTCCATTAGCCCCAGAAAATCTAGACCAATAGCCTCTGGAGGTACTGACTATTGTTTGTATCTGTGGTACTTCAGTCTTGGCAGGGTGGGGCTGGCAGCTTTCTGGATACTTACCATGGACCTAGACACTACTGTAAGCACTGTGCAAATATGTGAATTAAGGAGCTAATGTGTGACTTGTCCCCAGCCCCATAACTAGCAAATGCCACAGCTAGGATTTGAACTCAGGCAGTCTGGCTCTATTTACATTAAATTGCCTTTCATGGGTATGAAAGAAAATATCAACAGTCTTTGGTTTTTCTCAATCTTTTCTGGGATATTAACTGGTTTTAGAAGTTTGTTGGTCTCTTTTTCATCTAACGAACTCCAAGACAATACCAGATACATGCTTGTGTCTCTGCCTGAGGGAGAATAAAAGATTCTATATCATGGATGAACAAAATGGGTTTTATAAGCCTTTTGCTTGGAATTGATCACAATCTGTGGTTTCTTGGGAGAAGCTCCGGGGGCCCCAGAAGGAAGCTAAGAGTTCTCCAGGCTAGCCCTGACCCCAGGCCCACTCACCAGGCTGCCCGTGGTCCCGGCCCCGCTGTATGTTAATGGCAGCCAGGTCAAAGCCGTGGATGGTGTGAGTTGGCTGGAAGAGCTTGTTGCGCAGCTCTCCTGTCATCAATTTATTCTGATTCATGAACTTGGCCTTCTTGGCCAGCAGGCTCCGCACCAGAGGATCGATTCCACCTGTAAAGGGAGACCCAGAGGCCATTCTTGGGATGTGAGTAAGGTGGGGATGCTTTTAAGGAAGCACCAACTGAACGTGCTCAGGGAAAGGGGAATCGAGGCTGCCTGACTCTGGGGTGGCAGAAAGGGGAGCTCATGGGATGACAGCACGAATATGATGGCACTTTCAAGTTCTAGTTCATGGAGTTAACGCTTTGTCCTCCCATTCATCCTCCTGGGAACACTGTAGTACCAGAAGAGGCAGCAGGAGCCTTTAGAAAATGGTCCTGACTTGTAATGCCCTAAGGAAAGCCAACCACAACCCGGGACAAAGGAGGGCTGTTTCCCACCTTTGACACTTCACAGAGGCGGAGGCAGGCCAGAGCTGCTCATTTACCAAGGCCACGAACTCTTTCTTCAAAGGTCAGAGAAGCCAAGGGCAGGGAGTGGTGGCAGAGAAATTCTAGACCACCAGGAAGCAAGAAAGAGGAAAGAAACAGTAATAACTAATGCTTATCAGTCATTTCCTGTGTGTTAGGAACTCTCGTAGGGTGCTCCACATATCTATCTCAGTTAATTTTTAAAAATATTCTCACGAGTTGAGTACTATGATTGTCCCTATTCTTACAAAGGAGGAAACTGAGGCTCAGGGAGATGATTTCACTGGCCCAAGGTCATATAGGAGGTGTGTGGAGTCTGACTCCTAAACCAGGCTTCCCTACCAGGGGATTGCAGAGTGGGAAAGCCAGGAGAGCACTCTCCAGGAAGGCCGTACCATCCTTGACCATCCTCCAAGTGTTGAAGAAGAGGGTGTGCAGCGGCAGCTCTGGTTCTGGCCCCCATGGCTGATAATTCTCATCCAGGCGAGATATAGTAGAAGGGACCTCCAAATGGCCAAAGCGGAAAGCAAAGGTAAAGACATTGGAAATTCGGGGATCTACAGATTCGTTGTAGCCTTGGTATGGAGGGATCCACTTCTGCATCTCATCACCTAGCACGATGGGTAGGTAGTCCCGGAAGGTGATGATCTGAAGGGAAAAATAAGTCATAAGGAAAGGGGATGAGAAGGTTTAAATGTTTGCAGAGGGAAGCTTTAGAGAAACTGCCCCCAAGAGAGATAAGCAGTCAAAAATCAAGGAGGGCAAACTGAGAGCATCAAAGCCTTTGCCCCACAACCCAGTCTGGTGCTAATCCAGTCAGCCTGTGGTGGTGGCAGCATTGGAATCCTGTGTCCTTTTGCTCTTTAGTCTTCACTTTTCGCCAAGGAGACCCAGGAAGGTGGTTTCTGCTTCTCTAGGAGGTTGCTTAGCAACAGCAGGCAGCCAGGAAAGAACCTTCTTGCCCTGAAGACAGTACCAGCAGGGATGGAGGGAGAAGCTCGGAATGCAGGAGGGATGAAGTGGACCAGAACAGCATTAGGAGAGCTCAGGAAGCCAGGCCACCACTGGAATGAAAACCCGTAAAAGGAGACAGAACCTACGTGCTAAACCTAAACTAGGTAATGACATGCTAAAATAGAAGATTTAAGTGAGATCAAGCATCTCCTAATAATCAAAATGACTAAGATACAATTGAAAATCACCTCTAATACCAAGAACCAGGAAAATTTAATTTTGAGTGAGAAAAGACAATAATTGATGCCAATACCGATGTGAATCAGATACTGGCATTATCTGATAAGGGTTCTAAAGCAGCCACCTTCCAAATCCTTCAATAGTCACAGATTCTCCTGAAAAATAAGAAACTCATATACCTCAAACTATACTACCTGAAATTAAAAACAAATTTGGATAGGTTTCATAGTAAAGTGGTAATGACAGAGGGCAGGCCTGAAAATAGAGCAGTAAGATTCACTCAATCCGTAGAACAGAGAGAAAATAGACTTAAAATATCTCAGTTGAGTGTGGTGTCACATGCCTCTGATCTCAGAACTCTGGGAAGCTGAGGAAGGAGGTACACAAGGTCAAGTCCAGCCTGTGTAACTTAGTGACTTGGCAAGACATTGTCTCAAAATAAAAGTAAAAAAGTGGGAGTGTATGTGGGGGACTGGGGTTGTAGCTTAGTAGGAAGGCCCTGGAATCAACCCTCAGTGCTAAAACAAACAAACAAACAAACAAACAAAACAAAACACCCTCTAGCAAACCAGCCTCAGAATTCTGTGGGACAATAATAAAAGACCCAGCACTCATATCAATGGAGTTCCAGAAGTAGACAGGAAAGGGGGTGAAACCAAAAAAATATTTTAGAAATAATGCCTAAAAATTTCCCAAAATTGGTGAAAGACATACATTTACAGATGTAAGAAGCTGAACACACTCTAAACAGCATAAAACCAAAGAAGTACAAATGGCCAATAAATACATGAAAAAAAAAAAGATCAACATCTTTGGTCATCTGAGAAATACGAATTAAAACTACACTGATATTCCATATCACTATCTCACTCCAGAAAGAATGACTAGCTTCAAGAAATCAAATAAATGCTGGAGAGGCTGCAAGGTGGGGTTGGAGGAAGGAATCCATTTTCCAAACTGGAATCCAATGTCCTCCAATGGCTGAATGGTTATACCATGGCCTACTGGCTGGCAATGATACACATGAGTTGGAGGAGTCTCACAGATCTGTTTGGTGTGAAAACCCCTCTCCAGAGGAAACATACTGGTGATTCCATTACATAACATTTGTGAACTAGCGTAATGATAGAGATGCCGAGCAGGTTAGCAGTTTCTAGGAGTCATTTGGTGCGGGTAGTTGTGGCTGTAAAAAGGTAGCATAAGAGTCTTGTTCACGCAGCTAAGTCATTTTTTATGGTGTTTACGTAATGCTACACAGACATCCCACACACAGATGACTGCATTAACAGCCAGTAAAATCTGAGCAAAGTCCTTGATTTGTATCCACGTTAACTCCCTGGTCAAAGCTGGTTTTGCTGTTACAGTTACGAAAGACAGAGGAGGTTAGCATCAGGGGAAGCTGGGTGAAGGGTACACAGATTCCTCTATGCATTATTATTGCAACTTCTTGAGACACTATAATTATTTTAAAATAAAATGTTTAAAAAGGAATATATATGGTTAACATCAACCTGCCAACCTTGCTAAATCTCTTCAGGTTAGTCGATCAGTTAATCTACAATACACACCCATTTCCTGTGGCTTAGGGGTAGAGAATGTAACAGGAAGAGAATGAAATCAAAATAGCCCAAGTCACTGCCAAGCAGCAGTCCCAGAGGCAATGAAGCCTTGGGCCCCATCGTGGCACCAGGGCAGGTTACACTAAAGGGACCCACACTCTGAACCCAGGAATTTGCTTTGGGATAGAAAAGCCAAAGAAATGAAAGAAGAAAGAGAATAAAAGACTCAGGCAATGGAAGAGGAAGGGGAAATGGAGGTGGCTGAAGGTAGTCAGCTGCTGCAGGACAGGTGGCCATGGCAGGTTGCCACTGTGTCTCTGTACCTGCACGAAGGCGCCCAGGATTTTCCGGGCTTCCTGGTAGAGCTTCTCTCCATCCCACTGAGGGTTGAGTGTCTTCAGTTCTTGGGCTAGCCGGTTGTGCTCGCGGAGAAAGAGGGTGTGGGAAGTGGCCATCAGGATCTGCTCAGAGGCCCGAGAATCTCCTGCAAGCCCAGAAGGCAAAAAGGTGAAGCCATATCTACCTGAATTGTTCCAGGAAACAAGGACCTACACAGAGATAATGGTGCCCCAGAGCACCCACTCTAAACCTCCTTCCCAGCCACTTAAGGGAAGTGAGGTGGAGAGGGACAGAGGTAGCAATTACAGGTTTGCATCTCGGTTCTGTATACATACAGTTTGGTCATTATAACCCAATTACCTTGTAAGAAGGGCAATTCAAATAAACAAGAGGGCACCTTCACTTTGCAGGGCACATTTGAAGGCTTTAGAAATGAATTCCTCTGGGTAATAAAGGGACAAGAATCTGGAGACAGGGTCTTTGGGGAGAAGAAGAGATGAGCAAGGGGGGTGGGCAGTTAATTGGTACCAGATGTCTTACAAGGGTGCTTTTCCCTGTATTCTTTAAGCTTCAAGAAGACCTATTAAACTCACACAGGCTTGGGGTGAGTGTATATATAAAATTCAAGAAATCTACCAGACAGCTTGGCCTGAGTGGACTGCGGTCTCATCAGGGTGGCTAGGGGACAGAAGAGGACCAGGTGGGCACATGGTTGTATGTAGTGTGTCCCGGTTACAAGAAAAGTCTTAATGTCTATATCTATTCCTCTTAATCTAATAGGTGTGCCCAACTTGTGGCTCATGGGTCACTCAACTTCTTTTACTATAATAAAAAATATCTAAAAAACAAGTTGTGTTACCTGTATACGTTAACTACATTAGACATGTTATATGTGGCCCAAGACAATTTCTTTCCACTCAGTGTAGGCCAGCTGTGCCCAACTTGGGAGCTGTGGGTTGGACACTCCTGCAAGAAGAGTTAATGCCATGGGACGTGGTCAAGTGAAGACATCAGGTTATCGAGCATTATTTACAGTGTGACCCCAGTTATGTAAAGCTCTACTAGTGACAGAAGAAATCCTGGAAAGATTGGCAACACAAGCTTAAAAATGATCATTGGTTGTGTGATTGGATTGTGTGGCTTTTCTTTGACGAACTTCCTTATTTTGTTTTGTGTTTACAGTGTGCACATATTTTCAGACTACTTTTTCATCTGGGTCCTTCTGCCAGTCTTGGATCAGTGCCATGGACAGCAGTGGCTCGGTTCATTTTTCCAGAAAAATGTGGGGAAGGGAACAGTGGTAAAGCCTCCCTGGGTCGCGCGCTTGTTCTCTTCCAGGCCTGCACTCACCAGCCAGGAAGCAGGGCACACCGGCCGTGGTGTTGATGACCTCACAGGGGCTCGGTTGCTGGGTGACAAAGGGCAGGTAGGGCAGCCCATCGTCTGAGACCTCCTGATTGACAGCCATGAGACCCAAGGGGCTACTGAGGTTGCGCAGGCGGCTGGCCAGGCTTGGCTCAGGGCCATACACAAAGCTGGCATCCAGGAAGGAGGTTAGAGCGTTGATTTGCTCTCGGGCCACAGACTGGTAGGGTGGAGTGGGGCAGACGAACCCAGCTCGGAAGAAAGGCATGCACTTCCCTTGAGTCTTCACCTTGGGGTCACTGGGTGGGAACTGCAGAGAGATTGGGGGTGGGTAGCTAGACAGAGACAGCACATCTGGGCCTCATAACCTCTCTCCAGGTATAATCTGCATGCAAAGATGCTGATGGTGTCTCTCGGACCCTGGTACCAGACAAGAAGGCCAGGTGCCTCATGCTGATATTACACATGTCCCATTGTATATAAGTTTATTTATTTTATTTTTTGGTACTGGGAATTGAACTCATGACCTCATGCTTGCCAGGCAAGTGCTTATGCCACTGAGCTAAATCCCTCACCCCAATGTCCTGCTGTATAAAACTCTGAGCAATCACTTATTCTCAGGGAGGGCTCTGAAGTTTTGATAGGGACAGTGTCCTGAGAACCCTGGGTAGAGAAGCAACATGTGACATGGGAAAGAGCTGTTAGTAATCACTCCTAACAAAAAGGACCCTTTCTTTACTTTGGAGTTATCATGTACCAGGTATTCTGCATACTTTATCTCACTTTGGTACTCATAAAACCCTGTATGGTAAACAATGCCACTTTGCATGTGAGAAAACAGGCTCAGAAAGATTAAGAACCTGGCCTAAACTGGAAAGGAAAGATGTGAGACTCAGATCCATAACTCATACTCTTTACATCTCACTGCATCACTTTGATTTGTTGTCTGGGTGAATAAATGCCTCCCTAACTGCAAAATCCACAAGTAAGAAGAAAAGGTGCACCATTGCCAGTCTCTCCCTTCCAGCTGGACATTCCCACAAATCCCTGCTCTCAGATTCAGCCTGGAGGTTTCAACTCCTTCTGGGAGATGAAGTCATCCTTCAGGATGACTTGGAGCAGCATTCCACAAACTTTAGGTACACCATGACCCTTGCAGGAATCTCAATGAAGTGTAAAAATCTATTTCAATATCTAGGGGGAGGCATGAGATTTTTTCTTTTCTAAAATCCCAGATGACACCAGTACTGCTGGGTGGGGGGGTGTAGACAATGTTCACTTCTCAGCACTTCCCAGCTTTCCCATTAGTAGTTCACTCATCCGTTTCCCACACTGGCCTTTGTCCTTGAGTGTGGAAATGGTGTCTGACTCACTTTTGAATTTCAATACTTGGTGCATTGTCCGGCATGGCATTGACGGTGAACGTCTGATAACTAAATAAATGAGTAGGTGAATGAATGGATATGCGAGGCTTGGAAAACTATCAAATCCACACCCAAATCTACCAAGAGACACTGGTCTTTGGGTCAGGAGTGCTATCACAATGGGCAAGGGACCAGTCAGGGACATCCAGTGACAAGGGCCTACCATGATGGGGTAGCAGTTGTCTCCTTGGATACAGTACTCATCGCACTGGGCTTTGGAGAAGTTGCTACTCCCCATTTCAGTTTCGGGGGCAAAGTCCAGGTCGTGGTCCACAATTTGACCCCACTGCATGAAGAGCAGGGACCTATTTTGGTCTAGAACACCTTCCTCGTTCAGATAGCTGATGACTTTGTTGGATACATCACGAGCCTACAGAAGGAGAGAGAAGGGGAGGGCAGAATAGAGGAAAACGTGCTTTGAGGCTCCAGCAGCCATTACCGAGTCCCTGTGATGCATTCACCCCCAGGAAGAGCCTGTGAGGCCGGTAGCGTTCTCTCACCTTGTAGACGAGGGGCCCGAACCCTGTGAAGGCACCGTGCCAAGGTCTTGCAGCTACAGAGTCAGGGATGGGACTGAACCCAGGATTGTATGACTCGAGAGAGTGCAAGGCCAGTGTCCTTTGCACTGTGGAGCCGGAAAACAAAGACAGGCAGCCCCTGGAATAAGCGCAGAGGCGCCAGGTGTCTGGGCATTGGAGAGGGGGAGTCTGGGGAGGGGCTGCCAATTCAGATGAGGCCAACAGATAAGGCTTCCAGGAAAACGACAGTTGATGCACCCCAGGGGCGGGAGCAGGGTAAGCGCCAGCAGGATGGGGCAGGGAGACCATCTGCCCCGAGATCCCAGGGTATCTGGCCCGCGGCGTCTGGCATGTGACCCCCACGGGGCTGGGCTATGCTGCCCTCTCGTGGCGTTTTGGGGAACATCGCCAGGGAGCAAGTCCAAATCCCCGTCTCCTGGGGGGCTCCGTCCGGCTTCCCTCTAACCCCGCAGCCCATCCTTCACCCACCCTTGAGGCTCGCCCCACCCTGCTCTCCCTCCCTCACCAGCGGGACCGGGAAGCCGTTCCGTGTCTTCCCCGGTGTCCATCCGAAGGGCAGGGAGAGCCCGTCCTCGTACTCGGCTGGCAGCCAGCGAGCCAGCGCCCTGTTGGCGGCGCCCAGCGCCGGGTTCCTCCTGAAATCCAGTGAGACCCCGCTCAGTCGCAGCGGGTCTGCTCCGGGACCCCAGGGGGAGGGGACGTGCAGGGAGGGAACTCACGTGTGTGTCTCTAAATTCCCCAACTAAGCTCTGGCGCTGCAATCTTTAGGTGGGTCCCAGAGAGCGAGGGGTGGGAGTGGGTGGGAGGGGTGGGGTTGGAGAGGAGGGGGAGGTTCTGCTAGGAATCCCCGAAAGGCAGAGACCCTGGCCGGACGGGGCTGGGAAGGCAGCAGGAGTCCCCTCCTCCCCCCAAGGTCACCTGTTGTTACAGTCTCCAGTGATGGTGCGATAAGGGCTGTTCATGTCACAGCTCACCACAGGGGCAGGGACATCGCAGCCCACCTCGGCAGACAGGGAATTCAGGTCCAGGCTGGAGCCTGAAACGAAAGGGACCCCAAAGAGTACTTAGGTGCTTTCTCCATTCTGAGTCACGGGATGAGAGGCAGGAAATCAAACCAGAGGTGTCACCGTGGGGTTACCCCGACATGATAGAGATCTCATCTCTTGCAACATAATCCCAGTAAATCCACCCGACACAGTTGATTTACATGTGCCCTCTGCTAGCAGTCGAGGTGACACTGTGGTTTGGAACAGGGAGCCCATGTTTATTGACTTTAGCACTTCCTTCAGGCAGAGGCTTTACCAATGGTATTATACAAAGAACACCATGTCCCCTCCCTCACAAGGAGTTGGTAGTGTGACCTTGTTAGATATGGGGATTTTTTTGCATGCAAAAAGTGCTGTGACCTGGCAGTCCCCTCAGTTCTGCTTTGCTCTGCCCGCCTGGTGTATGATGATTCTAAGAAGGCAAACACAGGGGTGCCTTTGCTTGTGGATAGCTTTGACAGGGGGTGTGACTTGTGGTGGCCTCTGCTCTTTTTTCTGTAGCAATGCGCTTTTCCTGCTGTCAGAAGGCTGGTGAGTTTTCTGTACCTGTGACATTGGTCAAGGGTGTCTGTGGCCTCAGCTTCTTTAAGGACTCTTCCCACACCTGCCCCATGCGGATGGCTGTACGCGTGCGGCCTTTGGCATGCTTGAGGTACTCGGATAGCTGTCTCGTGGTGGGAGGAGTCTCCGAGGTCATGGCAGTCTTCAACCTACGGAGGAGAGCAAGGTGCATCATGAACTGGTCCCTGCCGAAGGGGCTGACGGGAGGTGGTAGGAAGGAGCCACAGGACCTGGGTGGTACACAGGAGACAAACACTCTATTTCTCAGCATCTTTTCTTCAATTTTCTTCTAAGGGCTCTGGAAAACCTCTTTTGGGAGGAGGAAACCAGAGTGGCTGTGAAGCTTTGATGGGTCTGGTACTGAGAACAGGCAGGTAGGTGGCCGGGAGCATCTGGAAGCCCCAAATCAAGCAGAATCTACAGAGTACTGACCCAGACTTCAGGAACTGCTATATATAGGTAGCATACTGCATGAGTCGTGGGCTGAGAATGCTAGGCATAGGATGCTTATGCATCTCCAGTTTTGCCTGTGAAAACATCCCCTCATTGAGCTGGCCCCGGAGCTGCCATGGAGTTTGGGGCCTGAAAGATCTGACCTATTATCAAGGATCTTGTACAACTGCTCAGGTTCCCCCTTCCTTTAAGTTCCATGTATAAAACAAGAACCCAAAACTCCTGGGCTACCAAGTTTGTGACTGAGGACAAGGTGCTGTCAGTGAAGTCCTATGAGAACTGTCAGTTCCCTTACCATGCCTCAGTTTCCTTATGTGTCAGAAGATCTGTGAGGTAATCTCTATGTCTCTCAGAATGAAATATTGTAAAAGTCTCAAATTCTCACAAAAGGCAACCTGACTGTTGGATACAATTCACTGGCCAAAGTGTCTGGTCTGTTCATTACATTATTTAAAGCATTAGAAGGCATAGGTTCTCAGTGAGGAACTACTTGGGTGAGTGGGCAGGTATGTGAAGGGCTGTGCTGATTGGCCTCGTGTGTCCAGGTCTATCCTAACCTCCCCACAGCCTTCATAAAAAGAACCAAGAGACAGATGCTCTGTCTTTTTGGTCTTGTTGCTCAGTAGCCCAGAAGGCTGAGCAGAGACAGTGACGGAGCCAGTCAGATACTCCCAGGACTGGAGGCTCCGAGGCCGGGAGGCTTATGTCACAGGTTGGAGAATTTTCCAGGTCATAGAGTTGGCAGCTGAATTTCTAAGACACTGGAGAAGGGCCCAATAAGAAGAGGAGTGTAAGAGACTAACTTGCCCAGGGGAATTGGCGTTGTCTTCCCTTATAGCCCTCTCCCAATTCATCCCCAAGGGGCAGGGGTGGGTGTCCAGGAAAGAGGGAAAAACCCACTGGGCTCCCTTCTGTCACAATGGGCCCTGACTAATTCTGAGCCCAGTGAAGCGAGCAGCCTCAGTCTTTGTTTGATTATGCTGAGTCTTTAATTCCTGAAATGAGACTGCTCTGAGGACTAAAAGAGCTCCAAAGAGTCACCAAAAGACTTATGGGACTGTTTTGAGAATTCATTCAAGAGCAGGGAGGAGAGAAGCCCCAGGTCTACTGTTAGAGACAGAGTAAGAGGAAAGAATAAGGGCATTTTCTGCTCACGCCATGGTTCCTCTAACTCTAACCCTAACCCTAACTCCCAGTGGAGGAAATGTGGGTTCCCTGAGAGCGAGGACCCAGGCTGCATTGCTCATTTCATGGGTCCTGGCTTCTTGCTGGGTGGAGGATGCTGAGTCAGCTGGCATCTCAGTGACTGCTGGGTCCCTTGGATTCTTGAAGAGGGTTGGCGTGTTTCTCTCCTCATCATTGCACATGTGGTACTCAAGGGTCAGTGCTGTAAACCTTGTTGGGTACTCAAATCTGAGCCATTGGAGCTGCATGGCTGGAGGTGCCTGGGAGTGGTGTGCGCACTTTGATGTCTGCCCAGCCTGATCCTGGGACCACAGTAGGTGTTCCTTGCGCTCCTGGTCTTGCTGGGGGACCAGGCTGAAGTTAAACCTGGAACATCACTGTTCCTTCTCTTTCCCATCTCTAGCTGTCCTCATTCCACTCTTCTGTGACAGCTTTCCCGAGAGTGCTGCCTTGCTTACTCACCTGTACCTGGGTCCAGGACTGGGTTATACTTCTGTGAAGACTGACTCAGGTTAGTATTAGTTGAATGCACAAAGAATTATTTGAGACTTTCACATGTGGCTCAGGGAAACAAGAAACCACACACAAGGAAGTCCTTCCAAGACTATAGTAGATGTCCCTGCAAAGTACCTTAGAGGCTGGGGCTTTGGACTTGGGAGCTATTAGTCCTGCATTCCAAATGCCTTGGGGTGAGGGTGGGTGGAAGGGCAAGTTTTATAATTGCTTTGGCTCACTGGTTTGTCAGGGCTGGTAGATACCTGGGGAGGAAGCCTGTGAACAGAAGTACACATAGAGATGGGTGTGCATGTGTGTCACATACCTGGTTCGGGAATCCAGAAAGGCTTTGTTGACCTGGATCTTGACCTGATTCACAGCATCAGAGATGGTTGAAGTTTGGGTGGTCTGTGCTTGGGGGAGAAAAGAGAGGGGAGCAGGAACAGGGTATCAGATGCTCTTTGAGATGTTCTTTGCTTCTGTCTGTCTTTTTCTCAGCCAGTACCCTTGCCTCTTAAATCTGAGCAGGCGAGAGAGCAAGACTGATCAGGGAAGTTTCCCAAGAGTCCTTAATTAAACAGAAGCAGCACAGGATGGGAAGAGCGCCGGCGATCTTTAATAAGATTTCAAAATTGCCTTTTGGAATTCCACTAAAGTACCCAGTGATGAGATTCCTGGGTATCCAGCATGACCACTCAAGTTGGTTTGGGATGCTACGCTCTGAGGACTTTTCTGGCTCCTGGTGAAATGGTTCATGAACCCTTAAGCAAATCCATCAAAGTGCTTAGTGAGCACCACGACCCTACTGAAGTAGGAAACAGGGTAGCACAAAAGTAGAGGCAGGATTCCTTGTTTTCACTAATGTTGGGGTCTGAAATGGGGCGGGTAGGCCCCATTCTCTGAACAAGGAGAAAGGATTGGGTTGAATAATGTCTGCCCCAAACTTGTGACCACTGGGAACTTTAGATTGTGACCTTATTTTCAAATAGTCTCTGCAGATGTAATTAGTTCAGATGAGGCCATACAGAATTGGGGTGCACGCCGAATCTCATGCCAGGTGGACACAGGGAGAAGGCAAGGTGAAGGCCGAGCCAGAGATTAGGAGATGTACAGCTCTGAGCTCCCGAAAATGCTGGGAGCTGCCAGAGTAAGAAAAGGCTTCCCCCCTTAGGGCCTTCAGAGGGAGCACAGCCCCGCTGCCGCTTTGATTCTGTACCTCCAGCCTCCTGGTGAGAGAGAGAAGATGTTTCTCTACTCTTTAGCCCTAGTATATGGTACTTTGTTACAGCAACCTCAGGAAATGAAAACAGCAGGACACTTACCATTCGTGATGGTGATGGGCCCCGTAGCCTGGAGCCAGAGCAGGGAAGCCAGGAGCGCTGGGAGAGGGAGAAGGACCCTCATCACTGAAACGAGACCAGGGCAGTGCTGGGAGTCTTGCTGGCACTCCAGTGGGAGGAACTGAATCACAGAAAGGAGAGAACAACAGATGCCCTAATGAGCCAGGGCAAAAGATACCTCAGAAGCAGATGTGTATGAAGGGGCCCACACCAGGTACCTGAGAAACAAACAAAGCAAGGGCAGGAGGGAGAGAGCTCTGGCTTCAGAGTCCGAGGCCCTGAGTTGTAGCTGTGAAGTTGCTCTAACCAGCTCTGTGACCTTGGGGAGGTTATTCAGCACCTCTGGGCTGCTGGCCTGCCTAGTGATCCGAGATGTCCCATTCTGCCCTGACAGCCCGTGATCCTGAAATCCTGTGTTTGTTTTGCTACTGAAATGGCATTATCAAGTCTTTTGGAGTTATCTTCTTTCCTTCCCCAGGATCTTTTGCTTCCTGCCAGCCAGTCTCCTCTGGAACACAACAGGAGAGTGTGCCAGGGGCAGGCACCTCTGCTGACTTCAGAAACCTCAGTGGCTCTGCCTTTCTCAAGGGCAGATCTGACAGGATCACATGCAAGAGAGTTGTGACAAAGCTCAGAGGCCCTGTGAGCCAGGGCTGTGTCCTAAGCTGTCTGGAGTCATTCCAGCCCCTAGATTAATCCTTTCACCATGGCCTTTAACTCTGAGCCTAAATCACTTTACTGCTTGTCTTCTTCCTCTTTTTTGTTTCCTTCTTCTGAAGTGCTGTGGCTTGAACCCATGACCTCACATATTCCAGGTAAGTGCTCTCCCACTGAGCTATTCCTTCTGCCCAAGCAGCTTTGTCTTCCAATGAGGGGCTGCAGTGGGCTCAGTGGAATAGGCCCAAACTAGCTTTTGAGAAGAGCCTGGCTCCAAGCTGCCTAGGTCCAGCATTCTGACAAGCTCTTGACAGGCTCCTTATCTTTCACATGAGGGCATGTCTTCTCCCCTCAGCAAGGCCCTCCCCAGAAACTCACAGGGAAGACCCCTCTGCTGCCCCTCCATATCTCCCTGAAGGTCTCTGAGAAAAATCACAGCTCTGGAGCTTTGTCAGAGCCGCGACCCAGCCCACCTCCCAGACAGTCTCTGGTGATTGCCCCAAGGATCAGCTTAGACCAGAAGAGGAGAACTGTGCACCTATACCAGGTCATTTCTGCCTCTTCACACAGCCCAATTTCCCCTTTGCTTTTTTTGTGTGTCCCTTTTTGCACTTTTGAATATTTGTCAGCTGAGAGTGGTGCCACTTGCCTCTACTTCCAGCACTTGGGAGGCTGAGGCAGAAAGATTTTGAATTTGAAGCCAGCCTATGCTACTGAATAGTGAGACCCTGTCTAAAAACATAAATAAATAAAAATAAAAAAGAATATACTTTTTTGTAAGCTAACTTTAGAAAAGAGGCAAGGTATGAGTGAACTTTCTGGCCAAGACTTTTTTCCCCAAGGCACATTCCCCAACAGATCAGCTCTTCAGTGGGCTCTTGTCTTGACACCTGCATAGCCCCAAGTAGGAAAAGGTTCTGTGACTTTCTCTCCTCTGCCACCCTTTCTTTGACTGGAGAACTTTGCAGGACCCATTAAGTCAGTAGAAATCTGCCCTTCCAGACAAACAAAGACAATGGTTCAGGAGTAAAAGGAACTTTACTTTTTAAAAAATGGCCTAATTGAGGTATAAAATTATAGCATAAAATTTCCCCATCTTAACTAGTTGGCTGCACATGCAGCAACGCTAGGGTATTATCACTGTGAGCCAAATTCAGTGGGGCAGACCTGTAATCCCAGCACTCTCTGAGGCTGAGGCAGGAGGATCACAGGTTCCAGCCCAGCCTGGACAACTTGAAACCTTGTCTTGAAATTAAAAAATAAAAAAAGCTGGAGATGTAGCTCAGCTCAAAAGTCCTGGGTTCAATTCCTAGTAACACACACACACACACACACGACATTCATATTGTTTTGCTAGAAATTTTTCTTCTTGAAAAACTGAAACTCTATTCATTGAATACTTATTCTCCATATCCCCCCCTCCAGCTCCTGGCCACCACCATATCACTGATTTTTTAAAGGGGGCCAATGGGCACATTCATATATTCATATGAATTCATATATTATTATTATTGTTGTGGAATGTATTTCACAATCAATTATAAGCGATAAGTAAATGGTTAGCCTAGGAAAAATGGGATTCTCAGGGAGCAACTGAGGGAGAGGAATGTCACAGTAAAAGACATGAAAGCTGAGAAATCAGAACAGAAAACGAAACTGCAATACACATTCCTCCATTCATTTTCTTTGAGATAATCTTCATACTCTACTCACTGGGAAGTGAGAGAGGGAGGAATTCAAGGATAAAACTAAATTGTTTTCCACGTTATGGCCACAGTTCCTGTTGGTGTGAAGGAAGGGCGCGGGGCAGAGAGCAGAGCACATATTTATGGAGTCATTGCCTCCTGGAAATGCCTGTGCAGAAAGATTCTGTCCGCAGCCAGAACCAAGCATGGCAAAAGGCTGAGGGCACGGGGCCTACAGTGTATGAGGTCAGCCAGTGGTGACTGCAATGTTTAGATGTTTGTCTACATTCTTATCTTCAAGGTCAGTGTAGAAAGCATTCCCAAGCCCCTTGGTCTTCATCAAGGCCTTCTGTGGGACCTAAAGCTTTCTCTGAAGCCAGAGCCATAGTCTCTGACCCTCAAATGCCAGGCTGGTCCACAATCTCATGCCCCTACTCCTGCAGTGTCTTCTCTGCCTCATAAACTCCTATTCACTCATCAAAATCCAAACCAAATATCACTTCCTCTGTGCATTTTACAATATTTCTCCAGGCAGAGTTAGGTCATTTTTTTTTAACTGTCCTCCCTCAGTGCTTGACTCCTATTTTATACTACTGTTTTCCTGTTTGTACATCAGACCGTAGGCTCCTTAAGAGTGATGCCCTATTTATTTCTGTTCTTCTAGTGTCTAAACATAGAATTGGCACATAATAGGTGTTAGGTACGTGCCAAATGAAGTGAAACAGCTGGAGTGAAGTGAAACAGCTGCAGTTGTGGGGCAGAGGGGTAATGGTCTAGCAGGCTTCCCACAAGTAATATGTTTAAGAATCACCTGGGGAGTCCTAGTAAATGCAGAGTCTGACTTGGAAGGTCATGGAGGCAGGGAGGCAAGAGTGCCCTAGCAGCAAGCTCCCCAGCGACGCTGCTGACTGCAGACCACACTCCGAGAACACCCGCCTTCAGAGTTTGGCTCTCAGATTTGCTGAGTGGTCACCAGAAAAACTGCAGGAAGCCTTAAGAAAGGAAGGAAACAGTGGATTTCTCCAGGAAAGGCAAGAGCTCTGCTGAGGGTGGTAGAATGAGCCCAACGTAAAGCCAGCAGATCGCCAGAAAGAATGTTCTATTTGATCTCACGAGCAACCCTAGGATCAAGACAGTAAAGAGGAGGAGACTGTGACACTATATATATATATTCATTCTAGGTGTCTGGTTTAAAACTCCTTTTCCAAGGTAAGCCGTAGAAACTAGAATTTTTCTTTCCCAAAGGAAACCACAGAAACTCAAATTTGCTTTCTGTCTCAGAGGTGGCTATGAGATGCTCGGATCTCCCTTGCTTATCAGTAAATTGTAATGCTCTCATTTCAGAAGGGATTGTGCCTTGTGCCTGGGAGGAAGAATGCGGCGCAGAGAGCCCAAGAACAACCTCAACAGACAGGCTTTGCTGGGTTTCCCCACTTGGTCCATCAGCATTAGCTCGACATGGTTGTCCAGGTTCCAATTATGTAATAAAAATCTCCATGAAACCCCACAAGGATAGTGTTCAGGGAGCTTGTGGATAGTTGAATGAGCTATCCACGGAGCTTCTGGAAGGGTGGGGTGCCCAGAGAGGGTACAGAAGTTCCGGGTTCCTTCCTTCATACCTCGACCTATGCACCTCTTCCTCTGTACACTTTGTAATATTCTTTATAGTGAACTGATAAACATAAATACATGGTTTCCTGATTTTATTTTATTTTATTTTTTTCAGAACTAGGGATTGAACTCAGGGCCTTCACACTGAGCTACAGCCTCCACCCTTTCTTAAATTTTGTGACAGGGTCTCACTAAGTTGCTAAATTGCCCAGGCTGGGCTTGAACTTGTGATCCTCTTGCTTCAGCCTACCAGAGTCCTGTGTTTGCAGAAAATTCCCTAAATTTTGTGAACAACTGTAACAAGTTAGTCAACCTTGAGGAGGGAGTTGTGGGAATCCTGATTTGTAGATAGTTGGTCAGGAGCACAGGTAAAGCATCTTGCTTTTGGTTGGCATCAAAAGGGAGAGTGGTTTTTGGGACTGAGCCCTGTCCTGTGGAATCTGGTACTATCTCTCCAAGGTGGACAGTATCAGAACAGGGTTAGAGGACACCCAGCTGGTAACTGCTCTTGTAGCACTGCTTGCAGAAAACTCCCACATACCTGGTGTCCAAAAATATCCTAGAAACTGATCTGAACTTGAGTTTGTTTTCCTTTTATAGCCTCAGTGGCTCTCACCAAGCCCTGTGTAGCAGAAACAATCTTCTCAGCTGAAGGAAGGTGCTGGGTACTTGGCCAAATGCACCCAGCTGCAAAAAAAGCAATATGATTCAGCCACTCCACGCTCCCAGAATCAAGCTCATCTCGTACTACTGAAGTCCATGCACTTGACTAAAAGCGTACTGAGAGCATTTAAGACCCTGGGAATAGACAATCAGATCCAATCTGCTGCAGATAGTAGGTGTGAGATGCTGCAGACAAGATGCCTATCTGAGAGCCCTGGCACGGGGAACCCTAAAGACACTGCAAAAGCCCTTCAGTATTGTTAAGAGGTCAGACTATTTATTTCAGTATTAGGAACTGCGTGGAATTGTGATTCTGTTACTATTCCCTCCAACTTTCTGAGTGACCTTGAATACCTGTCTGAGACCTCAGTTGTTAATAGGGATGGATAAAAGAGAACTACGGTGCCTGCTAGCCCCCAAGATTCTATGACTTAGTTTTCAGAAACGTAGAAGCCTTCTTGCCCAGCAGTGGATTTAGTCCCATTTTCTCTTACCCCAAACAAGGATGACCTGTCATGTGGTAGGCAAGTCTGGTACCAAGAAGCAAAGCCTCAATCTGGTACTAAGATTTCTGAGAAGCAGTTAGGAAGTTTTACCATTCCCTTTGCAAAAGCCAGGAAAGATTACTGCTAGCAAGTCTTACCTGCCACGCGCCTTAGCCTCCTGTGGTAGCCAGGGGAGTTGCTCTGCCTGGAGCAGCTGTTCTTTTTATACTGCTTGTAAGAGTACTTTTCTGGGAAGTCCCAAAAGGAAAAATTTTGAGGGGCTGAGGTGGCTTGGAGGAGACGCTCAGGTTCAGCAGGAAATATTGTGACTGGTTCTGGGCAGATGCACAAGGAAGCTGCAGAATGACGAGGATTGGTTGATGCAATATCATTGCCTCTGGGTGAAGCAATGCCTCTTCTTCCTATTTTCCAGCTTATATATGTGGTCCTGGTCTAGTGCTGGGAGGTCAAATTCCAAGCCTAGAGCATGCTTCTTTTCAACTCCTTGTGGGTTCTGAATAGTTTAAAACTAGGAATAATGCAGCCAGGTGTGGTGGTGCATGACTGTAATCCCAGCACTCAGCAGGCTGAGGCAGGAGGATCACTGCAAGTCTGAGACCAGCCAGGGCTACAAAGTGAATTCAAAGCCAGTCTTAACTGCACAGTGAGACCCTGTCTTAAAAATACAGAAAACAAAGAAACAAAACAAGGGGTCGAGGATGTAGCTCAGTGGCATGAGTGCCCGCCTGGCAAGTGCAAGGTGGTAAGTTCCATCCCCAGTACCAAACAACAAAGAAACAAACAAAACCCCCCAAAAACCCTAGGAATAATTAAGTGGTTCTCTTCCATATTCATTTATTCACTACCCTTTGATCACTCTTTACCTTGCATCCAATCTATTAATTCAATGGATTCCTTTTTGGGATTTAAAGTGATTATAAACATTAATTAATTGGTCAAATTTTAAAAATACTTATTTTTGAAGAAATCCACCAGAAAGATGAGAAGAGCCCTGAACTTGTCATCTGGATGGTGGGTTGCTATCCCTCTCTTTGTCACTATCTCTAGGTAAATCACTTTACCTGTTGGTGCTTTGAAATTTCTAGCAGTGAAATCAACAGTTGATTTGAATCATTATGATAAAGCTATCACTTCATGCCTTCTACATGGATATGCCTTTTATCTCTTTTATTAAAAAACATTCTGGAAATTATTGATCTAAGGGCCAAGTATTAATGTCACTTATCTTCTATGTTAATGCCTTTGAGAACTCAGGTTCATTAGATCCATACAAGAAGGAAACAGGAAGAGTCAGAGAAAACAACATTTCATGAAAGTGTATTTTACAAACAATTTAAAACATATTAAATCATACTTTCACTTAGAAGTACTTGGAGAGGACATTCAGAAACTCATCCACCAAAAACCAGACTCCTTGTTTACCTTCTAAAATGTGCTGTACCTTCTCCAGGGCATGGGAAGTAGTTAAAGATTTTTTCTCTGTTATGAATCCAGGCAAATGAGCTGAGCACCTTGGAAGGAGTCAGCTGTCCGGAAAAATAAAGCAAAACTTCAGACTCTTCTTGTTTTCTTTCAAATACATTTCAGCTCCATGGCCAAGCATTGTTTTCCACATCTAATCATTCCCTGAATGTTATAGCCCATTTCCCAGATTTCTCAATTTCAGGCTTCTTGTTTATAGGTTCAACAAGCTCTGTCTTTGAATGTATTTTTTTCCTAGTTCTAGGGATCAAACCCAGGGCCTGGCACACACTGGACAGATACTCTTCCACTGAGCTACAGCCCCAGCCCATACATAGATCTTGATCTAGTTAGTTTCAAATTATTTCAAGATGGAACTTCCTTCTAGAAGAGAACATACAATAATGCTTTCTCTGATGTGCAATATACAGTGAGCTCCTGCTGGCAGGGTAACAATAAAATGCAGATCTGACCATCCTGTGTCTTTGGCACATTATAGCATGGGGTGATGTGTCATAGTTTTGGCCTTTGCGCAATGCCTAGGGATGGAGCCATGTCAGAGCCATGTTGTATTTTCAGAGCTCTGCTATACGTCACTGATAATATGTTTTCATGGGTTTATCTCAGTATGTCCTTCCAAAAATCTCCCATATAGGTCTTCCAGGGTCCAGCCAAGACTTTCCCAGTTCCCCTGCCTGCAGTAGTGCTTATGTAACAACCTTGCTTATCACAGCCCAAAGTTATAAAAATAAAAGTGTACCTGTGTTCGGGGCTTTTTGCAGGGAGGCATGAGTCCCCTTAAAAGCCACTGGCAGTGAAGCCACTTTCTCCTACTCAGTGCTTTTTGCAAGAATCCCACTCTTCCCATTAAGAATTAGCAAATCAGTCTGAGAAATGGAGGTTGGGAGCACAAAGTTTAGGGGAAAGCTGAAAACAACAGCAGCTTCTCATAAGTCAGGGCAGAGACTCCTGGATATTTTAGCAATGCTAAATTGTTGCTAGGCTGCAACAGAGAGTGCCCAGTGAAGATAAGGTGCATCACATGCACGAGGTTGTACATATGCACACAGGCATACCTGTGTGTGCAAGGAGTGCATGGTTTATAAAGGAAACCGACTCTAGATGTGGTTGCTTTCCAGAATTAGAATGCTGTACACACAACTTTGCTTGATCCAGGGGACTCGCATAGTTAGGGTTAGGGTCAGTACAGGTGACCAATCTGTTTGTTTAAGGTGACTGTAGCTCTCCCAGCCATCTACATTATGTCAAATGCTATCTTCTTGGAGGCCAAGCCAGTCTCTTCTCAGCTTTCTGTTTCTACCCCTCTCCCATTGGCCTGTCAGTCATTCATTGCTGGGCAGGTTATTATTCCTTTCCTGGCCAAAATACATTTCTTCTTGTTTTCCTAGATAATCAAATAGACTTCCTATTTGAGGATAATTCCATATGCCAGTGTTACCTGTTTGGAACTCATTCGTTTTACTACAGATAATAGGGAAATCTAGGTTCTATCTTAAGCAGCCTTGGTGTTGGAGGGGTGTGAAGATGACAAAGCTCATAATGGCATCCCTGAGCAACACAGTCCAGGAGCAGATGGGGATACTGCCAGGCACCCCAATTCAGAACAAGGAAGGATCTGTGGACAAGAGAAATAAACACCTAGTGGCCAGGTATGGAGTCATATATCTGTAATCCCAGAACCCTGGGGGACTAAGGCAGCAGGACCATGAGTTTGGGGTGAACCTGAGCTACATAATGAGTTCTAGGTTATCCTAGAATATAACAAGACCAGGACTCAAAGACACACACATGGACGCACACACGCATGCACACACACACACACACACACACACACACACACACACTAAAACAAAACAAAACAAAACACCTGGGGTAGTTTGTATTTCTTCCCTTGAAAGAACAGAAAGGGCTCTGATGTCATTCCCAGGTATTTATTTAGTGGGACAATGGATCAGAGGTCTGATGACTTCTGAGATTGGCATAATGTAAGGCAAACCCAGTATCAATGAGTGTCCCCAATCAGTCACAGCATGTTTGGCTGAAGGGTGGGGCTTCTTCAGAGCTTGCCTGGGAACCAGCCTAGTGGGATGGGACATGGGGAATTCCTAAGAACCACCCTGGCCCTTCCTGCTCTTAATTAATGAAAATATTCACCCCTTTTTTCCCATCAAGAGCTATTTTTTTATTCATGTCAGTATTCTGTCTTCTCTTCTTTCATCTTTATTTTTAAATATTCATTAGGCATTTAGTATGTGCATCCTATTTTTTCTTACTTCCATTCCTCTTTCTTCCTAATTAGCTTACAAATTATGAATTTTAATAAGTTGGCTTCAAAGAAGAAAGGTGTCATATTTGTTCCATGCCTTGACAGGGTAATGAGGAAATATGGTTGGGAAAAGCAACAGATCTCAGAGCTCAGTCAAGACAATGTGACTGGAAATAAATTCTGTGATGGTTGGAATAAAAATGTGGTGATAAGCCAGTCATTATAGAAGTCACAAATAAACACAGGATTTTAAAAACTGGAATTATTATTGATTTTCTCTAAGGAGTCTGAGGAAGGATGCTTTGTGGAAAACCCACAGAGAAGGTATCATTTCAATAAAATTCCCCATTTCTCTAAAACAATAGGACACAGAGCAGCTAATAGAATGGTAAGGAGCACTGGACTGTTAAGGCCCAACAAGCAGGTTCTAGTCCTAGCTTGCTATTCGCTGGCTGTGTGATCTTGGGGAAGTCACTCTTCATTCGGCCTACTGCTCTGTAAAGAGAAGTGGGTCCGCTAAATAACTGTGGCCGTTGGGTCCCTTGAACCCTGCTGGCTGGAATTCTGCTGTGAATGTCAGATCCAGCAGGTCCTAGCACCAGCTTTCCCCTGCTGCATTGCAGTCTTATTCACATCCCATATTCTCAGGCTGTCTTTATACAAAAAGGGGCTGAGAATTCTTTTATCATATTGTTAGGGCAGGAAAGGGGTAGGAGGGACAGTTTCTCAAAGGCCAACCCCTTAGTTCCCAGGACAGTCCAAAGTAGAAGAACAGGAGCAATCTTACCAAGAGAAAGGGAAAGAAAAATTCTCTTCATTGTCTCAGATACTCACACAGGAAGCCCAGAAGTTGTCCTCACCTCTTGACTCTTCATCCTTTCTTCTTTCTAGGTTCTTCACATCTGGCCATTCACCAAGTGCTGTCCATTTGACTGTTATAGCTCTCTTACTTCAGTTGTTTCCTTGCCTTCCCCATATTCTAGTTTGGCCCCAAATCATCCCCATTCCCCCCATCTCCCTTCCACCACCCCCTCCACCCCCTGCCTCCTCTAGTCTAAAGTTTTTCCTGAATGCCCTTCTACTGGAGAAATCTCAGTTTGAGCCAAGAGTCCGTACTGCCTGTGTCTCTGGCTTATTACACACCACTCCTTTACCCAAGCTCTTCTGTTCCTTCCTCCCTGACCTGCCATGGCCATTCCTGCTTCTATGCCTTTCCCTCTGCCGTCCCACATTCCTGGCTTGCTCTTTCACTTCTTATCCAAGTCCAGTATCCAGATCAAAAGCTATCTTTTCCGGAAGCGTTGTCTGTCTGCCAAGTTCCATAAGCATAGTGTATCAGTCCTCTTTCTCTCTCCTTTGCTTTTCCTATTTATCTCATTATTTATCCATCTGTTCTATTGCCCAAATTAGATGAGAAACTCTGTAGGAGCTCTGAATTTTGCTGGACAATCAATAATATTTACTTGGATGATCAACATGATGACGCTGGTATAGAAATTATCTCGGCTTAATTTCAGTCATTCAAGTCTTGACTATCTGTTCTAAAGTGGTTCCTGGAAACAATTTTCTAGGCTGATTCAAGCATGGCTATTTAAATTATTGCTAGAAGCTGGGCGTGGTGGTGTATTCCTGTAATGCCAGCACTCAGGAGACTGAGGCAGGAAGATCATTGCAAGTTTGAGACCAAACTGGGCTACAAAGTGAGCCCAAGGCCAGTCTGAACCATATAGTGAGACCCTGTCTCAAAAAAAAAAAAAAAGTCACTAGAGTCTATTATCGCTCTATTTTTCCTCTTCTTTCTTTTTCCTGACTTAAAGCCCCCACTACCTGTCATGAACTGACAAAATCAGAGAGCTGAGTGATCACAAGGAACAGCTGTATCTTGGCCCACTTACAATTGGGAGAAAAAAAGCAGCTGGAGCCGCTTTTATTGACCGGGGGAAGAACTTTAATGTTTGCTCTCCAGCTGCTCCAAAAATCTGTCATCAATAACAACACTGGTGTATCCCAAGTCTTGTGCATTGTATTCTTTGGCCTTAGAGTCAGATGCAGGATGGAGTCAGAAGGTTTTCTGCTCCCCCGCTAATTAAGCCATGCACCAGAGTACGTGCTCACTGAGACTCACTGTACCCGGCTGAATTTCTTCCCCTTTGTGCTTTGGGCTCCACCCGGATGATTGGAGTGCACCAGGGTAATAGATGCTCTGGGACCTTGTGATGGAGATTGGAACTGGGTGAGGTATCAAACAGACGGTTCTGAAATTCCTTCTACTCTTGTCTGGGGAAAGACAAGTGGTTATCTGTGTCTCAGTCTTCTCACAGTGCAAAGAAGAGGCAGAGAACAAGGAGGGCAGTGGAGGAATCTTTGCTGCCATGGTCTCTTGTGCTTCCTTTAATGAACTGTGAGCATGCACTGAAGGAAGTCTTTCTACCCTACCAGCAATGAGGGAGGGTTGCTTTTCAAACAGGGTCTCTGTCATACCTCTAACAAAAGAGGACTGCGATCAAGTACCTTAGGAGGAGGCCAAGATTCTAAAATTTCTTCAATATCTCACATTTTAAAAAGAAACTGTTTATTTTAGAGAAGCTTTAGATTTAAGGTATGTTGTCAACTTGATTTGTTTTTGAATCCACCACAGGGATTAGTTAAGTACATTTCTGGAAGTGCTCAAAGAAGCATGATCTTGGGATCTATATCTGGTCCCTCATCTACTCTCCAGCACTGCTCCCTGGTTCTTCTTCCCAGCTGACACAAACAAAGTATCTTTACTCTGCCATACCTGTCTACTATGATGTTTCTGTCTTGGAGCCAAAAACCACAGACTGAATTCCCCAAAGCCATGAGCTAAATTAAACCTTTCCCCTCTTAAGTTTAGGTATCATGTCTCAGTGATGGAAAAGCTGATGAATATAAATGTTATTAACAAGATAGTAAGAGGGTCCTTGTGTATCCCACACTCAGTTTCCACTATCACTATACATTAGTATGGTATATTTGTCACAATTAATAAACTAATATTGTTGCATTATTATTGAGAAGTCAACATCTCACAGTTTAACTTCAAAACTTCATGTTTTGTGTCCCACTTGAGAAGCTATTTGTGTATAAAAATTTAAAATTTTCTTCATATCAAATTAAAATAGATGTTCAGGAACAGTAAGACCATTTGGACTTTGCCTTGGTCTCTGGACCACTAGAGTGGTGTCTGGGGGAAAACAGGTAAAGCGTGATTCACACTAAGATTTTCATTAAGAAGATTTATGAGTCATGGGAGGGGAGCAGCTACTTTGCATGAAATGGCTCTTGCCATGTCATGCTTTTGCTCTCTCAGCCTTATATTAATCTTCACGTCCATTCTTATGGGGGCAGAAACTGAGTCTGAGAAAGGGAGCAGTTTAAACTCTGTGCCCTCATTGCTGGGTTGTGTGTCACAGACAGGGGAAACAGAAATGGAAGGTTTCTTTGTTCATCTTTTGATGCTGGATTTCCTGTCTGTCCTAGTGATTTGTGATTTCCCTGTGGGCTTCGTGCTGCCTGAAGAGGAGGAAAAAAGGAGTAGAGGGCTGGCTTAGCTCAGCAGCATAAGCATCTGCCTGGCAAGCACAAGGTCCTGAGTTCGATTCCCAGTGCCCCAAATAAAAAATACAATAAAATAAAAAGGAGTTTATGGGGACCATCCTGTCCCCACAAGGATCACATAGATGTAGAAGACACTAGCATCAGCCTGGGCACAGTACCAGCCTGGGCAGTTTCTGCTCTTGGGCTCAGGAGCTCCAGCTTGCTGCTTCTCAGAAGTCCCTGTGGACCTGCCTGTGGCACGGTCAGGGATGCCTGGGCCCTGCGTGAATCCCAGCGGGATCTCCCAGCTACATCTGAAAACCAGCTCACTTGTGTTTTCTCTTTTCCCTTTTCTTCAGCCTTTGGAAAGCCCAACACCCAGACCCAACCCTTGATGTTAGCTTCTGCCAAACTCTGAAATTTTAGCTTGAATCCCAGCCCAGTGCTTGGGGCAATGCTACTCCTGATATCTAATGCAATCAGGACACTCCAAATAAGTATGTATTGAGTAATCATTTGGTTACCTGAGGATAAAAGATAAACTAAGCCTGGTTCTTCTTCTTAGGAAATACATAAAAGAGAATTATGTGCTTATTAGAGAAGTGCCAATCTTGATCTGGGCACTTAAATTCTGGCAATCTTAGAGTCCAAGGTAGACAAGATTTTTGCCTTCATGGAGTTTAGAGTTGACAGTAATTTTTTTTAAAATGTCACCAGAAGGGGCCCAAGAAGTTTCCCCCATTAGAAGAGATGGGGACCTGTTGATATCATCACAGAAAAAAACATTTCAGGACATGTTGGTGACAGGGATCAGCTGATTTATTGGGCAGAATTAAAAACTAATAGAAAATAAGAAAGGAAATTAAAGTTCAAGCACAGCCTGTACAACTCAATGACTTACAGAAACCCTGTCTTGAAATAAAAAAAAGTAGCAAATTAAAAGGTTGGGGATATAGTTCAGTGAAAAGGTCCCAGGTTCAAACCCCAGCACTGAAGAAAAAAAGTTGACAGAATTGACAAATGGTCACCAAGTCACAGCCTGAGCACTTCGTGGGGTAGGGAGCTATACCCAGCAACCAGTGTCATGTGGAGTGGCTCTAATTATTGAGGTCTTTCTTACTGTGAATTCACTCACTTAGTCATGTATTAAGTCTAAAAAAATGAGCAGACTTTAAAAAGTTGGCCAAGGGAGACTGAGTCACATCCTCTCCTCCTTTTTTTTTTTTTTTTTTTTGAGACAAGACCTCACTGGGTAGCTCAAGCTGGCTTTTAATTTATTATGTACCTGGTCTGGGTTTGAACTTGCTGTAATCCTCCTGCTTCAGCCTCCTACCTGCTGGAATCATGGGTATGTCCAGCACACCTCTCCTTGCAGAAATATATTTTCTTCTTTGCTTTCATGTAAGCCAAAGTAAAATCAGGCATGTCTTTTTCTGGGAGAGCCTTAAGGAGATAAGAAGTTAGACTTCTGGGAAAATGGCAGTGTGGTGAGCAGCAGAGAAAGAACCTCTCCAAGTTTTGGTGTCTAGACCCTAGAATATAGCAACATGGGCAAGATAAGAAGGAGGGAGGTGGGTTTCCATGGACACAGGAAGGATCTGAACCGGGACTTGAAGCCCATGGAGAGAGGTAATGCAGGAATCCAGCAAAAATAAGAAAACCAGGGGTGGCAACCCTGCCAGATGGGGAGAAGCAGCAAGGAAGCCATGCAGCCCTCTGTGTGCTGACAGCAGCCCTGCTGATTGAGGAGAACCAGCAAGGAAGCCACTTCTATCTCCCATTCCCCACCACCTGTACGCAACCAGATATGACACAGGCTGAGGAAAGTAACCTGACATTTGTGCTGTTTGATTGTGCAAAACTGGGGCTGGTAGTCTGAGCAACTGTTTAAAGGATAACCGTGTGCAATATAGTAATGATTGTAGATTTCTTACTATCCTATCACTGTTTTGTTTCATTTTATTGTTCTGTTTTATTCCCTTTAAAATAAAAAAAAGAAGTTACTGGCAAAATCCAACATCCTGAATTTTCCCCACTCTTCTCTTGATGCAAACCCTGCAGGGCATATAGCCCCAATTCCAGGAAACATCAGTTTAATCCCTTGCTATTTAAAGTAAAGTCCATGATTCAGAAGCACTGACACCTGTTAAGCATACAGAATCTCAATTCCCACACCAGATCTGCTGAATCAGAATCTGCATTTGAATAAGACTCTCAGGTGATTTTTTGCACATTAACTACAAGAGGCTGATAAACCACCTATTTTACAATCACTTAAACAGGTTTACTAATTTTCTTTTAGTTTCTTTTTCTTTTTTTTTGTCTCACTGTATAATTCAAACTGGCCTTGAGTTCACTCTGTGGCCCAGACAGGTCTCACTCAAACTCACAGTGATCCTCCTACTCAGCCTCCTGAGTGCTGGGATTACAAGTCTGTGCCACCATGCCTCGCTAGAATTGCTAATTTTCTAGCCTACAATTGAGAACCTCTTTAGTTTTGCCAATTTCATCAAATACATGATCTGTTATTTGTGGAGTTCCTACTTTCTGGTTACACATTCCAAATTACTTAACATGCATTCTCTGGGTCCAAATCACAAAACAAAACCAAACCAGCACCACACCAAATCCTGTTCAAATTGGCTTAACTAATCAGGAAAATTTTAAGTTTGATACTAGATACATGTGATAATTGTGCTATTTGTTCCATATTTTTGTTGCTGTTGTAGTAGGTTCTTTTTTTTTTAGTTGTATTATGATGCGTTTACTATTATAACCATTTTCAGGTGTGTAGTTTAGGGCTGGTAGGTATATTCACATTATTGTACAACTAACATTTGTTCTTTGCTGGGATCCAGTGTGGCTCTTGAGGTTTTTGGAGTTAAGGACTGTGAGAGGATGAGAAAAATAAAGAAGAGACAGAGCTGAGGTCAGGGGGAGCCCTTATCCTCCTGATGGGAGGAAAGGAACTGCTCAACCACGGTAACACCTTTATTTATATACTGGGAAAGATGCTGACAATTTCAGCCCCCGCCTAGCAACCCATTGCTTAGATTGTCTAGGAGCTTGGTGTTTTCCTGGGCTGTAGCAACTTCTTCATGTGGCTGACCCAAGGAGCTTTTTGTTTTTCTGGTAGGATCACGTCTGAGTCATGCCCTAGGTCAATTTCCAGCTTCATAGGGCTCCCAACAGTTCTGTATTTTCGATCACATGAAATTTAAATAATTGACAAAGTCTTATTAAGAATCTGTAGACAGAATAGACTTTGGGTTTGCTTCATTCAATGACTCTGGCTTCCTTCACCCTGCAATTCTCCTGGCTTCACCTCCTCCAAGTTTCAACTGCATCCTTTCTTTGGTGGCAAAATAGCAGATAATCACATCTGGGAGAAGGCAGAGAAAGTCTCAAAGAGAAAAAGGCCCGTCCAAGAAACAGATTTTTCCCCACATCTCACTGGCCTGAACTGGGTCATGTGCCTACCCCTTAATTGCCACAGATCTCTTTGGTTTGGTTTGGGGACGAGATGATGTGGAGGTCAGATGGGAACTGATTCTAGTCATCCAGGTAAGAACTAAGTGTAACTTGGAACAAGACAGGGACCGGTGGTTCTGATGGTGGACAGAGGGAAAAGGATTCCAGGGATGTTTATGGAATTGAGATCTTAACTCCATTTCTTTCTGTTGAAAGAATACAAATACTTTCCCCTCTACTCTTCTTAAGGAGAGCAGTGAAAGCTTTGTGTCCTAAAGGGCTGAATTTTCTCCTCTCCTGGGACATTTTAACAAGCTTATTTAAAAAAAAAAAACAGGACAAGCAAATAAACAACCAACCACCAACAACAATAAACATTAGAGGACTTCACTGAGGGGAGGAAGAAGGAAAAACCCCAAACACATGGATTGCCTGTCCTCGTCCAGGGTAGAGGGTCTCTAGCCAAGTCCAGCGAGTGTGAGGAGTAACAATAACCAATATTGGACATTTCATCAGCTACTGTATCTTACAGTTTTGGGTAAGATTTCTGAGAATTCCTACTCACAGCAATTTGTATCCTCACCAAATTTCAACCCTAATAAATGGAGCCAAGTGATTCTTTTGAGACAACTGCCAAAACTCTGACTTAAAATTATTATGTGGATGTAAATGTAGACTTTCAAAAGATTTCTTGAACTGGATGTGATGGTGCCTCAATGCCTGTAATTCTAACATTCAGGAGGCTGAAGCAGGAGTATCAAGAATTTGAGGTCAGCCCAGGCTAAATAGTAGGAACCTGTCTCAGAAAGAAAGAAAGAAAGAAAAAATCACCAACGATTTAGAGAAAGTCAGTGGGCTCTAAAGAAACTAAGCTTGAAAGAATCCTACAGTTGACTGAAAGTTCTGGACATAAAAAAGAGAAGTCTGACTTATTAGAATTTAATTTCTAGTAAGAATAAGAAGAAGTTAATTTCATTGCTATTTTCAGGTAAATAACAAAAACAAAACGAAAAAAAGGAGGTCCATGGAAGGTGAATTTAGTTCATGTTTGCAGTAATTGCATAATGAGTACATTGCTTGTGGGGAGTTGCTGCATGTGCTTCTTTTCATCCTCTCTTCCCCATTTCTCCATCCTCTTCCCATTTGAGAAAGATCTATCCCCATACTTTCTATTATCTATCTTTTATTTCACTCTTTATTCACATTTTGTGTTTCTCATACAAGAAAAAGCATGTAATATTTAAGCTTATGTGTCTGATTTATTTCACTTAACATTATGGTCTCTCAAGTTTGTCCTTCTTAATGGTAGAATGTTTATGAAAATACCACATTTTCTTATTCATTCATCTGCTGGTGGGCATATAGGCCACTTCCAATATTTAGCTATTATGAACTGTGCTGCTTACACATAGGTATGCATATGTCACTATAACATGATGTCCTGAACTCTGTGGGGAACATACCTAAAAGGGGGGATGGCTGGGTTGAATGGAATTTCTAGTTTTAGTTTTTTTGAGACATCTCCATACTTATTTGGAAGGTGAAATTTGAAAGTCCTGGTATTTCTAAACTATTGACACCTCTCCTTGGAGTGGGAAGAGCTATCAGAGACCTACAATTTAGAACACTACTATCACCCCAAGTCTCAACACATCACTGCAGACCAGGGGCTAACCTACTGGGACACACTGTCAGAAAAATGGGACTGCTTAAAAGCAATGAACCTCACAAGCTTATTATCTTCCTAGGAAAGGCATCTGAGGTCTCACTGAGACATACAAGTGAAGTGCCCGAGAGGTGGAGCTCCTGGGTCCTGCTGAACCATTTACTTTCCCATGGACTCTGGTAGTGGCAGTGATCATATTCAAGTGGTCTCCTCTGTTCTGTTAGCACAGTGTTTGGAAGGGACTGGGAAGAGAGGTATGTTCACTCTCTTGGGGCCCTGAGGTGAGTTGACCTGGATTTCATTCAACTCCCACCCGCTGTTCTGGAATCACCTCCTCAAAAGTACTTGCAGCAAATGCTAGTGCCCTCTTTGGATCTTCTTTACCAGGCGCTGACTAGTGAACTGTTACTGCACCTATATCACGATTGACCTTGGCCAACGGGAGCTACTGAGCTAAGAGGTATCTGAAACGTTCCATTCTGCGTTTACCTTGACAATTCTCTAAGGAGTCTGGATTCCATTGTAATGGAGAATAGTGTCTAGAAACCAAAGTCTGGGACTAGGCATGCTCCTTCCTGTTGGGAAGTGCTTGCTTCTAGGCTCTCTCAGGGCACAGCTGTAGAAACCAACATGCATAGCAATACGCGTTTCTGACTCTAACTTTATACACATTTTGGAAACCACCCATGAGTTTTTATTCTTAACTCCATCTCTGACCTAGCATCACTGATCCATTCTCACCTTCATTCCTTTCCTTATAAGTAACTTAGAAAAATGGCTCTCTTTTTTTATTAGTGTGTGTTTATGATCCACAGTGACTATGTTCAGCTTGGGGGAATATATATACATATACATATATATTCACATCTTCATGAGTTTCACTGTCCCTGCCCACCACCTACCTCCTTCCCACCTTCCCCAGATCACCTCGCCATCTCTACAAAGCTTACCACCCTGTTTTTAAAAAATGGCTCTTCATTTTGCTCTTTATTCATATTTTGGGTCTCATATTAGAGAGACCATGTGATATTTAACTTTATTTCACAGAACCCATCCATTTTTCTACAAATGACTCAAATTCATTGTTCTTTATGACTGAGAAATATATATACACACACACACACATGCACACA